>JAAIXJ010001796.1:122682-137777 GCA_013403705.1 Heliconius hermathena
AGTTGTAACAAGCGTATAAAAATTTCGACGTAGCTTGGCGAGAACGCATGGCTTAGTGGTCAGAGCGCCTGGTCGGTTTCCAGGAGGCGCGGGTTCGAGTCCCGCTGCGTTCAAATTTTTATACGTTTTCTAAATAAGTATTTTTCTTTCCCAAGTGTGGAATAACACTTTAAAAATGTTTAAAAATATTTAAATTTAACTATTTTAAAGTGTTATTCCACACTTAGGAAAGAAAAATACTTTTTAAGGAAACGTAATAAAAATTTGAACGTATCGGGATTTGAACTCGCGTCCCTTTGAAGAGGCGCGGGTTTAAATCCCGCTTCGTTAATTTATTTTTATATGTTTTCTAAAACGATATTTTTCTTACCTAAGTGTTACTACCTGTTAATTTTATTCCTATTAATACACAATTCACATAATATTTTACGGATTCCAAACTTTATTTATTTTATTCAAAATACTTTTAACTATTGGGTTGCTAATGCTTAATTTAGTATTAGTAATCAGCCATTTTTGAGATCGAAATGCGGAGAAAATGGTGACTTTTCACTACATTTTATCTCTCCCCACCCCATAAGCTAACTAAAAGATGAAATCTATCTAACTACAAGATGAACAAATCGTTTCACGCTTAAAATGGTTAATATTCCAAGGAATTCCCACCTAAATTTATAGTTCTCTTTGATGTTTCCCGGTAAACCGCTTAGGGGAATAACTAACGTGACCATTCTTCGATCGGCTCAAAACGGGACATTTTAGGGTGGTTTTCGTTTTTTTTTAAAAACTGTGCTTTAGTTTTTTTTAGCAAACTTAAATCTTACTGATAGTGCTTTCTTTTATTTAAATATAATTGGTACATTAATAAATAATTTCTTACTTTTTTAAAAAAATGCGTACTGCCATAATCGCTTAGAAACTTGTTTTGATCGTAACAAATTTACACGTCATTCCGAAGAACGGGACATTTGTACGTCCCGGTAGCGTGTTTTGGGACACTGGGACATAAATCCCAAAAACGGGACAGTCCCATTCAAAACGGAACATCTGGTCACGTTAGAAATAACCTGAAACACGGACGTTGTATCGTAATATTATGGGAAAAGGTCTACCCATCGAACCGTGCGTAATCGGTAGATAAATACGTTTGATGGCTTCACTGAAACCTTATATTATATGTTCATTTTTGTGGGACAGAAGAATTTCTCTCTTTATAATTGTTGGGTAAAGCATTTTTTTGTATGAATGAATGACATTCTGGAGACTTAAGATAGTGTTAAGACACTCCGATTAATTAAATATACTAATTTGAAATATGTTATATATGTAGGTGCGAAGAATAGTAATAATGCGGTGTTGATTTTTTATAACAACCTATAAAAATCCTTACTTAATTCATTCTATATTCTTTTATGTTACCTTCCCGCTGTATCCCGTATATAGCAGGGAAGGCAGAGAGAACCTGAAGACCTTTTGTTAAGGCACTTCCGTTCCCTTCAAACTTTGGAGGCATTGCGTGTTGAGCGGCGCAACTCAACGTCACGCTTTGTCTCATTACCAGACCGAAGAAATGAAATGAAAATATTAAATATTTCCACGAATGGGAATCAAACTCACGACCTGTCGCGTTAACAGTGACACGCTGACTATATTCTCTACTATCGGTTTATTGAATTTGAAAATATTATAAGCCATAATATGTATATTCTTAAAAGCTACAGTATTATTGTATGATAAACTAAAACTAAAACTATACTAAACTAGCTTCACACTTCATCCCTAGCGGGGTAGTCAGAGAGAACGGAGCGCCAAACGCTACGGTCCCTACATACCTTTTTCGCTTCGACCACTGTCATCGACCTTTTCATATATAGTCCTCCGGGGGGTCCTCATGCTTTTTACGTGACCTTCCTCCAGTATCTTTGACACTGTGTTTTCGAAGGTCAACCGAGGTCTCCCTCTACCTCTCTTACCACTCACTTTTCCATCATAAAGCTTTTTTTGTGGAGGAAGGAGCTACAAATATTGTATGATAGCTTACAAGAAACCACCAGATCGAACTGATAGCTAATGTACTAGTATCTATGTGTTGTTATGTATAAACAGTAAACATAGTACATAAAATTGTGACTCGCATAAGAATTATATCAGGTATGGCCAAGATCCAAGTACTCGTATTACATTTCTGAAACGTGCTAAATAGCTGCTTGCCAATTGTAGAGTGTTAAAATTTTATAAATCTTCACTCTATACCGCATTTAGCAGGATAGGCAGAGGGAATGTAGTGTTAAGATACTCCGTTCTCTATGTATTGCCCAATTATCGAGTGTTGAGTGACAGAATTCCACGCCGCGTTTTGTCTTCTTTCCAGAGCGAGAAAATAAAAATGATTTATTCTTCTGAGTGGAAATTGCACCCACAACCGTCGCGTTTTGAGTTAGCCGCTATGTTGCTGCGCCACTGCGGCCTCATACAGCAACTTTTCAAATCATTTACGTTTTAATTTTATAGAACCGAAAAGGAAAATACTGAAAGGATATTTTACTTATTAAGAAAACGTATAAAAAATTGAACGTAACGGATTTTGAACCCGCACCTCTTTGGAAATCGTCCAAACGCTCTGACCAACTAAGCATACGTTCTGATGAACGTAGCAGGATTAGTTGGTCAGAGAGCGAGATACGTTTTTTTAATAAATATTTTTCTTTTCTAAGTGTTGAATAATACTTTAAAAATGTTAAAAAAGATATTACGAAAAATCTAATTTCATACTAATTAAAACGAAAATAAATATAGAAATACACCAAATCTATTAATTTTGCTTGTCACTGATATTAAATCTGTTAAATATTGTACCCATGTACGAAGTGACGGGCTTTGGGAGAACCGAAGTTTTTGAAAATAAAGCTTCCATATCAATTAATTGTCAGTTGTCAGTTGTCAGCTTGATAAGTTAACAAGGGTTGATTTGACTTTATAGTAATTTATAATCTATTGACATTTGTTCGATGTGTAATCTTGATGTTTACATAGTCATTAAATAAAGTAGTTTTCCAGTTAATTTTTTCATCGTATAGAACATTTTAATGCGGTTTTCACTAACTCAGAATGATTTAAAACGATAATTAGTTATATGTATTTTTAAATATTTTTTTAAAATGTTATTCCACACTTAGGAAAGAAAAATACTTATTTAGAAAACGTATAAAAATTTGAACGTAGCGGGACTCGAACCCGCGCCTCCTGGAAACCGACCAGGCGCTCTGACCACTAAGCNACAGCATTCTGAAGACAATTACGGCCCGCCTAGATTGTTCTATTCAAAAACATTGGATAGAAACAATAACCGGCCAAATAAAATAATATATAAATAACAATAACTAACATAATTCATAAGAAAAAATTGTTACTAACACACTAACACTATACAGATATGGATTTTAATCTGAAATAAATTATTTTTATTTTATTTTTATTTATTTATTTAAATAAGCATTGGTATATCTACTTGAATGCTGATGTCGTAAGCCCATTTTCATCAATATCATCATCAGAGTGCCCTGCCCTGCTCACTACTGGACATGAGCTTCTCCAATTTATACATATAATATTTAAATTTGGTGGCAACCATTTGAAGGCCAATCCCTTTGAAAATGTCTCTATATAGGTAAATGAACAGACATTTTCAAGTTTTTTTCAGCTTAACGCTGTATCCCGCATATAGTTGGGTAGAAAGAGAGAACCTAGTATTAAGACACTGCGTTCACAACTTTCTGTCGAATTTTTGGGGCATTGCGTGTTGAGTAGTGGAACTCAACGCTGCATTTTGCCTTGGTACCAGATGGAAGAAATGAAAACATTATTAAATAACAACTCATTTCCCCGAATTGGAATAGAACTCACAACCGTCACACTCTTGTAGTTATCTAATAAATATTCATCAATAGATAATTATATATTTGTGGCGCAGCGGCACAAGATGTGACTGTAAAACCGACTGGTTGTGGGTTCGATCCCCACGCGGGGAGATGAAATATTTACTTAAATTTATATTTCCATTTCTTCGCTCTGGTGTCGAGGCTAAGCGCGACGTTGAGTTCTGCCACTCAACACGCAATGACTCCAGAATTCGGCAGAAAGTGGGGAACGGAGTGTCTTAACAATAGGTTCCCTCTGCCTACCCTGCTGTGTGCGGAATACAGCGTGAAGCTGATTTATTTAAAAAAAACTTATTTTACTTAAACTCAGCAAAGATTCTTCCTTATTTTTCCCTTTTATTCTGGATGCACTATACACGAAACTCAGTTATTATCCATTCAAGTTTTGTGTGGAATTGGATCTGTCGTGCTCACGAGAACAGCCTCAGGCGGCCGACGTCGAATGATGGTAGTAACTAAAATATTTCTAGTAAATTATATGTTTGAGAACAAGAAGCCTCAAATTGTATAGCTTTTCGTATTTTACTTTTGTTGTTGTTCAAGAAATAATTTATATTTTAAAGAAGGTTGTATACGGTAAAACCACAAACGGCGGTCTTTTGATTTTCGTTGACTTTTTATAATAAAAGTATTTTTTTTAAACTTTAAATTATTATATTGATATATTAGAGGACAGTCGTGACGCAGAGGCACAAGGTGTGACTGTAAAATCGACTGGTTGTGGATTCGATCCCCACTCGAAGAAATAAAATATTTACTTACATTTATATTTTCATTTTTTCGCTCTGGTGTAGAGGCAAAGTGCGGTGTTGAGTTCCGCCACTCAACGTGCAATGTCTCCAGAACTCGGCGAAAAGTGGGGAACGGTGTGTCTTAACACTAGGTTCCCTCTGCCTACCATACTGTGTGCGGGATACAGCGTGAAGTTGATATATTAGAGTTATACAAACAACAAAATTATATTAGGTAAATATAATAAAAAGGCAAAAGGACAAATATTTAAATATTTGATTATCTCCAACTATTTTAGTTGCGTGAGCTTATTTATATTATCGAGTGAATCACGCTGTTTTTGATATTTAAAAATAAAAAATAAATTAAAGGTTGTTTTGTATAAGTAAAGAGTTGGGATTTAATGCTATGATTATGATTATCTATGTATAGCAAAGTAGGCAGAGGGAACCTGGGAACCTAGGGTTTAAACACTCCGATCCCATCAAGACATTTCGGCTCCCCAGTTTCCGCCGTATTTTCGAGGCATTGCACGTTGTCTGGCAGAACTCAAAGTCGCGCTTTGCCTCGTCACCACAGCCAGATATTAAAAGTAAATCATTTCCACGAAAGAAATCGAACTCACAACCGTCGCTTACGTTCAAACTAGCCTAACCCCATACATAATATAGAAAAATGTAAAAATAAAAAAAGAAACATAATTTTCTATCCACGTAAATGCATTCTATAAACGGAGTGAAACCCATCCAGTACTAAGGTCATTACATTACAATGTCATCGCTATTATTGAAAGCGTACAAACACAAGTTGAAAAGAAACATGTGAACTTATATGTATATAATCTGCTTATATTTTACTGTCAACCAATACAATTATAGATGAGTGAAGGTCATGGGTTCGACGGTGGCTCGAGGTGCTCTGTTGAAGATCTATTTATGATGCGTGAAAGTATGCGTTGGGGCATATTAGCGCGGAACGAGGTCTCACTCGGAGAATGGTTGTGGATTCGATTTACAGTCGTGGTGCAGGGGCACAAAGTGTGACTGTAAAATCGACTGATTGTAGGTTCAATTACCATTCGGGGAAATGAAATATTTATTTAAATTTATATTTTAATTTCTTCGCTTTGGTGTCGAGGCACAGCGCGGCGTTGAGTTCCGCCACTCAACACACAATGAATTCGGCGGAAAGTGGGGAACGGAGTGTCTTAACACTAGATTCCCTTTGCCTACCCTGCTGTGTGCGGGATACAGCGTGAAGCTGATTTAATTATCACTTGTAAGATTACTATATTTATTTATTGTTATTTCTCCACTCTGGTAAGACACCCTTTCCATCTCCGCGTATAAGATTCAATAAGGTAAAAAAAAAGTTTCTAGTTCTTCCAAAGTTTTAATAGTTTCCCAATTTGTATTGATAATTGAAAATTGTTGTAAAATAATTGGCAAATATGTGTCTAATAGTAAAAAATATTAATAATTTTCTACTCTCTATTTTCTCTTCTACTTAAACTTATTATGTTAAAGCCAAATTACTCAATTACGAGTACATCAAATGTGTTGAATTCTGCCATTTAACAGGGAGTACCTCAAGAATTTTGCGGAAAGTGGGGAAGGAAAGTATCTTAATGAGAACAGAGTGTCTTAACACTAGGATCCCAGGTTCCCTCTGCCTACTCTCCTATGTGTAGGATATAGTGAGCTTAAAAACAGAGATAAACTTATTTTTAATAAAAATATATTTATATCAAATTATTATTATCCATATTTTTATATAAAATAAAAAACTAAATTTTAATAAAAAATATTTTTATACCATTTATATCCACACATAAAACCAATTAGATCAATTAGTTATTCATCAAAACAAAGCAATTGTCAATTAACAGTTAACACGCATTTGTTAAAATCCAAATGGGGTCATTTACAATAGTATAAACTTAGTTATATATATATATATATATATATATATATATATATATATATATATATATATATATATATTTACACACGCAACCCAAAAAACTAAAATATGTATAAAAAAGAGAGATTTATCTCTTACCCACAGTTCATAATTGGTTATCTGTGCCTAATAAAGAGATTACAAGATTTAAGAACAAATAGTTATAGCGAGCTAGGCAAAGGGTAACTCTAGTTAAGACACAAAAAACAGACATTGAGACATTGTGTGTTAAATAGTGGAATTAAACACCATGCTTTGTCTTGTTACCAGAGCTGAAAAATGAAAACAGTTCATTTCTCAATCAGAAAATGAACTCACAACCATCGTGATGCTTCGCCTCTTCACCACGGCGGCCTCTTTCGAATAAAAGATAAAAAAACAACAATAAACCAACATACCAACAGGACATTCCTACAAACATAGCAAGTACTCTATTACCTAATAAAGAATGAAGTAAGACTATTACGTGATATAACTAATGTAGGCTAAGGATATATCGTCATCTAGGAACGTTACACCTACAAATAAGTGAATCATATTGACCAATTCTCTTGATATAAATCGACCTCCAGATTTTTTTTGTATTGGAATGTGTATTTTTTTTGTTTCACGCTGTATCACGCGTGTAGGATGGCAAAGGGAACTTGGGAACCTAGTGTTAAGACACTCCGTTCCTATTAACTAACTATACTCGTTCCCGAACTATATGTAATTTAGAGTCAATTTTATGTAAAACTTATAATCTTATTAATAAAATAATTTAAGTTTCTTGTAGGGATCAATTGTTTTTTATTTCCCCGCACTGGTAAGACAAACTACGGTGTTGAGTTCCGCGCAATATGAAATATATAACATATTTCATATTGCGCGGTTATAGTTATAGTATATAAATTGGGCGGTTCGTGAAGAGCGAAGTGTTTTAACACTAGATTCCCTCTGCCTTTCCTGCTAATAGTTTTATAACAAACTTACCTGTAGGTATATCTTCAATTAGTCAGTCAGTTATTCAAGAATTTATAGTATTATAAAGAAATAACTGAAATAATTAAATATCTATAGTTTTTTTTCAGCTTCACGCTGTATCCCACGTACAGCAGGGTAGGTAGAGGGAACCTAGTGTTAAGACACTCTGTTCCCCACTGTAGCTGCATTTTAAAAATAATATGAGTGTAAAATGCGATGTTATAATATACGAAATATTGATTAAATGTCACAGAATATTATAGTTTCAATGTTAATTCACTTTTATATTAAATCAATTAGAATAATTAGTTTAGCCCAAACAAAGCAGTAACATTTAACACGCTTTAATTGAGTTCAAAATAAACATAATTTTATATACCTACATATTATACATATCTTTAAAAAACGAAAAAAATATAAATTGGGTCGTCTGGTAACGTGTTAAATAATCGTATATAGGCTTGTATATGATGAAATAAATTAACATCTAGTTTTTTTTCCAGATTCACGGTCTATCTCGCATGTAGCAGGGTAGGCAGATGGAACCTAGTGTTAAGTCGAATTCTGAAGGTATTTGTTGATTGGCGGAACTCAACGCCGCGTTTCGCCTCGACACCAGAGCGAAGAAATGACAATACTAAACATTTCATCTCCTGGAGTGGCAATCAAAACCATAACTTGTTGTGTTTACAACCACACTCTTGTGCCCTGCACTCGTATAAAAAAGAAATATAAAATTAAATATTTATCCTAAACGCAAATCGAATCCACATACCTATTTTAACTTAAAAGCCATTTCTGTCAATTTTACCAACAAAGTTACAGTACACTCTCATATATTAGATAAGTACTAATAACATTTAATTACTCGCATAAAATTAATAATGAATTATGCGTTAGCACGGAACGAGGATATTTGAAAACATCGATATATTAAATGTACGGTGACACTTAGAACGGCGAAGCCTGACAAACGACCTCACCGACCTTGTTACGATAGACCGTACTGAGAAATATTATAATTAATTTATTTCACACCTGCGGAAAACTTACAATGTCGTAAAGAAAAGAAATTGTCTTCTTTATATAATAGGAGCTCAGTTTAAGTGACTAATAAAAAATCAAATTTCACACCCAAATAAAAATTGTAATATGCAAGTTTAAGATTTATATAATATAAAAAAGTACTCACTCAGTTTCGTTGTTCTCGAAAACAATGGTGTCTTGCACAGCTTCGAACTGCGCACCGCTCTTCGCCGTGCCATCCTCCGTCCAGTACGGAATACGCACCTTGCCCCGAGCACCCGCCGTCCTCACCACTTTAAGATCGTAAGTCCCCACCGACTCTGTCAACTCGAAATCCCTCTGAGGGAACGAAAACACTCCTGAATGGTCATCGTCCAAAATCACTACAGTCGCTGTTGATGGTGAAGCCAAGCATGCGCCCTTAGGAGAGCTTAATTTTAGGTAAAAATGCTCATCTTCTTCAAACACGTCATCATCTATAACTTGAACGCTAAACTTTTTCTCTGTTTCGCCACGCCCAAATACCAGAGCTCCCTGGGCTGCAACATAATCGGACCCAGCTTCAGCTGTTCCATCTTCTGTAGCATAGTGCACAGTGACTTCTCCGCTTAAATCTCCGCCACGAACCACTCTTACTTCAAATGACCCACAATTTTCCATTACGGTGTAGTGATTTGGATCAAATCGAACGTTGGGCCCTTTAGGTTCGACAGCCACGGAACCAGATTCACGCCGTTGAAGTTCTGCTTTTACTTCACTTAAGTCACTCTGTGCCCTCTCAGATATTTTGCGAGAGAAGTCACCACCACCTGTCATTTTTCGAGTGGCTGCTACTCTATAAAACGCGCGAGATTTAGGACCACGAGCCATCAACGCCTCCAAAGCCATTCGTTCAACAGTTTCCAGATCCTCATCAGGGTGTTGTCTTCGTAATTCTCGTAAGACTGATATATATTCCTTACGAGATTTTTCTAACTCACGACCCTCTTCATCATCAGAAGCGAATTCATCGGCATTGGGTTTAAGCGCCATTTCAACAGAACCATCACCCTCCACTTCCACGATAACACCTCTTTCATTGACACGGTAACCTTTTTTGAGATATTTATAAACTAAAAGCCTTCGATCCGCTATATATGCTGTCATAACGGTAGCGGGGAAAAACAAAAACGTTACCGCTCCTTCCCATACCTCGACTTCACTTGGTGATATTACAGCCAAAATCAGATAAAGCCATACATACGCGAAAACCGACCAGGTGGCTGTAACTAAGAAAACACGTAAATGCTTTATCTTCCTCACTTCTCCATCAGGTATCACTGCCACACAGATCGCAATTATGACGAATAAATTATAAGCAGCCGACCCGACAATGGTTCCGGGCCCCAAATCTCCGGCTTCAAAATTTTTCCCAGCTATTTCGATGACTGATAACAATATTTCTGGCGCGCTCGAACCCAACGCCATGAGGGTTAAATTGGCAACAGTTTCGTTCCATACTCGTACTACAACAATCTGATCGCTCCCGTTTCGTCGCACGCGCACCTCCTTCTCCCTGGACGTGATAACTTCAATGGCCGCCATGAACCTGTCGGAGACGATGGAGACTCCAATGAATAGATACATGAGTGTGAGGAAGTATACGAGGCCACGGAGAGCGATGTGAAGCGTGGGGACATCTTCGAGGGGCAGCCAGGCGGGCAGGACGAGCCCGTCGGCGCACTGGAGCACGTGGTGGGTGGTGGTGTTGAGGGGAGCAAGGCGCGCGGAGGGTAGCTCGGCGCGCGCTACCACGCAGCAGGCCGCGAGCGCGGCGAGCGCGGGTCGCATGCCCTTTACCTGACGCGATCCATGGACGCGACCGGCGCTGCCAGAGGCCGGCGCCCGACTGAGCGTCGCGACGGACACGGAGCACCCCCCTCCCTTAGCGAGGCGTATCGTAACTTTTATTAGCGACGTGCCTCATATAGAAACTTTGCTGAAAAACCTTATCAATCTTTAGACTTTTGATAAACCAGTTTTAGAATATGCTACTCTTGTTGTTGTAAAAGTAAGCTCTACATTGTATGTAGAGTTATTGTGTAAATGTATTATTAATTTATTATATTAAGAATGCTTTTAAAATTTTTATAAAATAATATTTTTTTTATATGCTTTAAATAATTTTGTATATCACTATACATATTTGATAAAAATGTTTTAGATGTATATAGATTAAATAAACTTTCTATATAATGAGTATGTATTTAAACTATATTAATGTAGCCAATGTTAACGTTTTAATGTATATTGCTGACAATAGGTTGTAAAGCCTGTAATTTTTTTATAGATTTACTTTAATCTATATGTATAAAAGGACATGTACCTGGCTGACTGAGGTAAGACGCACGCACAGCACAGCACGAAACGTAAAATTTGGACAGATGTTTATTTTCATAATCTGGACATCCACTGAGAAGAGATTTTGAAAAAAATTAATCCTAAAGGGATGAAACAGAAATTGAAAGTTTGTAGGGATTTTTTTTAAATCAGCATTTTTATAAAATTTGAAATTCAGTCTGTTAAAAATATTTTATTGAATACGTGTTTCGTGGTTTTTTTTAGAATTCACTCCTAACGACCCTAATAAGCGGGCGAAGCTGCGCGCGCCCTCTTGTTAANTATATATATATATATATATACGCAGGGGCAAATGCAACAAGATTCGATTCCCGCTCTAGGAATTGAAATATTTAATATTTTCATCAAACTCTGCGGAAAGTGAGAAGCGGAGTGCCTTAACACTACGCTCCTCTACCTACCATTATCCTACTAATGTGAAGCAAAAAAAATGCTTATAAGTAGTTTCTATTTAATTACTACGATGAAGCAGCAGGTACCAGTTGTTAATTGCGATACAATTTACCCAGTAGAAATCGAACTTACGACCACCGTATACAGTGCCACTGCTCCGCGATGGTATCTAATAATAATTTTGTTAACATCTAATTTATCCTTTAACCTTCTATATTTATTACACAGGTCACGCGACCCTAAACTAGTTTAGTATTAAATAGTTAACTCAATAAACCCCAACGATTTAAACTTCACGATTTAGATTTATTCAAAGTTACATTAATTAAAATAAAATTAAAAATTATATCAGCTTCACACTATATCCCGCACACAGCAGGGTAGGCAGAGGGACCTTGTGTTCAGACACTCCGTTCCCCACTTTCTGCCGAATTCTGGCGGCATTGCGTGTTGAGTGGCAGAACTCACTGCCGCGCTTAGCCTCAACACCAGAGCGAAGAAAAGGAAATGTAAATTTAAGTAAATATTTCATCTCCTCGAGTGGAGATCGAAACCACAACCAGTCGATTTTACAGTCACACCTCGTGCCGCTGCGCCACGACTGGCCTCAAAATCTGAAATTAACTAGAAATATAAATTTATAATGTTGTTGTCTAAAATAAA
Source organism: Heliconius hermathena (assembly GCA_013403705.1). NCBI lineage: Eukaryota > Metazoa > Arthropoda > Insecta > Lepidoptera > Nymphalidae > Heliconius > Heliconius hermathena. The sequence goes on from JAAIXJ010001796.1 coordinate 134,760, forward strand.
ATCGATGAATTATCATTTTTTCCTTTTTTTTATTATCTTTATCCTTTTTATCTTTTTACATACAATAGTAAGTTTTCAGTTCGTAAGAAATACCATAACTTTGGGTCCACAGGAAGTGCCCGGGAGTGGTTTTGATCACGCGGAGAATTTCACCCAAAATGCAGCAAAAACGATGCAAAAATACTTTTGATTGCATTGACTTAGAAGCTTGATATTTTCTATTTTCTAAAGGACAGTAGACCTGAATTAAATAATCATTTTAAATTTAGTACCACACGATCTCAAAATGTATTAAAACGATCCTATAATAGTTTCGTTTTTTTCTTTTTGTTAGTAATAGTATGATGGGCAAATAGAACCTAGTCTCAAAACACTACGTTCTCCAATACCAGCCCCAGATATTGCGTGTTTTGTGGAACTCTACGCCGCGCCTTACCTAATTAAAACCAGAGCGAGGAGCATGAAACTAATTTATTCCCCCGAGTCGGAATCGAACCCACAACCGTCATACGATGTGTCGTTTCACCACGACCGTCTCTATGTGTAATTTCCAAATAAACCTCGATACGAGACTCAGATAAGTAATGAATTTTGTACATCAATCGTATTTATCAAAGCTTTCAATTATGTTACTATTAGTATTAGTATTTGCTTTGAAAATCTATTTACTTTTATAAATCCTCATTAATTTCAAGTAACGATGATTAAACATGCAATCACTAAAAATGGGTTGAAATGTATGTTTTTAGGGTTCCACGCCTTTTAAGGAAAAAAAGAACCCTTATAAGATCACTTTGTTGTCCGTCTGTCTGTCTGTTAATATAAGAGTCTTTATCTCCGGAATGCTTGGAGATATCGAGTTCAAATTTAAATTATATACTCAAATATACACTACGGTCTCATGATTTCTAAAAAAAAATGTATTTCTATATTTACTTTAACAAAACATATGGCTGTTTATATCGCAAAAAACGTGTATTTCGACACTATATAGGGAATCAAAATTCATAGGGCACTTTTGGTTGACCTAAAATTATGAAATTTGGCAGTTAAAATCTACAGTACTATTATAGTTCAGGAAAAAATCTAAAAATTATACATTTGTGGTTAAATACTAGAAATAAAAGGGGGGCAAAATTTGGCATTAAAGCCGCTTGTCGAAAAGTGAAAAATCAGATGATAGAGCTCTGGCTAAACTAAGCTTGAATTTCAAAAAAAGTTCGAGACCTCCAATTTTTCTACGAAATCCTCGGTGGGCGAGAGCGACTCGCGCTTGTCCGGTTATTTATAATACTTGGAACCTAGCGTTTAGAGGAGGCCAGTCGTGGCGTGTGACTGCAAAACCGACTGGTTGTGGGTTCGATCTCCATTTCTTCGCTCTGGTATCGAGGCTAAGCGCGGCGTTGAGTTCTGCCACTCAACATGCAATACCTCCAGAATTCGGCAGAAAGTGGGGAACGGAGTGTCTTAACACTAGGTTCCCTCTGCCTACCCTGCTTTGAGGAATACAGCGTGAATCCGATTTATTTCATTTATTTAATGTTTAGATACTCCGTTCTCATTAAGACACTAACTTTCTCCGCTTTCCGCCGACTTCTGTAAACATTGTGTGTTTTTGGCGAAATTCAATGCCGCGCCTTTGCCTCGTTTCCAGGAAACAAACATTTTAAATAATTTTTTCTCCCAAATGAAAATCTAACCCACAAACATCGCGCTCGCGGTCGCACTTTTGCATCTGCGCCACGACGACCTCAACTAAATCTTCATGGATCATATATTAACTGCGTATTACTAAAATCGAACTGGCGAACATCATGTTATAACAATCACAGTCGTCACAAAAACCACTAGTAATAAGCGCCTATCAAATCAACCAACAATAAAATAAATTGAAGAAAATCATATGAGGTCGTCGTGGCGCAAGGGCATTAGGCTGTGAAAATAACGCGACGGTTGTTCATTCGATCCCTATTAGGAATAAATTATTTCTTAATATTTTTTTCTTCGCTCTGGCACCGAGGCAAAAGCACAGCATTGACTACCGCCACTCTACACGCTGTGCCTCCAAAATTCGGCGGAAACTTGTAAACGGACTATCTTGACACTAGGTTCCCTCTGCCTACCCTGCTGTATGCGGGATACAGCGTGAAGATGATTTAATTTAATTGATTTATTAACAAAATTATTAAAAAAACGTGTTTATACCCACTAGTGTGTGTGTGTGTGTGTGTGTCTAGTGACTAGACTGCGCAATGCTAATCTAATATTAAAAAATCTATAAAGCTTAACTCCACTACATATCGATCATAGGTAGGTACTAGGTACAAATATCACTCGACGGGCCTTTTTATGATTTCAAAGTGAATTGTGGATTTTTCATTGATTTCCGTAAGAAAAGGAGGTTATCAATTCTACTGTATTTTTTATGTTTGTTACCTCAGAACTTTTGACTGGATGAACCGATTTTGATATTTTTTTTCTTATTTGAAAACTAGTGCTTTCCGTGTGGTACTATTTTTTTTTGGTCCATTTCTGACAATGGTATCTGGAGAAAATCACATAAGTAATTTACATTAGGTATCTGCGCGACAGATGGATGAATAACTCAATATCACGCCAATCGATTTCGATGATACTTTTTTTATTTCAAAGGATACACTTTAAGGATAATTTGGTGAAAGTTTGGTTAGGTTCTGAATTTGGGATCCGGTTCAAATGAAGAAGTTTTTTTTTTTTGATAAAAAATATAACTATACTGTAATAGTTACAAGGAAAAAGATTGTTAAAATCGGTGTCAGAAGTGAGATTCCTCATTGTTGCATTTCTTTTTAACCAACTTCAAAAAAGAAGATGTTCTCATTTCACGAGGCCGGTCGTGGCTCAACGGCACGAGGTGTGACTGCAAAACCGACTGGTTGTGGGTTCGATCCCCACTCGAGGAGATGAAATATTTACTTAAATTTATATTTCCATTTCTTCGCTCTGGTGTCGAGGTTAAGCGCGGCGTTGAGTTCTGCC
>JAAIXJ010001796.1:138862-157379 GCA_013403705.1 Heliconius hermathena
CGTTCTCGCCAAGCTACGTCGAAATTTTTATACGCTTGTTACAACTTATTTATGTTGTTAGTATCTCTGTAGGGAGATTTTTACAAATTTCCGCTACCCAAAGATAATTACTAAGAATTATCGTTTGGCAAGAGAGAATACTATTTTTTAAATATTTTTAAACATTTTTAAAGTGTTATTCCACACTTAGGAAAGAAAAATACTTATTTAGAAAGTCCTTCACGATCTCAACTATAGACGGTTCTAACCACTAGACACATCACGAGCCAAGGCATTATTTATTAAATAATATTTTCAAAGGAGTTTGGGATATCAGTTACAACAATAACAGTCATCGATCCCTCGAGCCGGCTGGAAAGGCATCCTAATGACCTTGCATCTGCCTTTGTAGCGCGAAGTTATGCCAAAATATTGAAAAGAAATGATATACTTTAAATAAAAAAGATGCTAAAAAAATATATAACAAATATATATAAAAAAATCTGTATAAGATCAGTATAAGGCTTATTGGAGTCACGCCTTCAAAAGCCAACAGCATAAAACATTTGTTAAAAGTAAAGAACTGATTGTAAATTCATCACAGAAAAAAATAAAAATCCCGATTGTGAAACGAATGCGCAACCCGTCGCGTTTACTGACTGGCCTCTTTTTATATAAATACAACCCATTATTGCAATACTATGCTTATTATGAAATATAGAGGCCAGTCGTGGCGCAGTGGCACAAAGTGTGACTGTAAAACCGTCTGGTTGTGGGTTCGATCCCCACTCGAGGAGATGAAATATTATTTATATTTCCATTTCTTCGCTCTGGTGTCGAGGCAAAGCGCGGCGTTGAGTTCTGCTACTCAACACGCAATGCCTCCAGAATTCGGCAGAAAGTGGGGAACGGAGTGTCTTAACACTTAACATTATATTAAACCTACCCTGCTGTGTGCAGGATACAGCGTGAAGCTGATTTATTTATTTTTATTTATAATATATTGTAATACATTTCATCTTTATTACGTACCACATAATTACATACAAATGACAAGCTACAATTATATCTACATACAAAGGTGGTGACAAAACGGTCATTTAGTAAATTGCTAGTTGAAAGCAAAAGTGTTGTATTGTAATACTTATAAATGTGGTTAATAATAATATTGGTAGGTTATTTCCGCTATATTTCGTTATATTAATCTTAGACCACGCGCCGGTTACACATTCGATTCCCTCGACTTGATGCGACTCTACAAGGATGAACACAATAGTTTCACATCCTTGATTTGGTAACAAGACACAGATTTGGTAACAGACGCGGCGTTGATTTTCGCCTCTCCATACACAATTTCCTGAAAATTGGATGGAATGTGGTTATAGGAGTGTCTTTACACAAGGTTTCCTCATCTTATCCTGCTATGTGCGGAATAATAAATAAAAAAAAATGATTAATGGAGTGCTAAAACAGTAATATGCGCTACTTACTACAGAATAAGTTTAACATTAATAGAACAGGAATAATACAGCATCTTAACTTTATGTAATACAATATAATTTGATATTGACACCAGTCTCTTACTGATAATATAAATGAAATTAAATCAAAAATCAAATCAGCTCCACGATGTATCATGCGTGTTGAATGGCGTAACTCAGCGCCGCGCTTTGCCTCGACACCAGAGTGAAGAAATAAAAAATATAATTATATATTTCATTTCCTCGAGTGGGGATCGAACCCACCACCAGTCACGTTTAGAGCCATTCACCTGGCCACCACGACTGGCCTCAAAAATAACATTACAAAATTATTGGTAATTACAAATTATTATCTCAATCCAACACTATTGCACAATACAGCACTAATATATATTGTGCAATAATATTGACCATATATTATACTTTCCGATACGCTGCTGATGACAACCACCTAATTACATGAAGGTAATTAACGATTGGAACGCTAAAAATTATTTTCCCCTTGAGTCAAGGGTGAACAAATAAATCACCAATTTTCTACTCGATTAGATATATATCATAAATTTTTTTAGTTTCCCTTTGTGTCCCGCATAAGGGAGGGTAAAAAACGAAATCGCTAACATTTCTTCTATGCCAAACTATGTACTATATATATTAATAGCTGAGGCAGTCGTGGCACAGTGGTGAAGCGTCTAACCAGAAAAAATGTCACGAAAGTTTGAGATATTATAAAATTATATATTATACATCTCACCAACAGTCGTACACAGCGGCACAGAGCATAGAGAGAGTAAGCGCGACGTTTGTGAGTTCGATTCCTACTCTAAAGAACGAACTGTTTTCATTTCTTCGAATTTCTGGCAATAAGCAAAACCGCGGCGTTGAGTTCCGATACTCAATACCCAATGTTTCTAAAATTGAGCGGAAAAAAAATAAGGACTTAACACTGGGTTCCCTCTGCCTATATGGTATATATCGAGAAGTTAGAAATAAAAAAATATAGCGTAAACAAAATATAACTTGAAATATCTTTATCGTTACATAAACCGTAGTATGGCGGCGGATAACGATAGAGACTTAGGTTGAGCCGCAACGGCCACTGGCATATCGATGAAAGGTGTTTCACCCTAAATCCAAAATAATCCACGTTTTATGTTATATAGTCGTTAGTTTAAAATACTTTTTTGGTTATATATATTAAATAAATTTCAAATTTATTTCAAAATTGTCAGGCCGTGTGACCGTAAACACGACGGTTGTAAGTTCAATACCTAGTCGGGGGTAAGAATTATTTTCAATTCGCTCCCTGGAAGCAAAACAAAGTGTGGCTTTGAGTTCCGCCACATAAGACGCAATGTCTAGGCAATTGTGTCGAACTAGGCAGAATAAACCTAGTATAAGACATTCCGTTGGCTACTTTCTGTCTGAATTTGAAACATTTCTTGTGGTGGTGGTGGTGTTGTGTGAGTCTTGTCGTATCCCAATCTAAAATTAGCCCGTAAGCAGCAGAGAATATCAGTGGTACAGCCTCTGATTGTAAGCGCGACAGTTGTGGGGTCGATTCCCACTTGGAGAAATAAATTAGTTTCATTTCTTTGTTTTGGTAACAATACAGCATTGAGTTCCTCCACACAGCACGCAATGTCGCAAAACTAAGTGATACCTGAAAAAAGGAGTATTTTAAAACCAATTTTCCCTTCTATACTCGCTATATGCAACATACCATGTACAACCTAAAAAAATTGAAACATATGACTAAAGAGACCAGTCGAGGCGCAGGGGCACAGAGTGTGACTGTAAAATCGACTGGCTGTGGGTTCGATCCCCACTCAAAGAAATGAAATATTTATTTACATTTATATTTTAATTTCTTCGCTCTAGTGTCAGGGCAAAGCGCGGCGTTGAGTTCCGCCACTGAGCACGCAATGCCTCCGGAACTTGACGGAAAGTGGAGAACGGAGTGTCTTAACACTAAATTCCCTCTGCCTTCCCTGCTGTGTGCGGGATACAGCGTGAAGCTGATTTTTTATTTTTTAAAACAAAAAACCGAGCATTTCTCTAGCTACAATTTTGCTATCTTCATTCATACATATATATAACCGTGCTTTAAAAGACGAATGGCAAAACGTGAAACATTAGTTTTAACCAAACTGTGATCAATCTCCATAGTCACTATAAATGTTTACATTTCCGCAACAAAATTTGCGACTTTTGCTATCACAACGCGTCGTTTTTCTCATAAATAAATATTTTTTGTAGATATTGTAAAAACAAACGAAATTATATTTTTTAGGATATCTAAAATACGTACGTATAAGTATCGTGCTTAAAGGATCTTTATTTGCATTACAGTTTAAGTTAGACTGTAGTGTACAGTTGTGGGTTCGATTTCCGCTCAAGTATATTAAATAGACTTATATTTATTTTTATTTTATTTTGTTTGGTTTGGCAGGTCAAATAAAAACTTACAGCAATTTTAGGAAACCGATCAATGATACTGTTTTCTTTTTTTCAACTTCAAGCTGTATGTAGCAAGATAGACAGAGAGAGCCTAATGCTAAAACACTGCACTCCTCGATTTCCGCCAAATTCTGGAGACATTGCGTGTCAATTGGCGGAACTGAACGCCGCGCTTTACGTCTACACCAGAGCGAAGAAATGAAAATATAAAATATTTCATTGTCTCGATTGGAAATCAAACCCAAAACCTGTGGCGTTTACAGTCACACGTTTGAGCTCTTGCGCCACGACTGGCCTCTAAAATACTGAAAATAATATTTTAATATAATTGTCCATTTTTTTATATAAAACTGTGCTTATTTTACAGTCTTTCAATAGAGCACTTCCGTTCTAAGCTATAAAAAACAAAACACTAATGGAACGACAAACATCTCAGCTTATAAATAAAGTGCTAAGTTGACACGATCCATAAAATGTAATATGAACTAGGGTTCATATTATACTCTCATAATATTACTAATATTATAAAGATGAACTAACTTTAGCTGCGACTATGCCTGCTTTGTTGAAGAGTTGTGGGTTCGATCCCCACTCGGGGAGTTGAAATATTTATTTACATTTATATTTTCACTTCTTCGCTCTGGTGTCGAGGCAAAGCGCGGCGTTGAGTTCCGCCGATTACGTGATTAAAAAATTAGGTACGAGATTCAAACAGTTCCCTAAAATACTTCCTATGATAAATGCGGTGCGAGAACACACATCGACGAGGCGTCTGCGCAAAGCCAGAGTGTCGATCTTTACAGATTATTCGGTTTCCAGTTCAAATATATTATATGAAATACAGATCATGATATCAATTTAGCACAATAAGAATATATATAAAAAGACAAAATGTGAATTTGATTTCCGCCACTCAGCACCCTCTATCATGAAAATGGGAACGGAATTCTTACCTAATGGTAGGGAACCTAATAGTTCCATAGTAAAAATGCCGACTAAAAATCGCTTTAATTAACCACATTACTCAAACAATAAATAATAAAAAAAAATAAATAAACCCCACTAAAACCCCACTCGAGGAGATGAAATATTTACTTAAATTTATATTTCCATTTCTTCGCTCTGGTGTCGAGGTTAAGCGCGGCGTTGAGTTCTGCCACTCAACACGCAATGCCTCCAGAATTCGGCAGAAAGTGGGGAACGGAGTGTCTTAACATTAGGTTCCCTCTGCCTACCCTGCTGTGTGCGGGATACAGCGTGAAACAATAAAACTGCATATAAAAATAATTTTCAGTAGTGAAAAAGTTGGAAACACTAAGACTTTAGCTGCTAGAACACGGATTAAGCGTATGTTTAAGCGTAGCATATTTTATCAAAGAGACCAACTTGTGAATTATATATCTTTTTGATAGCTCTCTGTAGTGTCAAAGTTGTTATTAAGATTTAGGGACTGTTTTTTTTTATTTGCAAGAAAATAATATTGGCCAAGCGCGAGTCGGAGTGTCCAAAGGTTTCATATCAATTTCATGATTATAGTTCCACCTGAACGAGACTTTAAAGTAGAACACCTAAGTTTTTTTTTTAGATTTACCCTTTACTTCGCATGTAGCAAGGTAAGTATTATATATGGGGTCTCGTGTTTCACTTGCCACTTTCCGCCGAATTCTGGAGGGATACAGTGTTGGCAAAACTCTACGCCGCGCTTTGCCCTCAACACCAGAGCAAAAAAAATTAAAATATTAAATATTAAATTTTCTTGAATGAGGATCAAAACCACAACTTTTGGCTTTATTTTGCCAAATTTCATAATAGTCTTCAAATTTTACAATAATTGTAGGTACATAGAAAGTACCCTATAGGTTTTTATTACGAGGTGCATTTCATACTAAATACGGCATAAACGAGGCTTAAAACCTTATTTTGTTTTCTTTTATCTGTATTACAACAAGGATTCCGTTTTTTTCTCCTGGTGGGCTGTTCTCCTAAAAATGTTATTTTTAACCAAAAAAAGTGTAATTTTTAAAACCAGCGTGTAAAGCCGTAATTTTGCTGTGAGATGTAAGCTTGGACATTATAATACACGTTTATTGAAGTGGCATCTATGAACAACCCCTATTTATTTTATAAATGGAATTTTTAAAAAATGTGTTAAATCGGACAATGACGATTAGTGTAGAATAATGATTAAGCAACTGGAGAAAAATCATTTTTCTCCAGCGCTGGTACCAATAATGATTCTTTACAACATAATTGAAATTAAATACTTACTTATTTAGCTTCACGCTGTAATACTAGTGGGAAAGTCAGAGAGAACGGAACCCCAAACGCTACGGTCTCTATATACCTCTTTCACCTCGTCCTCTATCATCAACTTTTCATACATGCCATCTGGGGCGTCCTCATGCTTTTTACGTGATTTTTCTCCTTCATTATCTTTGATGCTGTATTTTCGAAGGTCTATCTTTATTACCGCTCACTTTTTCTTCATTAATCTTTTTTGCTTTTCCTTCATCATCAATCCATTTTCACGTTCTATTATATTCTCACCGTGAAAAGTATGATTGACTTATTCCTAGCGGATCAGTATATTTAAGGTTAAGTTGTGGACACACGAGTGCCTAGGATGCTATCTTGGGAACAGACCAATATGTAATCGTTGCTATAATAAGGAGTCTGTTTCATTTTGAGGTACGAGACGTCCAAACTTGGAGTCGAATTATCGCATAAGAAGCTGGAAGTTTTAAGATCCATCGATCAAAGAGGAATAAGTACTTCCAAAATATGAGACATCTTTGAAACAGAAAACGGAAATTCTATAAGAAAAGCAGCGACAGAAATATGTGGTAAATGATAAGGAGGTATAGTAAAAAGCACGATAAATGTGTTGATAAAGTAAAAGACACTGTAGAGAAAAAAAGGCCGTTTGGATCATAAGGCCTCAGATAAATCTCTTTAAAAAAGAAAAAGGATATGCTACAAAGGCACCAAACGAAAGTACTGATAAAGATGAAGCGTGAAAGTTCTGAGAAAGAAAGAAATAAAATGTTAACGAGCAATTTTAGTAATTCCTAAGGTTGTTTATTAATTTACCACACATTTTACAGCAGTGAGCAGGTCGCAGGAGGTCCTAAACCAAGAATTTTTTTTTAGATATTTGACAAAAGTATAAGATGTTTTGGGAGACTACCTCGGTACAATACTTTAATGGCTTCTCTTGTTGTAAAGTCTGTGACACAAATTGCCGTGCGAGGGAAAATTTCCTTCCCAAGGAAAGAAAGACCAGAGCCTATTCTTACATTTGAAAGAAATGAAGAAAAGACGCACAAGCTTATTGCTGCCGATAACAGAATTAGCGGTGCCTTCACGCGCGCTTTCACTGTCTCACCAATGCATCTAGCATTGGTGAGACCGTGAAATAACAGAATAGTTGCACGTTTAGTAACACTGTGCAATGCTGACGAACGACGCTGATATACGGCAGCGAAACGTAGGTGTTGCAAAAGAAGAATGAAAGAAACGTAAGATATGTAACATTAAATCCCTCGTAACTAGTTATGTAAAATATCCTAAATTGTATAGGTTGTCGAAAATACACAATAAGACTAAACTGACTGTATCTTCAATAGTTAGCCAAATCGGTACGCCGAGGTATAAACTCAACATGCCATGGACTCTTACCATTTTGTTTGTGGGCTGAAAGATCTTAAGTTAGCTAACAAAGAAACCATACTCACATACTTCAATAGTGAATCTTACCCACGTTTATCTACCATTGGCAAATTTTTATTTCAAAGAGCCTACCAATTCTGCGACGCTGTACACCTAGGGGACGAGCTTTGATGGGTGAAGAATGCCTTTCATCAGAGCAAGATGCCTACTCCCCTCCAGCGTTATCAGAAGACCCTCAGTAGAAAGACAACCGGGGCTTCTATCATACGAAAAACAACTTTTGAAACAGACAGAATTGCAACATTTTAAGGGCATTTTAAGAGAAAAGCTTCCATTAAAACTATATTTAAGTCTAACAAGAAAGTAAATCCAATTCTTAAGACCAGTGAAACGTAATTTACCTCTGCAGTGTGTAGAGCTATAAAAACTAGATAGTAACTGAGATTTAAAATAAACTGTTCAAAAAAGGGGAAGCATCGATATTGGGGGAATGCTCGATGTCAAGAATGGACATGCATCGAAGTCAGCTGCGTCTGAGTAAAGAGCGGATAAACCTAACCATAATATCGGGTCTTATAACTCCCAAACCCTCGCTCGGGAGAAAAGATATATACAGAGGTCACGAAAAAACATGGCATTTGTAAATAGATAGAAGAAGTAAAGAAGAAGTAAAACATACAGAGAGTAGGGCTGTTGGCGCTCCGTTCTCTCTGACTACCCCGCTAGGGATAAAGTGAGATGTAAAAAATAAAGAATAATGAAAAAAATAAATAAAAACAACTAAAGAATATTAATAGAAATCGTTAAATTTTAGATATATTTTATTAACTCTAAATATAAAATTTAAGTTGAAGTAGCTTATTTTTGTACTGTTCTATATGCTAAAAACAGTAATATTATTTATAACGTTTCCATTACACTGAAACTAAATGCCATGTAAGTGATATAGCAAGAAGATTCAGAAGAATAAAATCTTAGAAAAATTCACGAACAAAATTTAGGTATTACGTAAATTTTTAGTCATAGCTGGTTTAAACATTAAAAATTCTTCACACGACCCATCAGTGAGTACTAGTACTATTAGAAATATGTCTAAGATTCAGGACTACAGCCTGAAATCAGACCCATTCGTCTACTCTAAAAGCTAATAATCATTGTCTTCGCCTACTTTTCTTCCAGCGTCATTGCCATCTTTTACAATTGTACTAGCAATGACGTCGCAACCAATGATGTTTTTACATAAAACACGTTGGAATTTTATGAAAAACTTATTCATAGTACGTGAAATTTGCTGGTTACAGATTTGTTCAAAATGACAATATAAGTATATATTAACGATTGCCGAAACATTTTTAATCTAAAAGTAGTAAATAAAGATATCAATGACGATTCATGTGCTAAAATTAGGAGAATCCAATTTACGACTTATTTATAAATTGTTAAAGCATCCGTGGCGGCAGTTGCACCGTCGGAAATTAAAGCTCTGCATGCTAACATTATTATAAGCCAAAATAAACACTACGTTAGATAACGTATTTTCGTGGCAATATTTAAAACAAAAGCTCGCTCGATCAATGACGCTATTTTTATGAACTTTTTTTGCGATCGATTTTTGTGTAGCTACACCTAAATTATAAGCACGTTTTATTATTAAAAACTTTAAGTATGTACTTATTTCATTAAAAATAGCAAATAAAATTAATATAGTTTATTCACGAATATTTTTGAAAAGAAATAAGCTAAGAACACACCAAATCTCCACGTAAAATATTCAATTTTTTGAAGGTTTTTTCTTAAAATATATTTTTGTATATACTAAATCATCAAACTTGTCTAGACGCCTTGTTTATTATTTAGTTAAGTATTTAATACGATATTCATCTTATTAAAATTATTTACTATTAATGAGTAATCACAAGGAAATTAAAATTTGAGCGTCTTGGAGAACTGCCATGGTGTTCTATTTGGAAAACCAATTATATTTACCGAAAATATTTAAAAAAGTATTATTGTTTATGTGAGAGGAAAACACGAATTGAACACTAAATTTCCCACTTTCCATCCGAACTTGAGATATTCCGTTTTGAGTGCTGGAACACAACGCCGCTCAATGCCAGAGATGTCCTACTGCGCCACGAAGGCAGCACCTGTCCTATTTAACCACGACAAAGACCTTGATAACCTTTATAATATTACTTTTTAACCTTTATTTTTTTTTCTTTTATTAATATACAAATTTGGTCGCCATTCAGAATAAATATCAAAGGTACATTAATCAGTAATATTGTCCAGTTTCTTCTGAGCTATGGTCAGAATTAATTGAAAGGTCATTATTAAAAAAAATTATTACTTATTATTTCTCAAGCAAAAGATGAAAAAGAAAAGAATGAAAGGAAAAATTAAAAGATTGTAAATGATATAAAAACATAAAATGTTTGTTATTTAAAAATATCTTTAAAATACTGATATTATTATAATATATATTATATTGGCTAATTAAAATGAGTAAGGGCCAGTTTCACCGGTCACGAATAACGTTTCAGATAGTAATTTAATAATTAATGCTATCTTATAGACCAGTCGTGGCGAAGGGGCACAAAATGTGACTGTAAAACCGACTGGTTGTGGGTTCGATCCCCACTCGAAGAGATGAAATATTAACTTAAATTTATATTTCCATTTCTTCGCTTTGGTGTCGAGGCAAAGCGCGGCATTGAGTTCCGCCACTCAACACGCAATGCCTCCAGAACTCGGCAGAAAGTGGAGAACGGAGTGTCTTAACACTAGGTTCCCTTTGCCTACCCTGCTGTGGGCGGGATACTTTACTACGGGATTTTTTTTGTCTTACAGACAGAGGATGATAACACAAAGCAACTGTTTCTTATATATAAAATAATAATTTTCTGTTGAAATGATAATAGTAGATAACAATTTATACGATTTGTTAGTTTTTAAATTACAAATAAGTATGTAAAATGAAATGCATGTGTTAAATGTGTATCTACTAGATATTGCTATTTGAGAACTGTGAAACCAAAAATGATAGCTTGTCTGGCAGATAAGGCTGTCCGGGACTTTATCAGCCAGTTGTGAAACTGGCCATTAATCTTTTTAATTTTAATAAGTAAAGTAATGAAATACATTTCGTTTTTTTTTAGCTTGAAGTTGTACCCCACATATAACAAAATAGACAGAGGGAACCACTAGATTCCCTAGATCAAAATCATTCGGTTATCACTTTCCGCCCAGTTTCCTAAACATTTAATGTTGAGCCTCAGACATCACCGCCGCGCCTTGTCTCGTTACCACCACCAGAGTTGGAATTGTACCCAAAACCCGTTGTCCCCTTGCGCCACAATTGCCTCTCACTATATATTTCATAGTTATTTTTTATTAGTTATACAATATTAAATATGTAGATATATTAATATTATTGTTAAATTATAATTATAATCTTATCCTAAATAGGTACACAAAGTGAAGCCGCATGGGAATTAATATAATTTGCAAGTTGAACTTGGAGCTGTTTCTTCATTATAATAGTTAGTCATCTTGATATATTCATGAAAGATTGAGTCGCATTTACAACTTTAGTAGGGTATATTAATTATTGTACAATAGGATGTAGACATCGAAGTCTCGTGGTGTAGTAGCAGAAGCATGAGAATGTATCACGTTCGATTCCTACTCGGGTGAATGAAATATTTAATATTTTAATTTTCTCGCTCTGGTAACGAAGGTTGAGGTTGAGGTCAATTGTCTCGCTCTGGTAGCGGAAGTGCAGTGTTTAGCTCAGCCATTCAACACGCAATGCATCTAGAACTTGCCAGAAAGTGGGAAAAAGAAGTGTTTTAGTGGGTAATGAAGTGTCTTAATACTAGGTTCTCAGGTTCTCTCTGCCTACTCTGCTATGAGCGGGAAGTAAAAAACACATTTATGCATATGTATTACCAGCCTCTATATGCAACTTTCCTCTTGTGTTCGAATGCAAATAACTGGGAGTTGCGATACATTTTAAGTACCCGCGATAACTCTAACCGCAGATGTTACTGGATTACAATATTAAATCAAAATCAATAATTTTACAATAAAAAAAAAACTAAACTAGCTTCACGCTTCATCCCTAGCGGGGTAGTCAGAGAGAACGGAGCGCCAAACGCTACGGTCTCTACATACCTTTTTCGCCTCGTCCACTGTCATCAACCTCTTCATACATGCTCTTCGGGGGGTCCTCATGCTTTTTACGTGACCTTCCTCCAGTATCTTTGATACTGTGTTTTCGAAGGTCAACCGAGGTCTCCCCCTACCTCTCTTACCGCTCACTTTTCCATCATAAGTCTTTTTTGCCATTCTTTCATCATTTATACTTTCGGCGTGCCCAAACCAGCTGAGCACGTTCTTCTTTATTCTCACCGTGACATCCTCGCTAGTACCTGCCATTCCGTGTACCTCTTCATTGCAGATTCGATCAGCTAAGCTGACTCCGCATATTCTCTCTCTACGAAGAGATCGCATCTCCACAGCATTCATCTTTCTTTCATTTTACAATCATACACAAAAAAAAATTCTTTCAAATTAAACCCGTGGTTTCTGAGATTAGTGCGTTCAACTAACCAAATTCTACACCTATGTAACATTAGTGCAGAAGTATAGATGAAATCTCTATGTCTAAGTCGAAGACCTCTAAATTACATTGACTATAAAAATCAGAGGCCTGTAACTGATATCCCAAACTCCTTTGAAAATATTATTTAATAAATAATGCCTTGGCTCGTGATGTGTCTAGTGGTTAGAATCGTCTATAGTTGTGATCGTGAAGAACCCAAAATCTTTTAGAGATTCAGAGGTAACAGTATTAAGGATTTTATATTATGCCATTAGAAGGTATCGCTTTAAGATATTTGCCATCAGAAGTTGTTCTTGTGTCAGTTATTTAGATAACTGGAAACTCGACAATATGACATTGTCATAACTCAAAGCTCGTCCGAAGAAAAGCCAAGAGCGCGTCCTATCTTCCTCTCCACTATAACTGCGAACTAGTTATAATAAAAGGAAGAAAGAGTACGGGCACCGCCCCGCCTCTACACCGTGAATTCCGACCAGACCGCTGCTTTACAGTCATCGTTGAACCCTCCGAGACGTTTGTGTGTGATCTTTCCGAAGGTACTTGTTACGCTTGTTTATATTAAGATTGTATTAGAATAGTGATTCGTGATGTTAATTGATTTGTGAGATCAATATAAGTCGTTGGAACGAACGCACTACCGCTAGGCGGCCGATATGTTAAATAAACGCACGGCACACACCCCACAGTCGTGTCTCGAACCGTAGGCGGACACTACTACATACACCAGAGTTCCAGGACATAAAATAGCACCACACACCCGTATGAGACAGGCGGACACTACTACATACACCGGAGCTGGGACATAAAATAGCACCACACACCTACTAGTCGTATACCAAGTCGTAGAAGTGGTATATAATATGTCAATGACCAACGCCATACAAGCACAGCTTACGTATCGCGAGCGTACTGCGAGACGGCATCAGCCACGACATAGTTAATGTCGCTATAACAGTTCGCATAAGCCCATCACGTCAGCCTTCGCGACGTCAAGCAACATTCAATATCATAATATTGGTCAAAGATCACTTGGATCCACAATATGTGTCGCCCCTACACATATATTGCCTTTATAAGAAATTCGATCCTAAAAGATCGTGCCATCATAGGCTTCAAATTATTATATTATATTTATAATGTATTTGGTACGAGTCTTTATGTGCATCATATTCATTAGTACCGTAGTACTTAAGAGTTCGACTCGACCGCTGCCTTCCAGCATCACCACCACCTATATAGACAGAACGACGGTCGCGACACTCGGGACGACAATACACGAACTCGTCTCGATTAATATGGTATTAAAAATATATAGTTTGTATTATTCATAATTAACTATGTTATTTATGTGTATTGCCATACACATTTTATTTTATTTATTTATTTATTTTTAACTTATACCCAAGGTACATACTGTTACAGGCTGTCGTGGCGCAGAGGGACAATATCTGCCTGTAAGCGAGATGGTAGTAACTTCGGTTCCCTCTGGATGAAATAATTATAATAAGAAAAAATCGTTTCCGGTGGTGAGTAGTACACTTAAATAAAGTTAAACACTATTAAGTGATCTAGCGTTAATAATTTTAAAGTTTTCATTTCCTCGTTCTGATAGATAAAGTGAAGATTTGAGTATCGTTATTCAACTCGCAATGTCTTAAAAATTATATGAAAAGATGGAATGGACAGATCTCAGAGTCTTTACGTGAAACTCCTTCTACCTACCCTTCTGTATTTATTAACATTATGATAATCCCGATTGGGAATCAAACCCCAACTATAGCATAAACAGACGTCGTGCCACTGCGCTACGACAGCCTTATTAAATTATGTAAACTATTTCTCTGGTCTATATTAAAACGTCTCGAGTAAAACAGACTTTGCATAAAGGCAACTCTTAATCAGTCCCGGTTTTGCTAAAACTCAAAGCTCAGGTGGCAATAACTTTAATCAATTGAGATCGTGCTTCCAAAAATATCTGCATTTCAAAGGAAAATGATCTAAAAGATAATCTACATAAGCCTTTTTTTTACTTTTTAACTTCACGCTGTATCCTGCATATAGCAAGGTAGGCAGAGGGAAATTGGGAACTTAGTGTTAAGACACTCCGTTCCCAGTAAGACATTTCCGTTTTCTGTTTCCGCTGAATTCTGGAGACATTGTATGTTGAATGGAACGAACCAAACACCACGTTTTGCCTCGTTACCAAAGCGAGGATATGAAAATATCAAATATTTTATTTTCTCAAGTGAGAATCGATCCTACAACCGTCGTTTTTACAGACACAAGCCACGACTGACCTTAATGTAGAAGTTCATAGGTATATTAACTTATACCCGTATATATAAGTCGCCATCAAGTCTGATATCAAACTTAAGATGTCGTTCTCCTTCATAAATTATATATCTATGAACAAAAACGATATCTCAAGATCGATCTCAGACTTATAAATACGGGCCTAGTACCTTATAAAATTACATACACCCAGCGATCACGTACCTATATTGACTCAACGTAAAGTAAACTTATATGAGCCATTCTGTTAAATTAGGAGTAAATATACGAACCCCGCGGGGATTGTACTTTGTAACATAATTATTGTAATGTATATGGAAGAGTTGAATAATGTTAGGTTAGGACAGCGCTAACTTTGCCTAAATTATAGAACTCTTATAGAATTACTTTATTGTAAGTCTGTATGTTTGTTTGTCTGTTCTTCGGTTAGTTTGTTTGTCTGTCTTTTCTTCTTTCCGTCTTACCCCACTAACTGACTCTTTCAGTCTATCTTCATTTGGCAAGCTAAATCAAATCGAAAGCAATTTGTGTTTGAAGTACCTCAAGGTTGTTGTGTACTATTACAACAGAAAAGTTAAATATATATATCTACTAGTCGACGCCCATAACTTGGCTTACGTGGAAGAATTTCGAGAAATCCTCTCCTAGTGCTCTATTACAATCTTTAACTTACCCATCTATATGGCAGAACAGCTTTATATATTATATGTAAATGTAAACTTTAGTATCGAGCTAATTCCTTAAAAAACGACCTTAAATACAGAAAATACGTTATGGATGATGAAAACAGAAAAATTTCAGAGAAATGGAAGTGCCTTAACAGTAAATTTCTCTCTAATTACCCTGCTATATATGGGATACGTACATAGAAGGACACTTGTGAGAAAACAGAGGGATTTTAAACGTAATCTAAAACATTCACCATTACTAGATCAATATCAAACTCCAGTACCTTCGTAACTATTAATAAATATAATAAACTACTATGACGATGAGAAAGCATTCTGTTAATAGTAAATATAGTTAATTATTATAGCCACATATCGGCCTCTGTGTAAACATTGATAAGATGACCAACTTGTGATCGTAACCAGTTACGAGTATGACACGCCATTACAGACTATAAACATAAATGTTAGGCCGACGTGGCGCAATATTGACGGTTGTGGGTTCCATTCCCAATTTGGGGAAGGAATAATTTTCATTTAAATTACTTTGGTAATAAGACAAAGTCTGGTGTTGTTTTAACGGAAATTGGGGAACGGAGTCTTAATACGAGATAACTGAAGATAAAAAATATTTTAAATATCTAAGACTAATTCTATTTTTTTAAATCCTATCTTTCACAAGGAATACATATGATTAAAATTAAAAAATTAAATCAGCTTCACGCTGTATCCCGCATACAGCAGGGTAGGCAGAGGGAACCATGTGTAAACACACTCTGTTCCCCACTTACCGGTGAATTCTAAAGGCATTGCGTGTGGAGTAGCGGAACTCAACGCCGCGCTTTTGCCTCGCCACTAGAGCGAAGAAATGGAAATATAAATTTAAATAAATATTACATCTCCTCGACTGGGAATCGAACCCACATCCAGTCGCGTTTCCAGTCACACTTTGCGCCTCTGCGCCACATTTATATTCTAAATTAAATGTAGTGATAAACTAAGCTTTACACATATGAAACTGTTTTCTTTACAACTAGCCCCCAGACCCCCCCCCCCCTCCCCCCACCCTTAATAATATGGTTTGATTATTGTCGGCACTTTTGTCAACTTATAAAATATAAAAAAAACATTGGCCTAACTACAGTAGTTGGACATATAGTATTGCGGACTTTTTTATAGATATTGATGCATTCTGTAATACTGTAGAACATTGTTTTGTTCTATCATCAATACTTTTGGCAGCGCACGCGATGATATAATTTTTAAGATCAATTTCTTAACACCTTGGGTTACATTATTGCATTTTTAGTAGGGATTTCTATTTTTTTAAAAAATGTGATATAGCCTATGTTGATCAGTGAAAATACAGCTTTCTAATAGTAAAAGAATTTTTGGAATCGGTCTGGTAGTTTTTTGTGTGAAAACAATACATACATACATACAAAAATACAAATCTTTCCTCTTTATAATATTCGTTTAGATAGCTTTTACCTGCGATTTCGTGCGGTCAATTCGAAATAACTACATTATTTATGACAATTGATATATTTTCTAGGGCCCGCATTTATAAACCGCTCTTAACTCTGAAATCGCTCTTGAGAACGATCTTGATATGACGTTTATATTTATAGATCATTAATATATGAATGCAAACGTCATCTTAAGATCGATTTCAGAATTAAGTGTTAAGAAGTGAGTCTAGTCTATCCGCCGAATTCTGAAGGCATTGGGTGTTACGTCCGCTTGAAATGTAATATTATTAATTTACTTATCTGCATTTCTTTTGTTTTCTAATAACAATATCAAATTATATTGAAAAATACTTAGAGGACAAGCGTGTGACTAAATGCGACAGGGGTTGGGTTCCAAAAAATATTTTATTTCCTCGAGTGGGAGGAAATAAAATATTTTTTTTTCGAGGAAGAGCGCGACAATGAGTTCCGACACTTAACACGAAATGCTTGCCGAATTCGGCGAAATGTGAGAAGCAGAGTGTCTTAACACTAGACTTCGTGCTGAAAATATAATTTTAAAAACAATATCTGCACTTATATTGAAAAGTAAAATTTCAGCCAATTCAACAGAACAGTTATTTATAGCACTGAAAGTGAGATGGTATTTTTACGTGCTTCAGGAGATAAGATGTAACAGATAAATATCAACAATCTATTTTATTACACCCCAACCGGATATCGAAATTTTAACCGGATTTACTAAGGGCTGTTACGGTGAGCGAGCAAAAAAATAAATAATCATTTTGTTGTATATATTTACATAGCAATTTTTATAATTTTGTTAGTATTTTATTTCATTTTGCATATAAAATGAAAACAGAATAGTTCTATTTTAGCCTGTTTTTCAATTTCCGCCCGTTCTCCTGAAAGAGATTGTGGTGTGGTTTTTTTTATGGGAAAGACAAGGCACTTGAGCGGAAGTGTCACCTAATGGTAAGTGGTCACCGCCGCCCATGACCCCGTGTGACACCAGAGGAGCTACAGGTGCGTTGCCGCCCTTTGCATTTGTGGTGGAATATTTATCTTTTTATTTTCTTATATTATCTTATATCCCACATAAAGCAGGATGGACAGAGAGAGTTCTCCACATTCCTAGCTCTGGTAATTATATATGTGTTCCGTTGCGGCGCAGGGGCACAGTGTTTATTTGTAAACGCAACGATTGTGGGTTCGATTTTTATATGATATAAATTTAAGTAAATATTTCAACTCCTCTAGTGGCGATCGAACCCACAATCAGTCGGTTTTACAGTCACACTTTGTGCCGCTGCGCCACGACTAGCCTCGTTTTTAAGTCTAGATAGTCTTATTTACTTTTGTAACTCTACTCACCAACCCTAGCTATTAACTTATCCCCATAAGGGTCATGTTGGGACAACACCATATGTTTTATATGAGATTCGGCTTCCAATATAAACAGAACAAATCCTGTCTCTAAAACATGAAAGCCATGAGAATTATGAAACTTTATGAACCTTTTAATAAAAAAAAAGTCGAGGTAAACTAACGTTTGGGTAACGACGGTCACCACCATCCTGTACGGTGTCACCCGTAACAGCAGAGTTGGCTACAGGTACGTTGGTGGCCTTTAAGGTGGAGATACCTGCGTTTTTGAACGACGACAAGGATGTATCATCCATGTCGTTTCAACTAGAAAACTGCCACAGATAGGCCGTTCCACATTTCTGTGGCACTAGTAAAGAAGTTCTTACAAAACTGCTCAATCTTGGAGGTTCTTCTATCCAACCATAGATAGACGCTGATCTACTGCGCGAAAATGGCCTTTATCTTCTAATATGTTATAACAAAAATATTAAGTCAAATATC
>JAAIXJ010001796.1:158337-189444 GCA_013403705.1 Heliconius hermathena
AGTAAATATTTCATTTCTTCGTCGAGGTCAAGTGCGGCGTTGAGTTCTGCCAGTCAACACGCAATGCCTCCAGAATTCGGCAGAAAGTGGGGAACGGAGTGTCTTAAGACCTAGGTTCCCTCTGCCTACCCTGCTGTGTGCGGGATACAGCGTGAAGCTGATTTATTTTATTTTAAAATTATCATTTCTTATTATCCGACCTACGAAGCCTACAGGAGTTCCCCTGTAGCTTCAAAAATATTTTACATACCTTTATATCAGATATATTTTAACTTAGGGACAGTCCTCTTTTTTTGAAATCGTCTAAATCGAAACTTCTTAACTACTAATAAGCAAACATAACATAAATAAATATAAAAGGGCACAGAAAATCTTGGGCCCAAATATAAAAAGTTGAGTTATGGTCAAAAAAAATCGTAATTTTTTTAAAAATTTAAGAATACTAAAAATCAGCTCAATTGACAATCTAGAGGCGGAGATAAATGAAGAAAACAATTTTAGATCCTTAATCGATATTAATAATCGATTACAGTACTAAGAAAATAAAATATTTATTTAACTATAACTAGCTTTACGCTTTATCCCTAGCGGGGTAGTCAGAGAGAACGGAACGCCAAACGCTACGGTCTCTACATAAATAAACTATTTCTTAATTTCAATTAAGTCTACGTATTTTAACGCACTAATAAGTGCATATTATTACAGTAAAAACAAAGAAAATGTCAATGAATAATTTAAAAAACAAAAAGAAATCCATTTGAATCGATTAAGATCCGTCATATTTTAAATGTCACATCACATGTGACAGCTGATTGACATTAACACCTTGTCTAACGATTTTTCCATTTTTCGCTTCACTCAATTTTTTTCTCAAGAATATTTTTTTCTCATATTTTTTAAAAGTTGATCTTGCTTTGAATTTAACAGCTCTCAGATTGTCAAAACTGACAGAATTTCCAAGGGATGATGTACATGAATCTATTAAATCATACATTTTCATCTCTTTGCATTATGGGCTTATTTCTCATCATTTCAGTCTGCAAATAGTCAACTTCAAAATAAATCCATTTTATTAGACCTAGATTCACTTTATTCATTGTTATTATACTATAACCATAAAGTTTTAGTTGTATAGAACAGTGAAATATGTTGTTAATATTATAAATGCTCTTTCAATTTCCAGTCAAGTCTCATTTCAAGGTGTTTTTAATAAGAAAGACGACAACGAGCGTTCGGGTCATCTGATGGTAAGTGATCACCGCCTCCCACGGACCCGTGTAAATGTGATATTGAGATAAGGAGTACTAATACCGCGTGGGTACAACGTATATTGAACGACAAAGCTATATACAAGCTATATAAAAGGAAATACAAGTTAATTTTTTTAGGCGTGATAATGTCTTATAAATCGATGAACGCCGGCCGCACGTACGTAAAAGTGAAATTATCGTCTGTAAGTCGACTTTACATTCAAAAGGTTTTATTTTGTTTTTTAGGGTAGGCAGAGGGAACGTAGTGTTAAGACACTCCGCTTCCCACTTTCCGACGAACTCTTTAGGTACTGCGTGTTGAGTTGCGTAGCTCAACGCTGTTTTTTGCGACTAATGCCGGTTGTTAACCAAACAATAATAATAGTCGTCATGATGGTTCACGGATTCCTTAAAGACCATAGCAGTTTCGTACCTAAATCAATTCTTTTCCTTATTTGTCAACAAACATAGAAACTCAACATTTCATTTTCATTGGGGGTCCAAAGTACTTTTTGTAAGCCTCATTTACGAACCGTGTCATATTTGATCGGTATTCTTTAAATATACACTCCCCCAAATAAAACAAAAACTCCCCCAAATGAAAATTGATTCGGATCATTAACAGAAGCTCGTCTTGACGATGCCGTATCAAATTACAATAATAAAACCTTTTTTTTTTTTATTTTTCAACAAATTATCAATAAAAAACAATGAATTATCAACGAAAGCTGTATCTGATAAACAAGAGCTGCCACAAATTAATTGATAAACCTTAATCATCAGACAAAAGTTACAACTTTGTTGGTCTGATTATAGGGTTTAAAGTAAACATATAAAACCTTATTTATAAAACGTATAGAAATTTAAACGTAACGGGACTCGAACCCGCGCCTCCTGGAAACCGACCAGGCGCTCTGACCACTAGGCCATACGTTCTCAAGAGAACTTCTAAATAAGTGTTTTTTCTTTTTTAAGTGTGGAAAAACACTTAAAAAAATGTTAAAAAATATTGAACTTATTCTTGAGGCATTGCTTAAGTAGCAGAACTTAACGTATGCGGTATGCGGTATGCGTGGTTACCAGAGCAAAAAAATGTTTCAATGTTTGAAATTAAAATTATATATTTTGAATTGGTTGAAATTCAGTGTTTCATATCCTCGAGTGAAAATTGAACCCACGACCGTCACATTTACCTTCACACGCTTGTCGTCTAATAATTTTATTTATTAACAGTAATAATGAGTACAATTTGACTTAAGAGATAACTTTAAAATTATTTTTAGTTTTATTTTAGCGATATGTCACAGGGAGCAGCCGGCCGCCGCCAAACGATCGGTTACGAGGCTCCAGGGGCCGATACGTTATGTAGTGCCGTGAGGAGCTATCTGGTTTATATAGACCTGTGATTGTAGATACAAATCTATTCTGGGGCTATGTCTATTGATATTGGAGGTCAATGTTTTATTTT
Organism: Heliconius hermathena; assembly: GCA_013403705.1. Lineage (NCBI taxonomy): Eukaryota > Metazoa > Arthropoda > Insecta > Lepidoptera > Nymphalidae > Heliconius > Heliconius hermathena. The sequence goes on from JAAIXJ010001796.1 coordinate 161,056, forward strand.
AATGAGATTTTTACATTATATAAGGTGGTCAAAGAGAATGTAGAGCTGCGTCGCACTCTCTCCTACATTTAATATGCATTTAAATATAGATACTCATTTAATTTTGAGGTCACCGACGAGGTGTAGCGGCACAGTACCTGACAGTTGTGGGTTCGATTCTCACTTTATGAAATTAATTATTTTATTTTGGCCATTTTGATAACAATATAAAGCGCGGCATTGAGTTTAACCATTCAATACACAATGTCTCGAAAATGGAGCAGCAAATAGGAAATGGAGTGTCTTAACACTAGGTTCTCTCCTATATGCGGTATAAAGCGTGAAGCAGAAAAAAAATCTTAAAAATATTGCTAAATGGATTTGTTATTTCTATTTTTTACTGTACGAGTATACCACAAATCACCTCTCCGTGATGCTACCTTACATATTATGTCAAAATGTGTTACGTTTGTACGTAGATTCTGTATAGTAACTTTTTAAAATATGTTTTTGTTTATTTTCTATTTATTCATATAATAATAATACACTCGTATATCATCATTAAGGTGAAATAGAATTTTTACTTAAGTGGCGTAAAGGCACAGTGTCTGATTGTAAACGATGGTTGTAGGTTCAATTCTTATTTAGGGGAAATCGTTATCCTGCTCTATTAACAAGACAAAGCGCCGCGTTGAGTTCCAGCACTCAAAAAGCATTGTCTCGAAAATTGGAGAATGGAGTGTCTCAATACTAGATTTCCTCTACCTATCGTGCTATGCTATATAAATATAAGAAAAGAATGTAATTTATTACATTTAATTTAAAATAGTAATTTTTACAACACTTTTTTTAGTAAAAGCCAAAGTATTTTATCATTAAAGTCGGTCTTTTCAACAATTTTCTTAAGAAGCATTGTAAAGATTTGTCTTAATATTCAAGAGCGCTGTAAGATTCCGCATTTCGTATTCAAATTATCGAAGATAGAACTCAAAGCGGACGACATCGACGGTGATGTAATTGTTTGGGTCACGAACGTAAAAGTATTTCTAATGAAATTGATATTACTTCAATTTTTATCTTCAGTGGATTGTGGGTAATAGAATTATATTTTTTTTAGTTTCACGCTGTATCCCGCAGTCGTGGCGCAGCGGCACGAAGTGTGACTGTAAAACCGACTGGTTGTGGGTTCGATCCCCACTCGAGGAGATGAAATATTTACTTAAATTTATATTTCCATTTCTTCGCTCTGGTGTCGAGGTTAAGCGCGGCGTTGAGTTCTGCCACTCAACACGCAATGCCTCCAGAATTCGGCAGAAAGTAGGAAACGGAGTGTCTTAACATTAGGTTCCCTCTGCCTACCCTGCTGTGTGCGGGATACAGCGTGAAGCTGATTAACCTAATAGTAATAGCGAATGTGAAGAAAAATATTTATTAATCGAATGGTCCATGGAACAGTGTCTAAATTTACTTCTAAAATAACGAAAATAACTGAAAAAAAAGGTATTATAAAATATTGAATCCATAAATAGGGATCTCTATTAGACACTAGACACTAGTGACATTCCGGTGTTGACATTCTCTGCTGTACTATAACCGAGTATTCTTGAGGGTAATGTACGGCACTATTACGGTTATATATAGCCATTATATAACCCGTATAACATTTGGATTTGGACCTTAGTATTTGAACGTTTTTTTAATTGTTCCACCTGTGACACCGTTCATGACTATGTAACGTATAAAATCCGAGAATAAAAATTATTAGCATTTTCTAGTTTAATTGTTTAGTATCAAGTTTAATTTTCTTTTGAAGTTACGTTAACAAATACATAGGTAAATGGCTAAGAAAAAAGGAAATTTTGTAAGTAAATGCAAAAAGTAATACTTTTCGTACGAGTTTTAAAAAACAAGTATGATATCGTGATTAACTAAATACATATACCTATATTTCAATCACAAAAGTGAAACACCTATAAAATATTTCAGCTAAAAGGCGTTTTGGGGCTTCCCGCTGGGCCAATGCTTTAGTGTGAAATGACCGCTTTATGACACTACCAAGTATCTTCTTAGATTTTTTTCTTTAATAAGGCCTACTTATATTAGTACTGGTGTATATAAGCTATTGGGTATTAAATCGTTTAGATATTGTTTAATAAAGTTGTTGTTGTTGTGAGTTCGATTCCCACTCGAGGATACTCACTTAATGTTTTCCTCGCTCTGGTGACAGTAGTAAGCGGTAAAGCAGTAAAGGTAAAGGAAAGAAATGAAAATATAAATGTAAATAAATATTCCACTTCCTCGAGTGGGGATCGAACCCACAACCAGTCGATTTTACAGTCACACTTTGTGCCCCGCGCCTGCGCCACGACCGGGATTTTCCATTTTATTAAATAGTTTTTTATATACATTTTTTATTTATATATCAGGAGATAGAGAATATAGTGATACAACACTCCGTTATTCCATTCTATTCTTAAATATATTAGTGACGACGCAAGCTTGCCAAATCTGAATATGAATGTAACAAAACTACAACAAGAGAAAATAGAGAAAATCGCACCCACCAACGTTATGACAGACACGAGACACGACCCCGGAACCTCCAGCTACGTCTTTCATAGCTTTTTACTACTCAATAGGCACCACTAGTCCACTACCCTTAAAATGTCTCGAATTGTAGAGTAAAGTGAAGAGAGAAATGTTTGACACTAAGTCCTCTATGCCGAATCTCTATATTCGACTCTTATTCGAAGCAATGAATTATTCTCATATCCGCGCTGCGGTTGTAAGACAAAAGAAAGCGTTGAGTTTCGCTGCTTAACAAGCAATGTCTCGAGAATTGGACGGTGCGTGGGTAACGGAGTGTCTTAATACTACATTCAATCTGCCTACCCTGCTATATGCGGGATACAGTAAAATTAATAGATAAAATAATATTTTTAACATTTTTAAGTTGTTATAAAACACACTAAGGCAAGAAAAACACCTCTTGAAAACCGTCTGAGGTGCGGGTTCAAATCTCGCTGTATTCAATTTTTTAAAGATTTTCTAAATAAATATAAAAAATACATACAAAATCAAGCAATAAAATAATTTTCCCATACAAGAAGTCGTTTGTAATTAAGTAAATTAATTTACAAAGTTAGTAAAGCGGGCGTGAAGCGGAACTGGGTTTCTGATAGTTGCAAATGGAAATACTATGTATGAGAATGTTCGTGGCGGTGGCGGCCTTATCTCGTTACTAACTTATATGATGTAAATGCTGGGTTCTAGTACCAAATATTTATTTTATTTCTTTGTAAAACATTAAAAAATTGTCGCGGATGTGTGATGGTTATGGGTTCAATCTTCGTTTGGGGGAAAAGATTATTTTCATTTCATCACTCTGGTAACAAGGCTAAGGAGTTCTAGGAATGTGGGGAACAGAAGTGTCTTAATGGGATCGGATTATCTTAGCACTAGACTCCTAGATTTCCTCTACCTACGCTGCTATAGCGGGATATAGCGTGAAGCCAAAAAAAGACTAGGCCTTATAGAGCTTTATAGGGTTTTCAATAATAATGTTTTTAATATATTTTATAAAAAAAACACAACCGATACATTTTGCAACTTCCAAAGCTGGATTCGAAAGTAATATTAAACTTTAAGCAAAACTAAAAACAACTAAAACTTGTAATTCTGGCTTACGAATATATGTATGTAGTTTCAGAAATTGTGTTACTTTCTACTATTTCGAGGAAAATAGAAACTTTTGTTTTTTTTTAATGTATAGAAGAATACTGTTGGCCATAGGGGTCTCTACAGCATCACAAGGCTATGTGGGAGGTTTGCGTGGTGGGCTTGGACACCTTTAGCGCCACAAAAAGAGATTCTACGAGGTTGCGACTTCTCCTGCGAGACTTGGATTATTAAAATTTTCCCGCTATAGTTGATAAAGCGCTGCGTTAAGTTCCGTCACTCAAGAGTTCCCTCGTTAAGAAACACACACACGTTGAGAAACACTATAAAAAATCTATAATTGGACAATAATTAGGAAATGGAGTGTCTTAACACTAAGTTTCCTCTGCCACTGTTTTCCACCCTGTTATATGGAGGATACATCATGTAGCTATTTTTTAATTAAAAAATAAAACAAAATAGCTTTCTTTCATATAGCAGGGTAGGCAGGGAAACCCTAGCATCTTGATACTCCGATTCCCAATTTACGCCCAAATTTTGAGTGAAGGAACTCAACACTGAGCTTTGCTGCTTCTTTATAGAATGAGAATCAAACCTACAATCAACGCGTTTACAATCAGATAATGTGAACGACGGCATATTTACAAAAAAAAATCTATTTATATCTAAAAACTTGGTTTTCGTACAAAAATGTACTAAACTAAAAAATACAACATTCATAATTCACATTTGCGTTTCTACTAAACTAATAGTTCCAGTCGAGTGTCGCGGGCACGAGGCGGCGCGGGTAACTATATATAAGCACAGTTTTGTTTGTATGGTGTTTGCGTGGGTCACGATAATATTAAGCTTAGAAGTGGAGTTACAATTGAGAAATTTCTAATTTGAGACGAGACAGCGTCTAGTATACACGATGGTTGTGGGTTCGATTTCTGTATGGGAGAATGATTATATAGATATTTATTTATTTCCTTGCTTCAGTAGACAAAAGTATACGCCCGATTTCTTGAAAATTGGGCAGTAAGTGCAGAAAAAAAAACAGCTTCACGCTGTATCCACACAACAGGTTAAGCAGAGGGAATCTAGTGTTTAGACACTCCGTCCACACTTCCGACCGATTTCTTGAGGCATTGCGTGTTGAGCGGGGGAACTTAAAGCTGCTATTTGCTTCGTAACCGGAGCATAAAAATGATAACATTAAACATTTTATTTCCCCAAGTTGGAATCGAACCCACAACCGTCGAGTTTACATTCATATTATATTAATAATTATCATATAACCCGAACTATTACTGACGTTCATACGCAAGTCTTAGTTATATCTATATTTTTCTCTTTCTATCGATAAAAGATCGTACATAGATATTTACATTCAAATATAAACATTATTAAATAAGGCCATTAACCTTTGTACATTTGACAAAGATTAAAGTTTATTCGTGTGGTATTTGATTCAACACTCGATAATTATGGGTTCAATTCCTAAAATAGTAATTTTAAAAAAATATATATTTATTAAAAATATATTTACTACATCTGATATTAAAAAGCTGACGATACTTTGTTTACTTTATTATTTTGTTTAAACAAGCTAATCTCGAGAAGTAATGGTTCCATTTTTTTTTTTCATTAATTTAAAAAAGAATATATCGAATGATCCATTGAACGGAGACTAGATTTTTTTATAAAATAACGAAAACTAACCTAAAACAATTATATTAAAAACTAGACACTAGTGACATTCCGGTGTTGACATTCTTTGCTGTACCATAACCGAGTATTTTGGACGGTAATGTACGGCACTATTACTGTATGTGTTTAGCCACATTTTGATTCGGAAACCTTAGCATTTGGACGTTTATTTTGCTCTATTTCTTAACCAACTACGACAAAAAGATAGTTAAAGTGTTATGCATAATGTTTTATTAATGTGATCCTATTTTAAGTTAAATATTTTTTATATCATTCCAGTTTAAACTGTAGAAATAAACATTTAAAATTTTAAGAAATATGTTATATCTTTTCAAAATGATTTCATGATCATATTTCTTAAGTCGGTGAGTATAAAATGGATTTCAACCCTCACCTGTTAAATATAACGACGACAACAGTTTTAACACCTTTTGTCCTTACTTGCTGCTATAAATTTATTAATAATCAAATAATTAGCTTCACGCTGTATCCCGCACACAGCAGGGTAGGCAGAGGGAACCTAGTGTTAAGACACTCCGTTCCCCACTTTCTCGAAGTCTGGAGGCATTGCGTGTTGAGTGGCGGAACTCAACGCCGCGCTTTGCCTCGATACCAGAGTGAAGAAATGGAAATATAAATTTAAATAAATATTTCATCTCCTCGAGTGGGGATCGAACCCACAACCAGTCGCACACAGTTTACAGTCACACTTTGTGCCCCTGCGCAACGACTGGCCTGGTAATATTGTATGATACTTATATATTATATTTAAATATAATATACTAGTAAATATGTTATATATTTTACTAGCGACGTAAACGCGACTTCGCCTGCTTAAATTTATTATATTTTTATAGTACATTTAAATTATAGAAAAGCTTTTCATAAATTGTAGCCTATGCTTATGCATATAACAGATATTATGTATAACCTATATTACAGAAAGTTTCATGTAAATCTTTTCAGTAGTTCTTAGGAAGTGGGAACCTAATAATTATACTAGACTTTCCTCAATAGGAATGGAGTGTATTATGACTCCATACCTATTGAGGCACTTCTGTTTTCCACTTTCCGTCAATTCTGGAGACATTGCATGCGTTGAGTTGCGGAAACCCGCACTTTGTCTCATTGACCGAGATAGGAAACGGAAATAATAAATAGTTAATTTACCCTAGTGGGAATCGATCCCGCAACAATATAATAAAATAACCATTATTTTATATTAGTATTAAGCAATATTCAATCTTTTTTTTATTTTAATAATAAGAAAAAAGCGTTTCTAAGCCAAAGAGAACACAGCGCTAAACGCTACGATATCTGCATACCTCCTCGTCCTCTATCATCAACCGGTTCATACATGACCTCCGGGGAGTCCTCGTGCTTTCTAAGTGATCTTCCTCCAATATACTATGTTCTCGAAGGTCAGCTCAGCTCTTACTTCTTCTTTCTTCTTCTCTTAATTACCTAAATACATATACAGGGTGGAATTGTCATTACCACTTTAAATAAAACCACAGTTTTAACTACTGTATAAACGCCTAATACAATTTAAAAAAAATCCCATATATGAAAAAGTGATTTTTTCAAACAAAATAAATAAAAAAAATATTCTTGTAATATAAAACGCCATTTGTCAAGAACGACGCACGCACGAAGGTATTGGCGGAAAAGTTCAAATTTAATTAACCTTTAGTAGTATTTTTGTAGTAGTATGTATTTACGTTATTGGTATCTATGCGTAACTGCGTTACACGAAATACAGGTATGGATAAACATCGTAAACTGAAAAAAAACGGTTGAGGTATTGATTAATTTCTTTAGGTATGGGCTTAAAATATTTTACCCTATATGCTGTTCCAGTAAAAGGAGCGCGGACACTTCCATCCTGTATATTTTAATCACGAAAGTGAAACACCTATAAAATATTTCAGCTTAAAGGCGTTTTGGGGTTTCCCGCTGGACCAAGGCTTTAGTGTGAAATGACTGCTTTATGACACTAACAAATACTTACCTACATAGGATATTTTCTTTAATAAGTTAATAAATAATAAACTATATTAGTAGGTACTAGTGTAAATAAGGTAACGGGTATTAAATCGTTAAGGTATTATTTAATAATGTATTTAGTGGGTCTTATTCGAGCAAGGCCGTCGTAGCGCAGCGGTACAGTGTCCAGCTGTAAACTTGATGGTCGTGGATTCGTTTCGTGTTTTAGTGGAATGAATTATTTTCATTTCCTTACGAAAAAGATAGATTTCCATGGTCGGTTATAATAAACCACTTCCTTGGTCAAATCACTACAAAAAACGTTACTTCGCATTCATTTTGGAAAACAATATTAATGTTAGATAATTTATCGTTATAACGTAACCCACTGTACCTTGAATGAGGGCTACACAACTTTCAGTTATATTCATTTAACCACGTGGGCGATGCCGCAGGTTAAAGCTAACACTTTATTTTTTTGTTTATTTTTTTGCTTCATACTATATTCCGCAAATAGCAGGGTTAACAGAGGAAACCTGATTACCTAGTATTAAGACACTCAGTTGCCATAAAAAAACATTTCCTTAACCACTTTCTGAACGCATTGCGTATTGAGTGGCGGAAATCAACGCCGCACTTCACCTCACTACCTTTGTTAGGAAATGAAAATATTAAAAGTTTCATTTCCTCGAGTGGGAATCGAATCCACAACCCCCTGGGCCCCTGCGCCTCGATGGGTTTCTACTCTTAATGTAAGCGCTGTAATCCACATAAACACGACTTCGGAAATGTTTTCAATACTAACTCGATCCTAGTGTTCAAACTGTCATTAATTAACCTACTTTACTTACTTTATAGCGATTGCGACAGAAAATACGTGACACAATTGTCTGTACAAGGATTTCGATTTTTATTTTAAACTAGCGACCCGTCCGCGGCTTCGCCCGCTTGGTTTCCAAAATTTCTTTCAACAATCTTTCAATTCATTTCAATCTCTTTCGTGTTCTAACATTAGTACATTGCCATTTTAAAGGCATATCTATATATTGAAAACTAAAGTTTCAGCTAAATTAACAAAATACTTATTCTGTAGGAATGTTGTCTCATACAATACTTTATATTTGGGTAACTTTTTTTATTATTGAATTTAAATTTAAATCGGTTAAGCCGTTTCTGAGATTATTGTGCACAAACCTAGAAGACAAACAGACTCAAATTTTAAAAATCAATGTTATGGGTTCCATTACATTCATAATAGATTTTCTCATATAGATTTCTTCAATGTACAGACAACGATCAGTTATAATTTTATTATATTATTATTAGCATGTTATCGTCTTATGACCATTTAACACTCCATTTTATTTATATAATTTTTTTATATATTTATTTTTTGGACTTCACGCTGTATTCCCTATATATCAGGGTAGAAAGAGAGAATTGACTGACTGTAAAACCGACTGGTTGTGGGTTCGATCTCCACTCGAGGAGATGAAATATTTACTTAAATTTATATTTCCATTTCTTTGCTCTGGTGTCGAGGCAAAGCGCGGTCCTGAGTTCCGCCACTCAACACGCAATGCCTCCAGAACTCGGCGGAAAGTGGAGAACGGAGTGTCTTAACACTGGGTTCCCTTTGCCTACCTTGCTGTGTGCGGGATACAGCGTGAAGCTGAAAAACTAAACATTAAAATAATTTTCCCATACAAGAAGTCGTTTGCAATTAAGTAAATTAATTTACAAAGTTAGCGAAGCGGGCGTCAAGCGGAACTGGGTTTTTGATAGTTGCAAATGGAGATACTATGTATGAGAATGTTCGTGGCGGTGGCGGCCTTATCTCATTACTAACTTATATGATGTAAATGCTGGGTTCTAGTACTAAATATATATTTTATTTAAATTAATTTGTTTGTAAAAAGTTGAAGTCGTCGTGGCTGGTGTTATGGGTTCGATCTTTGCTTAGGGAATGATTATATTTAGATTATTTTCATTTCGTCGCCCTGGGAGATAAAACGTGATGTTGAGTTGCGCTACTTAACGCGCAATATCTCGAAAAGCGGATATGGAGCGTCTTGACATTGTGCATACAAAAAAATATTAATATTTCCGTCATGGTGCAGTGGGACAGTGTCGGTCTGTACTCGCGATGGTTGTCAGTTTGAGCCTCACTCGGTTTAATTTATTTTCATTTTTTTCTCCGCTCTGCCAGGCAAAACGTGACTTTGAGTTTTGTCACTCATCATGTAATATTTCAAATAATTAAGGAGAGTGGCAAATGGAGTGTCTATTAGCAAAACGTGGGAAACGGAAGTATCTTAATGGGGACGAATTGTCTTAACACTAAGTTCGCACTACCTACGCTGCTATGTACGGAATATAGCGAAAAAGTGAAACTAAAAAAAAACTAAATCATACTCACACAGGCTTTAAAAGTTTTTAAAAGTAACACTTTTGAAAAGCTCTTTTAAAACATTTCATAAAGAAATATTTATTTATCTATGTAAATTCACGATAACACAAACGATACGGTTAACGCGATACATTTTCCAACTTCCAAAGCTGGATTCGAAAGTAATATTAAACTTAAAGCAAAACTGAAAACAACTAAAACTTGTAATTCTGGCTTACGAATATATTATGTATGTAGTTCCTAAAACTGTGTATCTTCCTTCTATTTCGAGGGAAATGGAAACTTTTGGTTTTTTTTTCGAATGCTGTTGGCCATAGTGGTTTCTACAGCGTCACCAAGTCTTGTGGGAGGCCGATCTAGAAGAGTTCTAACCTTGTCTTGGATACTTTTGGCGCTAAAAAGAGACGAAGAAGACGAAGACGAAGTCGCAAGGGCATCCTCTGCGAGACATGGACCTCGCTCACCTACTTCGTTCGTAGTGGAGGGCTTTACTTCGCTCGGGTCCAGCTCAGCCTACAAGATAAGGCTGTGCACACTTTGTTGGAAATTAGAATATTGTTCTTATATTGATTTGGAGGCCATCATGACGGAATGGGGCAACGTCTCACTGTAAACACGACAGTTGTGTGTTCGATGCCCACTTCGGGAATTCGGTAGGTCTCCGGTTATTTTCATTTTTCAAGTAGAGAATAGACTGGAGTGGAGAATTTTTGAAAATAAATAACTTAATAGCTTCACGATGTCTCCCTGCATATAATAGAGTAGGCAGAGAAAACTTAGTGTTAAAACACTCTGATCACCAATTCCCGCCCAAATTATGAGAGATTGCGTATTGAGTGGCGGAACTCAACGCCGAGCTTTGTCATCTTCCTTTTAGAGTAGAAAATGAACATCGATTCATCACGTTGCAACGCAACGACGGCATATTTACAAAAATATTTCTATTTACATATATCTGAAACTTGATTTTCGTACAAACAAAAATGGACTAACTTAAAAAATACAAAGTTCATAATTCACATTTGCGTCTCTACTAAAATAATACTTCCAGTCGAGTGTCGCGGGCACGAGGCGCAAATATAAGCACAGTTTATGTTTGTATAGCATTTGGGTGTCTCGCGTTAATATTTAGCTTAAATCTGCGTTTATAATTGAGAAATTTCTTATGCGAAATGATACAGCGTCTGTCTAACTACAGTACAGACTAAGCACAGGGCTGTGGCTGTGGGTTCGATTTTCGTTTGGGGAATGACTGTATTTAAAAAACCCGATGTCTTAACAGCTAGTGAGGAACGAAGTATCTTAATAATTATTTTTCTCGGTCTTGGGGTATCATCTGGAATTTGAATGGCTATTTCATGTGAAATCTGATTTTCGCCAGTTTAGCACCCGTAACTGGATTGCACCGAATCCGTAATTCTTTTAAGTCACAATGTGTACGCTTTTACAATAAGATCCCAGAAAACGTCCGAAAAGGTTCTATATCATGATTTAAAAAAATTATGAAAAGACGTTTGTGTGTAAAAGGTTATTACCAAATTAATGATTTTATAAATGACAACACGCCTTGGGAATGAAATGCTCGCTCCAGTCTGTTTCAAAGGCATCATTGTCACTAATAATTAAATATGTATTTGTATAAAAAATATATAAAAAAAATAAGTCCCGCCTCGTTTCTTGCGCCGGTTCTTTTCAGGTCTGAGGCATTAACTTTAGTGAACTGGTGGTAAATTATTTGACGTTTAAAAAATGAAGCATGTAACTTCTTATTTTGAATAAAATTATTTGACTTTGACTTTAAATTCGTTGGAGAAAGAATAATTCTATACAAAATAATTTTTAGTTTTACAATGTATCCCGTATAAGCAAGATTGGAAGAATTCGATACCTACGGAAAAAAGTTCAAAAAAAGAATATAATCAGCTTTTCTTCAAATGGTTTACTAATACACCCTACACCCTGCTCCATGTGGGATACAACGCGAAACTAAAAAATAAAACAAAAAAAATTGACAAACAGTAAAATCTTCCAAGAAGCCAATGTTTATTTTTTAATCCAACATAGACTAAGTAGTCTATTATAGAATAAAGAATAAAAACAAAAAGCTATATTTAGAAGAGGAGCTGCCTTAAGTATATAGGTTAAGTCGTGACCGGCTATAAATACTGTTTAGTGACGACTGTAGGTTTTTCGGTCGACAGCTCTTCAATGATGCGATTATAATTTCTTTTAGGGCTTCATAGTTAAAAGCATCGAGTATATTTTCTTGAGTAGTTTTTAGAATAATAGCGAGTTTTTTATAAGCTTCACGCTGTATCTCGCATATAGTAGGGTAACCAAGGCTTAGTGTTAAGACACTCCGCTCCCACTTTCCACCGAATTCTGTAGCTATTGTTGCGTATTGAGTGGCGGAACTTAAAGCCACGATTTACCTTGCCACTAGAAGAAATTAAAGAAAAAAATCCTCGATTGGAAATCAAACCCATAACCTGTCACGCTGCACAATCATCCGCTTTTGCCCCTGCGCCACAACTAGCCTAATAGCGCATCTAGTTTAATTATCCGAATTGAACATAGTACAGAGGCCATAGGCGAAGCGGGCGAGCATGGAGAGAGGAATATCTTAAAATTGGAGTCCCTGTATCTACTTTGTTATATTTTGCGAGATACAGCGTGAAAATACCCTAAGTATTTTTTCGGCTTCACGCTGTATCACACTCCGCACACTGAACATGGAGATTGAGTGGCGGAACTCAACGCCGCGCTTTGCCTCGACACCAGAGCGAAAAAATCAAATATTTCATTTCCTCGAGTAGAAACCTACAACCTATCGTGTTTACAGTCATACTGGTCTCAAGTTTATTCCTAAGTTAAACACAAACTATAGGTTAATAATTAGATATTCCTCAGCTATACTATACAAGCGTCTAGATTTTTACTACTACTGCATTGAGTTTTAGACTCAGTTGGCCCTCAACTTGGCGCGCCACCAATTATTTATCGGTACCAATCCTACGCCCTACTAACCCCAATCGTTAGGGGTTGGTAAAAATCAAGCGAACAGTTCGGTTTTCTGTTATCTTTCATTTTAATTGGCATACTTTGAAATTGAAGCGTTGGCTGTATCAGAATGTTGTAATTGGCATTTCTAACAACGTTATAATAGAGGGTATATTTTAGTTTTTTGGTGATTATGGCACAGTGAAGAAAGAAAGAAAAAAGGGACCCTTATAAGATCACTCTGTTGTCCGTCTGTCTGTCAAGGCCCTATTACGTTTTGCGACACTATAAATTGCTTCCAGTTGACCTAGAACTATGAAATTTGGCAGCCAGCATCTACAGGTACTAGTTCAGGAAAAAATCTGAAAATTCTATATTTATGGTAAAATCCTTGAAAAATAATAACCTTAAATGGGGGCAAAATTTGGTATTAAAGCCGCTCGTTCGAATGAGGATGAAAGGGCTCTGGCCACGCTAAGCCTTAATTTCTGAAAAAGCCCGAGATTTCCGATTTTTGTACGGAACCCTCGGTGGGCGAGCCCGAGTCGTGCTTGTCCGGTTTTTTAAAGTGTTGTTCCGCATTTAGAAAGAAAAATACATTTTAGAAAACATATAAAATTTTTTAAATTTTGGATTTAAAAACCCGCACCTCTCGGAAACCGTCCAAGCGCTCTGGCCAACTGAGCCATGCGTTCTCATCGGGCTATGTCGAATTTTTTATATGCTTGTTATAACTTACTCTCTTTCTCCTTCTTTTCAGCTTTACACTGTATTCCGTACACAGCAGGGTAGACAGATGGAATCTAGTGTTAACACTCTCCGTTCCTTTTTTTCCGCCGAATTGTGGAGGTATTTCACGTTGAGTGGCGTAGATCAACGCCGCGCTTTAACTCGACACCAGTGAAGTTATTCTTATTTTTTTAACTTTATATTTTCAACTGTTTTCCGCGTATAGCAGGATAGGCATAGGGAACATAGTGTAAGGAGACTAACTTAGCGTTGAGTGGCGGAGCTCAACTTCACGCTTTATCTAATGCAGCGGGTAAATGACAATAATTTAAATATTGTGAAATCACCCCCCGAGTTGGAATCGAACTCACAACCATCGCGTCAGTCAAACTGCTCCACTGTGCTATAACTATCATTAAAACTACAATATATTTTCTATTATAACGTTATTAGAAATGCAAAAAGTGGAGAATGGAGTGTCTTTGACTAGGTTCCCTCTGCCTACTCTGCTGTGTGCGGGATACAGTGTGAAGCTGATTTTTTTTATTTTTTAGAAATGGCAATTTAAACATTTTTATACAGCGAACGCAAAATACACTAACAACAACCCGATAAATTTAAATTGAATATATTAAACCCATTATTGTGGCTCAACCTTCAGAGATCAACATATAATATCAGAGACTTTTTATACTTTTTAAAAGGACAATGTTCTTATAGAGCATTGTTTTTATGTATCACATGTAAGTGTTCAGAAAGTCCATTTACGGTGATCTTAACGTAAAACGATGAAATTCCTAAAAACATTTAATAAATAGGAGAAAACCATAGCTTATGTTTATCCCAAGATCCTCAAGTACATACCAAATTTACCTTAAAGCTTCACTGTACTATGTTAACAGTTGTGTTTTTAGGTGACTATAAAATACATGGATTTTCTGGAGATCTTAACCGAGAAAGATATATATATATATATATATATATATATATATATATATATATATATATATATATATATATATATATAACATTTAAAATCGGTTCAGTAGTTTTTATGTTTATCCATTACAAACACACACACATACAAATCTTTTCTCTTTATATAATAGAATAGAGCAGTGCCGCGGCATTTTTGTGTGTCGCCAAATTTCAAAAGTGTGCCGCCAAATTTTGCAAATATATAATAATGCAGTGTTGATGATGGGAGAATAAAAGTCTACTTACGAATAGCACTGAGTTTAATCAACACCACTTTAAATGTACATACAATACAGTGATAACAATCACAAATCACAATTAACAATCACGATACAGTATATAAGAAAGTCAACCACAAACATATATATATATATATATATATATATATATATATATATATATATATATATAATAGAACACGAAAGACACGAATTTAGAATAAAGTACTACATAAAATAAAGGAACGTATAGAAAGCGCATCGAGTGGCAAGCAACGACTGTGATAATTAATAATGCCGTCGACAAGGGGGTAGGCGTAAATCTTACCACACCCTATCGGTTCATCGACGGCAGTGAGCGCTTTCATATAAATAAACTAAATACGAATACTTACTACAAAATATATAAATTCTATTAAACTATTATTAAATGATAAATAAATGAATTACAATATTGGAATAGATAAATGACACACATTAAATAAACTATAAATATATATAACAGTTCCCTACATCACTCCCCTCCAGAGGCCGTGTCTACGGACGATAATAGTCAGGGTGTGCTAAAAGTGCGGCCTCGCAAAGACTCTTCTTGCACTGCTCGAATGCTTGTAGTGAATTTCCCTCTATATGGACGGGGTGAGACGCTTTAACGGAGCCGGTCAGTAGGGCGTTGAGAGGGGCTTGGATTTGGGCGGCTTTCGGTATAAAACGTCGATAAAAGTTTACCATTCCCAAAAACCTTCTAAGTTCCCTTACTGTTTTGGGAATGGGAAAATCAATTATGGCCTTGACCTTTGCTTCCAATGGTTTCGTACCTTTGCTAGAGACGTGGTACCCCAGAAACGTGACTTCAGGAATCGACAAGGGGGTAGGCGTAAATCTTACGACACCTTATCGGTTCAGTCGACGGCAGTGAACGCTTTCATATAAATAAACTAAATACGAATACTTACTACAAAATATATAAATTCTATTAAACTATTATTAAATGATAAATAAATAAATTACAATATTGAAATAGATAAATGACACACATTAAATAAACTATTAATATATATAATAGTTCCCTACAAATAATGTTAGTATTATTAAATTATATCATTTAAAAAGAAAAATATTTTTAACATAAATATATATTTAAATCCACAAAAAAATAAATTATTTTATTATTTGCTTTGCAACGCGTTTTTCCTTAGTGCCGAAATATGATGAATAATTAATCCCTTAATAAACGTTTAGTTATTATTGTATAATATTATATATATTAATTTATTTCGTATATTTAAAATTTTTGTCATAAACTATTTATGCAGTGTGTTGTAGTTGCAGTAAGTAATTTTTATCTTTTTCTTTGTGTGCCGCAAAATGTTGAAATCGTTTAATATGTGCCGCAACAAAAAAAAGGTTGAGAATCACTGGAATAGAGTATAGATATATCGATATAGATTATCTTTCAAATGAAAATTTTATTATAAAAGATAAGTATTACAGATTAGTAAATAAATAACTATGAATTTCAGGTGGGCGTTGCCGCGAGCGTTTCACTAGTAAACAATAAGTCTATTGTATTACGAAGCTGATTTCTTATTCTTAGAAAGTATCTTTTATTTTTTGCGATCTGGGAAATATTTCGTATTCTAGTTATTCTGGCTTATAATATATATTTAAATAATTGATTAACAGTTACATAAAAAATAAGTATGCCTACAGATACGTGTTTCAAAATGTTCACGCTATATTCTGCATGTTGAGTCCTGCCACTCAACACGCAATGCCTCCAGAACTCGGCGGAAAGTGGGGAACGGAGTGTCTCAACACTAGGTTCCCTTTGCCTACCCTGCTGTATGCGGGATACAGAGTGAAGCTGATTTTTTTTTTCATATTCTGCATATAACAGGGTGGACAAATGGAACCTAGTTTATTTAGCTTCGCGCTGTATTCCGCATATAGAATGGTTGGTATTGTATGTTTGGTGGCTCCCAATGCACCCAATGATGCTTGTTGAATGTTGGAGTTTTTAATGGTGGGCATTAAATATTTTTTTGTTCCAGCGCCGCGTGGCGTGGCGTTGAGTTGCAACTTAACATGCAGTGACTCGAATGTTGGTGTAAAACGGAGAACTGAGTGTCTCGTCACTAGGTTCTCCTTCCCTGCCCCTCGCTACAAGTTTCATTTATTATATAACGGGTGCTATATGGAAGTAGCCAAGGGCCATACGGTCCAAGCAAACAAAATTGCCGGCAGCTACTAGTAATCTTATAAACTTATAGAGCTCTTTATTGCGGGTTCCATTCCCAATCGAAAAAATTTGAAAAAAAAAAATATTTATTTTCATTTCTAATAACGAGGCAAAGCGTGGCTCTGAATTCTCGAGAACTGAAGAATGAAGAGTCTCAATGAGAACCTTACCTTATTTTACTGTTTAGGATACAGTGTGAAGCTAAAAAAATCTCCTTATCTTTTAACACTATATGTTATCTTTTTATATCTTTGTTTAGTTTACATCCGGTTTCAAGCTGTCAACGTTTTATTTTCTAGAAATTTCTTGCCAAAGTCTAAAACTCGGATAGAATCGCTTGGCAAGTGTTCAAATATCGATTTCGCCGCGCAATTTCAAATATATCATGTCCTGATGCTCAAAGCGATAGTACGGATTGCAATTAAAATGCTATCGAAAAATAAATTTAGTTTGTAAATCTAACTTAAAATTACTTCTAAGTTATATTTTCATAGTAAGGTGCCTTGATCGAGGAGAAATAAAGCAGCGGGAACCTAGTGTTATAACATTCCGTTTCCCACCTTTCGCCCCCATTTCTTCACTCTGTATCTCGCACTTAACAGAAAAAGCAGGGGCACAAAGTGTGACTGTAGACACGACAGGTTGTGGGTTCGATTCTTACTCGAAGAAATGAAATATTTTACATTTTCTTGGCTCTGATGTCGAGGCAAACCGCGGCGTTGAGTTCGCCAATCAACACGCAATGTTTCTAGAATTCGGCGGAAAATAGAGAATGGAATGTCTTAGCACTAGGTTCCAAGGTTCCGTCGGTCTACCCTGCTGGGTGCGGGATAACAGCGTGACGCTAAAACGATTTAAAATGTATTAAACTCATCTGTACTAGTATATGACATGGATATTGGACACGTCAGTTTCGGCTTTGAACATGGTCGCTTACCTAGTCTTGTACTAGCTTGAATGAATGAATGAATGTTATTATTAACATTCACCAGGGTTCACAAAGGGAACCTAGTGTTAACACACTCCATTCTCTATGTTACGCCGAATTCTGGAGGTATATTTCATTTCCTCAAGTGTAATCGCCGATTGAGGCCGATCGTGGCGCAGCAGCACGAGGTGTGATTGCAAAACCGACCGGTTGTGAGTTCGATCCCCACTCGAGGAGATGAAATATTTACTTAAATTTATATTTCCATTTCTTCGCTCTGGTGTCGAGGTTAAGCGCGGCGTTGAGTTCTGCCACTCAACACGCAATGCCTCCAGAATTCGGCAGAAAGTGGGGAACGGCGTGTCTTAACACTAGGTTCCCTCTGCCTACCCTGCTGTGTGCGGGATACAGCGTGAAGCTAATTTAAGTGTGATCGCCGTGTGATCCCGGCCTAGAATAGGATCATCCTGGTACTGGTGATGTCGTAAGAGGCGACTAAAGTACGCGTGGTAGAGTCACGTCGCCAGCAATGGCAACACGCATGGGCAGACTCGACCGGATCATTACCACCCCCGGCATTTAAAACCGGCGTGAAGTAGTGGCTTTATGCCACTGCGTTTCGCAACAGGTAATGCCGGGCTCCGGCGCCCAACCCACCTTACAGGCAGGCAACGCACCTGCAGCTCCTCTGGTGTTGCACGGGGTCGTGGGCGGCGGTGATCACTTACCATCAGGTGATCCGCACGCTCGTTTGCCTTGTCTTTTCCATAAAAAAATAAATAAATTGGACATCGAACCCACAACCAGTCGCGTTAACCACACATGTGCCCCTGCGCCACGACTGTTCTTCATTCTAATTTTTTTTAACTTCATATTTTCGACTGTTTCAGAGTGCGGAACAGAATTGGATAAATGAGAACAGAGTGTCGTAGCACTAGGTTCCCATGTCTCCTCTGCTTACCCTGATAGTTGCGAGCTACAGCATGAAACTAAATAAAAGCATACAAGCATATAAGAATTTCGACGCAGCGCGATGAGAACATATGGCTTAGTAGATCAGTGCTCTTTTCAAAAGGCGCGGGTTCAAATCTCGCTACGTTCAACATTTGTGTTTTCTAAAAAATAAATTAATTATTTTGAAATTAATATCTATAGGTAAACATATTTCATGTAAAACTAAATCAATCGTTTGAATAAATATTCTAAACCAGAATAACTCGAATACGAAATATTTCCCAGAGGGCAAAACATAAAAGATATTCTCTAAAAATAAGAAATCAGCTTCATAATACAATAGACTTATTATTTACTAGCGAAACGCTCGCGGCAACGCCGACCTGACATACATAATTATTTATTTACTAATCTATACAGATTAAGAACATAAATAAAATTATTTATGTTTTTTTTAATAAAAATATCATTTCAAAAACAAAAGAGTATACATTGGAAACTAAAGTTTCAAGCAATTCAATAAAACAATTATTTTGTAGCAATTTTGTCGACCAACATACTTTATATTAATATAACTGTTTTGTTTATGAATTGATTAAAATAGCATAAACACCAAATGCTAATGAAAGTATGCCAAAATATAATACTGAAAACTGCATTTAAATCGATTTAGCCGTTTCTGAGATAAGCGTAAACAAAGGCACAGATAAGTAGACAAAAAATTTAAAAACCGTTGTTTTATTACTTTTGCTATACTACATTGATATACCTATGCCTGCCATAATATAATTTCTCACATAATATAATTTTCTCACATATCCTCCATGTACATACAGGGATCTGTTACATTTTTTTATACATATAGGTCCAAATTCACAGTCATAGTCATACAACCTGTATACTGATAAATAGGATGTTCAATTCCGCCTCTCAATAGACTCTCTCCACATTCCTCCGCCTACCCGGCTGTATTCTGGTATTCTGGCTACAATGGAAAGCTAAATAAATAGAAAACCTCGTAGAATAACGAGTCTCGTAGGTATATTTCAATAGAAATTAGTGTAGATACCTATTAACGGAAGTTTAATTCTACAAGTGTACCAAAATATTAATACAAAATCGTATAAAATTTAGTTTTTTTTTGTAAAGTAAATATTGGCCAGACTTGGCGCAGTGACATAAACGTGGGAATGTAAACGCAACAGGTTATAGGTTTAATTCCCATTATAGAACTTCCTTTACTAAGTGGCTGACAGACAATGTACATAAGAAAGTGCCTAAATACAGTGGAAAATTAAGCGAGAATTTCTTGAAATTCTCACTAGCACGGGAAAAAAAGGAATTTTTCATTTCACGTCTTAAGGTGGAAATCGCTGCGATCGTTGAGCTCTAGAATTTGACGAAAAGTGGGAAACGGAGTGCCTTATCTCTAAGTTTTTTTTTATTAGTGCGTTGTTATGCGCCACAGATTTTTGTCATCCGTGCCTTTTGTATATATATTGTGAAAGATTTGATTTCTTTTTTTTTTAAATGAGAAGAGAACATTATTAATATTTGAATGTCAATTTTCGGATATTGTAGACGTCGATCATGTTAGTTGTGGTGCATGGTGGTTATATAATATTGTTATTGCCTCTTCATCTCTATAGGAAATAGCCATTTTGATATTGTGTTTCACTATATCAGTCACGGAATCTTTACTTCCCGGCTGATAAACCGGCTGAATACTCCGCTTCCTCGGCGTCAGTTAGTAGATGCAGCCTTTTGTGTGTCTTGTTAAGACGTCGACAGCGTGTGATATGCTATCGTGTAGGACGTTCTTAATGGCCTTAGGTTGTATGATTACTAGCGACTCGTATGTATGTAAGTCCCTGAGATTCGTTGATAGTCAGAATGAGCGAGTTTCCATTTTTTTTCGAATTGAATTTATTGCTGTTGACCTAAGATGGTCTTGACAGCGTCATCTGGCGGAGAGGGACGAGAGTAGCTTGCCCCTGAAGAAAAAGTACGAGCTTTGATGGACGCTCGTGAAGGGTTGGCGATCGCAGGGGAATTCCCTGCATACGCTAAGCAGGGTGATTTTGCCGCCGAGACGCGGACGTGCCGTTAGATAGTACTGGTGGGAGCCCTCTGCCTACTCTGCTATGTGGGATAGAGCATGAAGCTATTACGTTTTAAGGCCTACAAGCAAAAACGCGACGGCTAGTATGGTGGCTTGTATTTACTATAATACATAAAAGCTTTTTAACGAGAAGTAAAGAAAAAAAATCTTCGCCTATCTTATTCCCAAAAAGGAAATGCAAGAGATTTTCTTGAATATACATATATTTAAAATTTATAGTATTGAAGTCTTGAAATAGAGTTTTGTTAACAATGCGTCTGGCAACTCGCCAACGAGTACTAGCGCATCGAACTTTAATTTGAGTATCGACGTGGCTGATGTCCCTATAGCTATAAATAGAATTATTTTGAATTTCTTAGAGGCCAGTCGTGGCGCATCGGCACGTAGTGTGACTGTAAAACCGACTGGTTGTGGGTTCGATAACCAGTCGAGGAGATGAAATATTTACTTAATTTTATATTTCCATTTCTTCGCTCTGGTGCCGAGGTTAAGCGCGACGTTGAGTTCCGACTCAATGCCTCCAGAATTCGGCAGAAAGTGGGGAACGGAGTGTCTTAACACTAGGTTTCCTCTGCCTACCCTGGAGTGTGCGGAATACAGTTAAACTGAAAATGCTTTTGAATTCCCCTTTAAAGTTGATTATGTATGTAGATATAGAAGTTTTAAATTCACATAAGGATTTTGACTACTTAATGTCTATATTAATTCCGGGAAATTTAAAATTTTGTATGATGTTTGATGAGTACTTTAATAGATGATACTTTAGATATATTGTTTCCTTCTTAAATATTTTCAATTAATTAAATGTGACTGCAAAACCGACTGGTTGTGGGTTCGATCCCCACTCGAGGAGATGAAATATTTACTTAAATTTATATTTCTATTTCTTCGCTCTGGTGTCGAGGCTAACCGCGGCGTTGAGTTCTGCCACTCAACACGCAATGCCTCCGGAATTCGGCAGAAAGTGGGGAATGGAGTGTCTTAACACTAGGTTCCCTCTACCTACCCTGCTGTGTGCGGGATACAGCGTGAAGCTAATTTAATTTTTATTAATTTAATTAATTCTTGTTTTTCTTATATATCTTTCCTATTTTTATTATATGTGTAGATGTAGATAACATTTGTATACTATTTACTCGATATATTTACTATTTAGTAAATACTTTTATTGCTTTACAATATTAGATTCTGTTTTCAGGTTAAGCACGAAGTGTGACGGTAAACGCGACTGGTTGTGGATTCTATCCTAACTCGAGGAAATGAAATATTTATTTTAATTTATATTTCTATTTCTTCGTTCTGGTGTCAAGATAAAGCGCGGCGTTGAGTTTCGCCACTCAACACGCAATGCCTCCAAAATTCAGTGGAAATTGGGGAACGACGTGTCTTAACAATAGGTTCCCTGATTCCCTGACCTACTTTGTGCGGAATACAGTGTGAACCTAAAAAAAACCACTCCAACAAGACAATGTTTTGATTTCAATTGATTGGTCTTATTGCATGCTGTAAAAAAACTGATTATTCAAAAAAGTTATGTCAGAGAACACCACTCCATAATATCTTTAAACCTAATGAAAATGGTTTCATCAATCTATTTTCTTTATTAGCTACAACCTGCGGAAGTTTTTTTTTTCTTTTTGCACAGTAAATCTTATACTTATTTTAGAAAACGTATAATTTTTTTTTCCTAAGTGTGTAATAAAACTTTAAAAATGTTTAAAAGAGTAAACCTTGTGTTGACACTGAGAAAATGCAAATAATTTATTCGAGTCGAACCTACCACCGTCATTTGTACACTCTGTGACACTGTGTCACTGCGCCACGACGGTTGCTGTTCATGTATAATATAACATGAAACACCGTTGTGGCGCAAAGGCACAACTGCGACTGTAAACGCGACGGATGTGAGTTCGATTCTCACTCAAGGGAATAAAATGTTTAATGTTTTCATTTCCTCGCTATGTTAACCAAGCAAAGCGTGGCGTAGAGTTCCACCACTCATCAAGCAAAACCTCGATAATTTGACGGAAAGTGGGAAACGGAAGTCTATTAATGGGAACGGAGTGTCTTAACAATAGGTTTCCAGGTTCCCATGTGCGAAGATACAGTATAAAGCTATAACATTTATATTAAAATTTATAACCATAGCAATATTTCTATACTATATCAAAACGTCAGTATCTCCCCTGGCAACACTGCATCTGGCGGTGTGCCCGAGCCCCGACCGCTACGGCAAAGTTTCACGTTTAATCATGTAAGATAGTGATTTTTGGCAACTATACGAGATTGTGGGATTCAATTTGTTGACCTGAGCTTTTATGTAACGTATAAAGTTCAACAAACTTTTAAATTTTCGAACTTAATATTGATATTATAATTTATTTGATGTTTTCTTTACCTTTTAAGTATAAAAAAAGTTTATATAAATGTATTTTTAATTTAAGGACTAGTATAGTAGTATAGATGGAATAAACCTAGCGTTAAGATACTCAAATCCCTACTTTCCCCTTAAAATTCGATATATTGTGTATTCATTGGAGGAACTCAGCTTTGTCTTTGTCTTATTACCAAAGCCAGAAAATGAAAATAATTCATTCTCTCGATTGGAACTCGAACCCGCGAGTGTGGTCGTATTTACAGTCAGACACTGTGCTGCTGTGCCGCAACGGGCTCCTATATATTACCTATATCATCAGCTTCACGCTGTATCCCGCACACAGCAGGGTACGCAGAGGGAACCTAGTGTTAAGATACTCCGTTCCCCACTTTCTGCCGAATTCTGGAGGCATTGCGTGTTGAGTGGCAGAACTCAACGTCGCGCTTAACCTCGACACCAGAGTGAAGAAAGGGGGATCCCTCGATCTCCTCGAGTGGGGATCGAACCCACAACCAGTCGGTTTTACAGTCACACTTCGTACCGCTGTGCCACGACTGGCCTCATCATATTACCTATACCTACATATAAATTATTATACAATAGAACCGACAACAAGTCTCATTTTTGACACACGCTGTGCCACTGTCCCATGACGACCTCAGTGATTGAACAAAATTTATATCCAAAGGAACGTTGGTTCAGTTCCACTACTCAACACTATGCTTCCAGAACTCGTCAGAAAGCAAGGAACGGAAGTATTTTAATGAGAAAAGAGTGTCTTAAGTCTAGGTTCCCTCTGCTCACCTTGCCATATTCGAGAATACATCTTGAAAATAAAAAAATAACCATATTAAACTTTACTAATCTCTAGTACCAGGTAAGCCAAAGTTGAGAAAAAGCAGCTTATTTACTTTCCCGTTTACTTGTTAAACAAGTCGCACAATCAGTCATGCAAGACGCTGCTTAGTAAGGAAAAGTTTCTAAGTGGTTAAAACTACCAAAGTTCTTGCCTCTTTAGATGCCGACTTTTGAGTTATTTAAAAAGACGAATATGGGAACATGGTGACATATTTACAATTTTTTTATTGGTAGTATATAAAAAAACACATCTTAATGCTTTTACTTACACATCCAACCAACCTAGTGCTAATTTTTCATCATAAATTCTTTTAAATTTCGAGACATCGCGTGTTCAGTGACAGAGCTCTACGCCCCACTTAACGCGCTATAACTTAAAAATGGGCAGAAAGTAAAAAAGAGTGTCTTAACAATAGTTTCCTTGCTTACCCTGCTATAAACTAAACAGAATGAGATATCGCTTTATAAATAGATATCCATCACGTAATCAGTCTTTCTCACACATCTCCTATATTCTAGTAAAAGCAACATTGTGTTATCCCCAGTGTGTAATTTCCACTTTAAAAAGGGGAAAACCTGGCGTAGTATTTTTCAAATTCCTATAAAAAATATGGAAATTATTTTCAAACCAATTAACCAAATAAACACGGAATTTTATTTCACGTATAATACAGATAACCATACTCAATATCGTAATCTAAATAATCGTTTACTATAGGTTTCTTGATTCTACTATGACGTCTCATATTTAACAATCCAGAAAGTTCTGGATACGCTTGTGCTAGCATTCTAGCGTTTTGCTTACTTATAGTGCCATTCTCTATTATGGCCCTGAAGGTAGCGTTCTTAGCAAATTGTTGGTTCATCCCTCTTATAGCATTTAGTCGCTTCATTAGAGCAGCGTCTATTTTGATTAACTCCATTTCATGGATATCTTTTACTGCCTTTCTATCTTTTATGTACTGTTTCTTCATAAACTTTATAAACTTCTTCAATAGTTTCGTCTTCTTTTTTCTGGCCGATGTGCCATTCCTATAGGTTCTGTGTAATATTTTTCTAATTTCCCTTACAATCCTTCGAATGGTCCTCTCAATTTTCCGTTTGCGTTTTTTCCTCTCCTGTAACCTGCGTTTTCTATCGGTATTCTTCTTTCTTTTCTTCTTTTCTTTAGATCCTCTTACTCTATTCTTCTTTTCTTCTGAATCTGTGGCCAGGCTCGAGTCGGCGAAAGATACATCGAAACCAGCATACAGATCATAATTAGTCATTTGTAGTGCACAACAAATGAATTTGGTTCGACCACAGAAGTAGTCTCCTCTATATATCCGATACTCCGCTTCACATTCCATGGGCAGCATGCAGGTTCCCCAGGGAGCGTCGTGTTGGTTTGGATCTCCACATGGAATACCCCACGGTCCTAATTAAATTAAAAAATAGAAGTTGGAAAATGTCATTTTATTCTTTCTAATAACAATTATTATATTTGTAATTATTTAAGAATTCTAGTTTTACTTGTTAACTGGTTACTAATGAAATAGTAGAAGATTTAATAATTAAACTTAATGTAAATTAAAGACGGCAATATTTCCTACACAAGGAAATATTTATATTTATAAAGTACGTCGAGGCGAACGTGGCACAGCGGCATAGCGATTGTCTGTGACGGTTGACAGTTCGATTCCCACTAGAAATAGAAAATATTTCATGGTTGCCCTACTAGTGACAAGACATTGTGCGGTATACAGTTCCGCCACTCAATACGCTATGTTTTTAATGTTTCACGTGTGGAATGGATTGTTAACAGATTAACTTTAGATTCCCTCTGTCTATCTATACCCAGCTACTTCCTATATACAGCGTCAAGCTAAAAAATTGGTCCTTCCTCTGTTTGTCTAGAAAGATATTTAATATCATAAACAGATATACAATACTTAATATGAAAAGATATTTAGTTTCTTACTAGCAGCCAGCATGTTAACAATATCCCCTTTGGGCACCGATGAGTTAATAGCTTCCAATTTCTTCTGCAACCAATGCTCCTTCCATTCATCTTTCCAATTCTTCATTTCTAAACTAGAACTGGATGAAAGACTCGTGTCAGAACTTTTGGTTTTTCTTTTAAACCTCGACCTCCTGCTTATGAAGTCTAATACTGGGTCTCTTTGGAATCTTTGGTTTCCGAAATCCGGATCTATCACTAGATCTAAATGTTTCTCATAATTTTTTGCCCTTTTCACTATTTCGGCTTTTCTTTTCGCTATATCAGCATCTTTCAAACCTCTTCTAAATCCTTCGTGACTTCCTTTTCCTTTATCTGGAAGACTATCTACGGTATATGCAGTCTTTATATAAAATACCAAAAGCGATATTTCCCAAAAACTTGAAGTGAACCACATGTTAAGTTTACATGACTGGAAATGGGAATAAAACTTCAATTTCGTGTGTAATAAAAGTATTTTATGACCTACATCATAAAATTTTGCTACCTACCTACATATTTCTAATTTTCTTCTCTCTGAATATTATTGAAAACCTATGATTTATATCGTTTATGGGAGTGTACTTGACATAGCAATTTATTTATCATTGTTAGCAAACTTATAAATAATAGTGTGTCCAGTCATGTGGCTCACAAAAGTGACCGTGAACGCGACAGGTTGTGGGTTCAATTCCCACTCGAAGAAGTAAAATATTTAATATTTTAATTTCTTCGCTCTAGTGTGGAGGCAAAACGCTGAGTTAAGTTCCACCCAACACGCAATACCTTTTTCCATCGTCCCCCATTTTCCACTGAATTTGGTAAAAATTGGGGAACGGAGTGTCTTAACACTAGAATCCTCCTGCCTGCCTACCTGCTGTGCGCGGGATACAGAGGGTTTAGCTTGAATAAAAAAAATGACAATTCATTCCTGGCGTAGCGGCACAGTACCGGAGTGCAAGGATGGATTCAGATTATCCTGACACAGGTGGATTCTGTAGCCTGTTCTCGAACCGATCTCAGTCTGTTAAAAATATTCATATATGAGAAACAATACTCTATCGTTTCGGTCAAGATCCGGGCCAATCAGGCACATAAGATGTATAAGACGTTGGGTTCCACAACTCAACGCGCAATGCCTTCAGTATTGAGCGAAAAGTGGAAAACGAAATTTCTAACTATCCAACAAGTAATAAATAATATTTAGTCAGTCTTATAATCTTCTGCTAAACATTTTTTTAGCTTCACGCTGTACCCTGCACATAGCAGGGTAGACAGAGGGATCCCCAATTAAGAAGAAGAGGGGAAACGGAAATGTCTTAATGGAAACAAAGTATCATAACACTAGGCTCCCAGATTGCCTTTGAAGCAAAAAAAAGAGATTAAACAATTTTAAAAAGCAAAAACAACTGCCTCTGTGTGACAAACGAAAAGCTTTTACGCTATACATTTTAACTGGCAATTAACGGAGCTTTCACAAAAAGCTACTTGTCATGCAGATTGATGCATACATATTAGTTGTATTAAACACTTTGCTACCGCAATAAGGCCTGTGTGGATAAAATAATAAAGATATTATAAAAAAAACTATATATGAGACCAGCCAGTGGCACAAGTGTGGCTGTAAACACGACAAGTTGTAGGTTCGATTTCCACTCGGGGAAATAAAATATTTAACATTTTCTTTCCTCTGGTGTAGAGCGCGGCGTTAGCCAGTCAAAACGAAAAGCCTCCAAAATTTGGCGTAAAATAGGAAACGGATTGTCTTAACACAAAGCTCCCTCTGCCTACACTGCTATATGCAGGATACAGCGTGAAGCTGAATATAACATAATACATAGATTTTTCATGGCTATGTCGAGTATTATTTTCTTATGAAAGTACATTTTTAAACTCATTTACACAACATTTTAAAGTAATAAATCAACTTCACGCTGTATCCCGCACACAGCAGGGTAGGCAGAGGGAACCTAGTGTTAAGACACTCCGTTCCCCACTTTCTGGCGAATTCTGGAGACATTGCGTGTTGAGTAGCAGAAATCAACGCCGCGCTTAACCTCGACACCAGAGCGAAGAAAAATGGAAATATAAATTTAAGTAAATTTCATCTCCTCGCTCTGGTATCGAGGTTAAGCGCGGCATTGACTTCTGCCACTCAACACACAATGCCTCCAGAATTCCGCAGAAAGTGGGGAACGAAGTGTCTTAACACTAGGTTCCCTCTGCCTACCCTGCTGTGTGCGGGATACAGCGTGAAGCT
>JAAIXJ010001796.1:189940-203963 GCA_013403705.1 Heliconius hermathena
TATATTTTCAATTATGGAGTGAAATTAAATTTCCAAAATTTTGTGGAATAATTGTCCAAATTTATTTACACTTTAAGAAGATACACAAGAGAATAATTTTACACACTCACAGAAGGAAATAAAGAAATTTAAAGAAATAGTAAAAGAAACAGATAAGCGAAACAGATACGTATTAGCAAGAAGATAAGGCTTAAAATTGAAAACAAGCAATGAGTACAATATTAAAACAAGTGAACGTCGCAAGCGATAGTAGCCGACTCTTTACTCGTAGCTAGCAAGCAGGCTACGTCACGCACAGCAAAAAAACTCGAAACAAGTTTATCTTGCGAATGCGCTGCGTGCGGATGAATTATAATAAATATAAATATTAACTTTAGTTTTAAGTAAATTTGAAAATAGAATATAGTGTAGTATTTGTATATATTATTATTAATTAATTTTATTAAAAGTTAATATTCACTACATGTTTAGAGAAAGACAGATGGAATATTATTTTTCAGTTTTATGCTATCAAGTGACTGGCAAGAATTTCGACGACGTTTAGTCTTTGGAAAAAAAATATTTGTAATTTCCCATTTGTTTTATCACTAATATGTGGCTTTGAGTTTTGACACTCAAGAAAGAATTTCAAGAAAATTGGCTGCCTACACTATAATACTTATAAGCGTGACATAGAGTGAAGCTATACAAAATAAATACAAAAAAAAACAGAATTACAAAAAATTATTGTAATATAACTAATTCTGCAATGGCTTAATCAGCTTAGAATCTCTTCAACAGCCTCAGGTTTCTCTAACCACACTCGATGGTCTTTATTTATATTTGCTGGATAATCTTTCTTCATTTCACAAGTCTTGCAAGTCCATCTTAAATATTTGTATTTTTTATTGCTTTTCAACTGTACTTTTGCTGATGCCCCATCAATTAGTAAACAGTGACATTTTTTACATATTTGCCTCTTTATATCTGGGTGACTGTAACAAGGTAAATATAAATAATTTCATAGCTTGAATTACCTAATTGAAATTTATTTTTTATAATATATTTTTTTCTTTGCACTGTGTCCTAGTATTTTCTCCTGTTCATGTTTTCTATAATAAAATTGTTTGCAACTTTGTTTTACTCCTTTAGAATCTATCCAAATAAAACTTGAATAAAATTATTGAATTTAACTTATATTTAGAAATAGCTTACAGAAAATAGTTTAATCATATAGAATCATAAAAGCACTTAACTTACATTTTCATTACTTGTTTCTTAGCTACATTAAGGATGAGATTTCCATAATAAGCGCTTAATATAGGATTCTTTCCAGCCATGTGTTTTCCTATCTGAAAAATCAAGAAAACAATATATAAATATTATAATCTTGTGTCAAAATATAAATATGAAGGCTGTGGGCTTGATCCCCGTTTGAAGAAAGTAAAGATCTTAAAATAATTGTCTTTTCCCATTTCTCAAGAAATAAGTGTCTAAATATTATATTCTTTGAGAAAATAAAAGAAAAAAATCTAAGCCTTCTTCGAATAGAAAATTGTTATTTACTAACCTGGTATAGAAAATTTATTCTCTGAAAAGAATCGTGACCGTGTACTTTCTTCATGTTAACACGCTTTAAATATAATTTATAATATTTTATCTATTTAAGTATCAAATATTTTAAGCAAATTTAAATTGAACTTATTTATTTTAAAAAAATTGACAGGAACAGTGACAGTCAGCTACTACAGTGTTTCCAACTGTCGTTCATAAATGAAAAACGTATTTTAATATAATTAAAAATATTTTGCTTGTTTTTATTATTTATTGCGTTATATATTTCATATAAATTTTACAACCAAATTTTATAACAATAAGCAACTCATACTAATTTACAAGGGAGCTACCACAATCAAATGGAAAAGAATACATAAATACCTCGGTAATAAAATCAAAGATTGGCTTTGTTTAGTAGATTTCGATTTGGATTGGTTCAATGTGATTCTCTGGAGGTGCTTTATGATTGTTTTCGAAAGAGACAGAAAAATCCTTATGAGTTCAAATTCGACTAAAGGACATATTTGAATTATTGCGTAAATGTTTATCTGTTATTGCTAAATGTAACCTTAACTTACACAATATTACATATATTAAATTTTAGGATAAAATTATGGTATTACAACATTTTTATTTGAATAGTCGTTTAAAAATAATTAAACAGGAATTTTAAATTATATTTCATATGACTTATCTTAACTGACAGTGACATTAGTAGTAACTGTCACATTTTATGAAACTAATTTTCTATATGGAAATTGTTTTGGGAGCTTAATTCTGTTTCTTTATAGAAATACTATTTATTAAAATAATGTTAAAAGTTAAATGTTAATTCCACGCTTTATTATCTAACGTTTTAAAAGTAATTATTTCATAAAAAAATCCACTTTTTAAATTATAAGTAGTAAGAAACAATGTTATTAAAAAATCGCGCTATTTTATCAAAAATAAAAGCTCGGAATCGTCATACATATAGATTTCTTTCGTCACAATTTAATGTAGCAGAAATTGATGTACCATTTTCTAATGGGTAAGTGTAAATTTTGCTAAGAGGTTATGTTAGGTTATGTATATTATTATAGAGTATTTTTTTGTTAATAAAAAGTAACTGTCTCTTTATTTTAATTTAATATATATTATGTAGTATTTACTTTCTAAATGTATCTATCTCTGCTTAATTATAACTTTAATTTGTAATTTAGCATTGTTTATAACATTTCTTTACATTAGCTTAACTTTATTTTTATTTTAATAATTCCAGAACTTCTCTAAAATTATCAACTGGGAAGTATGCTAGATTTGCTGATGGTGCGTGCGTTGCATCTTTAGGAAATACTAGTGTGTTATCAACAGTAGTGTCTAAAGCTAAACAAAGCCCAAGTTCATTTCTTCCATTAGTAGTAGATTATAGACAGAAGGCAGCAGCTGCGGGCAGGATACCTACAAATTTTCTTAGACGAGAATTAGGTGAGTTTAAATATCAGTTATATTTACTAAGCAATAACTTATAAAAAAAAAATTATAGATTTTAAGTATTGTTTTTTTTAAATATAATTTATTTATTGAATAAAAGAAATTAAAATTGTTTACAAGGAAAGTGAATTTTACAGTTTAAAAAAATATACTAAAAAAAATATATATTAGTTCTTAATAAAATCTTTGTCAAAGAAGTTTAAGAGATGATTATCAAAATTTTATTTTAAATTCAGATTTTTTAAACTTTTTTATCAATTATTTTTTTATTTTATCTACAATTACAGGTCCAAGTGAAAGAGAAATATTAACCTCAAGATTAATCGACAGATCACTCCGTCCATTATTCCCACAGAATTATAATTTCGACACTCAAATAGTATGTAACATGTTAGCAATAGATGGAACAAATCCTCCTGAAACTGTGGCCATTAATGCTGCGAGTGCGGCTTTGGCGTTATCTGATGTTCCTTGGAATGGACCTATTGGAGCAGTTAGGTAAGGTTTTTGACCTTTTGTTTTTTTTTAATATTTTGTATTATATATATATTTAAAAAAAAAAACAAAAATATAAGCATGGGTAGGTAGAAGGAACCTAGTGTTTAGACACTCCGTTCCCGACACTCCGTTCCCGACACTCCGTTCCCCATTTTCTGCCAAATTCTGGAGGCATTGCATGTTGAGTGGCAGAACTCAACGCCGCTCTTTGCCTCGATAGCAGAGCCAAGAAATAGAAATATAGTTTTTAAGTAAATATTTCGTCTCCTCGAGTGGGGATTGAACCCACAACTAGTCGGTTTTACAGTCACATTTTGTGCTGCTGCGCCACTGCTGCTGTGCACTTTGTCTGCTGCTGTGCACTTTGTCTACCAGAGTAAAGAATTGAACACAGTCCCCTAAGTGGGGATTGAATCTACAACAACTATTGTATTCACAAACAGATATATTTATTCTTTTTATTTTTATATTTTTGTTACATTTTGTTTGATTAAACAGAGATATTGTAGTATTGAATTTTTTTAATTAATTAAAAAAATTAAAAACAAATGAGCTTCACACTGTATTGAGGCATTGCACGCCAGAGCAAAGAAATGAATATATTATTTATAATAAATTGAAGGATCTTTATATATTTATTAATTGATGACTACATTATTTTTGGAATTTGTGTTGCAATGAAAATCATCTTGACTAGTGGCAAAATTTTTCTATTTTGCATTAAAAAAAATTAAGGTAAGGTTCATACTAGGTATTAGACTTGGACCAACATTGGACCAAGTTTAAAAGATTTGTTAAATACCAGCCAATAAAATTGTAACTTTACTATATAATATTATAATGTATGTAGGTCATTGTGGTACAGTGGGGCAGCATTCAACTGCAAACATGATGTGTGTGGGTTCAATCTCTACTCAGGGGATTAAATTATATTCATGACCCTTCTTATGCTAAAGCCTTTTTTTATATCTTATGGCTTGACAATTGCAGGCTCGGTCAAATTGACAACGAAATAATAGTGAATCCAACCCGACGGGACTTGGAACAGTCTTCCTTAAATCTCATAGTGGCGGCTACCGCAAGTAACCTAGTGGTAATGATGGAGGGCCACGCCAATGTTATATTGCAACAGGACCTGCTAAAGGCCATCAAATTAGGTAGGGTAAGTTTATTTTCATTATTTTTCTTTTTATTTTTAGCTTAGAACATATCACATTTACCTCAACATTATGATCTTTTTACTATATTATAGAAGAAAGTGTGAAGCTATATAAATTTTTGCATTAAAGTTTTTTTTTCAGCTCCCACCAGAGAGAAGAAATGAAAATATTAATAAATAATAATTCATTACCCCGAGTGGGAATCGAACCCTCAACTATCACATTACAGTCACACGATTGTGCCCCTACACCACAATGGTCTCACTGCATAAGAGTTAATGGTTATATAGTAGTGGAATGATCCTATAAGAGAGATTTGAATCCAAAACATGTCATTACAGCACCACTATAGAATTTTTATATATTATGCTGTATAATGTCAAAGTAATATTTCTTGAGGCCAGTCGTGGCGCAGTGGCACGAGGTGTCACTGCAAAACCGACTGGTTGTGGGTTCCCCACTCGAGGAGATGAAATATTTACTTAAAATTTATATTTCCATTTCTTCGCTCTGGTGTCGAGATTAAGCGCGGCGTTGAGTTCTGCCACTCAACACGCAATACCTCCAGAATCCGGCAGAAAGTGGGGAACGGAGTGTCTTAACACTAGGTTCCCTCTGCTTACCCTGCTGTGTGCGGGATACAGCGTGAAGCTGAGAAAAAAAAATATTTCTATACTTATTTAGAAATACTAAGTGTGGAATAACATTTTAGAAATGTTAAAAATTATATTTTTGTCTCAAGTGTCAGGGAAGGAATGCTTAGTTTTTAAATAAAAATTATATAATTGTTTTTCAGGTACAAAAGAAGCCCAGCACATAGTGAGGAGTATAGAAAAATTACAAAAAACACATGGGAAATTGAAACGTGAATATGAAACTCCGGCGCCGTTAGACCAAAATGTGATGGATTCTATTAAAACACTGTCGTCTATGAAGATTAGAGAAATTTTAAGGTATAACGTGAGACTTATGGTAAACTGCGACGGTTGTAGGTTCGATGCCCACTCTAGGTAACAAACGTCCATCCAAAAGTTCATTATTTAGTTAAGGTCAGTTCTTAATTTATGGCGCTTCGAGCATGCCAGTTGAGCACCAATCACTTCGCCAATGTCACGTTGTATGGAGAACACATATAATTTAAAAACTTTAGATGTAAGACTTCTGTATTACATTTTGTCTTTTTGACTATCTTTCTATAAACTAAAAAAAAATTGTAGATTATAACATTCTAGAATCTTGACCAAGGAAAGATCGCTGTATCCCACACACAGCACGGTAGGCATAGGGAACCTAGTGTAAGACACTCCTTTTTTTCTATTAATAATTAAAATTATTAACATTCCCCTGAGTTAGAATCGAACTTACAACCATCGCATATACAGATTAAATAGCACTACTGTTAAATAAACTATAACTGAATTATATTTCTAGTGACCATTCCCACGATAAAACATCTCGAGATGTGGCAATATCGGAACTAAGGCAAACTGTCTTCAACCAACTGAGAGATACTGACGTCGATGTAAACACTCTACAAGACTATTTCAATACAAATCTAAGGCAGATATTTAGAGATATGATATTTGAGACTGATGTCAGGTGCGATGGAAGAGGTTTGGAGGATTTGAGGAACATTAGTTGTGAGGTAAGTGGTGTTGGTTGTGGTCGGTGAAGAGATGGGCTTTGGGTTCGGTTTCGGTTGCTTATTATTAGTTTTTCAGCAAGAATCTATATCATGTAGGGCTTTAGAAGTAAATGTGTAAATGTAATTGTAGGACTATCACTTAGGCACTTATGAGATCTTGAGATGCCATTTTCACTCATAAAATGCATATCTATGAATGACAACGGTATCTTAAGATCGATCTCAAACTTAAGAGTGATTTATAAATACAGATCTGAGACTATTATGGAAACGGCATCTCAAGATCGTTCTCAGAATCGACAACGTTTTATGAATGCAGACCTTAAATTAGATAAGCGGAACGTTAAGTTCCTCCACTTAACAATCAAGTCACGAATGTTGGACGGAAAATAGGGAATGGAGTGAGTTTTACTCTAGGTTCCCTCTGCGTACTGTGCTATATGCAGAAAACATGCAGTTTACAGGAGGAAGGTATTTTGATTTATACATCCATGGTCTCTAGGTGAAGTATAGAAAGTTAAAAGTCGCAAATGTTTTTATTGCTCTTTTGAACTGAGAAGAAGGTAGAGATTTTTTCAAAATAAAAAAAATAAATAATAACAACAAATATATAAAAAGTTGATTGACCTTTATTAGTAGCTCGAAACAGCTATTATAGAAATTTGTTAGTTTGAAATCTTTCACTTTCAATACTAGGGACTGTCCACATAATAATGTACGGTAATTGTAAATGTAATGTAATTGATTTTTATAAAAAAAAATATATTTTTCGTTCTCCAGATCGGCCTCTACGAACCTTTACACGGTAGTGCCTTATTCCAACGAGGTCAAACTCAAGTTCTATGTACTGTAGCCTTCGATTCACCAGAAAGTGCTCTCAAGATGGACACTTTAACCATGATTACTAGGTGAGTTAGTTTTAATTTAATTTCTTTTTGTATTTAAGTTTAATATGTATAGTAATTAATATCTCGAAATTTGGGCCGAAAGTGGGGAATGGAGTGTTTTAACACTAGGTTTTTTCTGTTCACTCTACCATTTGTGGGTTACAGTATGAAGCTATAATAACTATTAGGTGAAAAGTGGATAAATAATCAATCTCATGTTCATATAATATAAATAAAACAGGAATTCAGTGTGTGGCTAGGCCTGGCGCAGGGGCACAAAGTTTGACTGTGAAATCGACTGGTTGTGGGTGGGTGTAGGTTTGTGGGTTCGGCGTTAAATTCCGCTACTCAACACACAATGCCTCCAGAACTCGGCGGAAAGTGGGGAACGGAGTGTTTTAACACTAGTTTCCCTCTGCCTACCCTGCTCTGTGCGGGAAACAGCGTGAAGCTGATTTATTTTTGTTTATTTTAAATCAGTAATTCAGTTTTTCAAATATTAATTAAAGGCCAGTCGTGACGCAGTGGCACAACGTGTATGACTGTAAACGCAACGGGTTGTGGGTGCAATCCCCACCCAAGGAAATTAAATATTTTATATTTTAATTTTTTCACTCTGTTGAGGTAAAAATAAATTAGTTTTTCTTACGGATAATTTTCGGGGCAACTGAGAAATGGCTGTTTAGAAATGAAATTAAATTAATGAAATCTCACTAAATTGTCCATAATGAATTCTCCAGTGGCATAAAAGAGAAGAACTTCTTCCTCCACTACGAGTTCCCATCCTACGCGACGGGAGAGATAGGCCGGGGCGTGGCGGGGCGCCGCGAGGCGGGCCACGGCGCGCTCGCCGAGCGGGGGCTGCTGGCCGTGCTGCCCCCCACAGCCCCCCCCACCACCCCCGCCACCAGGCTCAGCGCCGAGGTGCTGGAGAGCAACGGTATGTGGAGGTTTTGTTTGTCATTATAAACTACTCATATGATTAATAGTACATTCTGATGGAGACAGAGAAAGAAGGAATTTCTTCGAGTTATGTATGGCAAGGCAAGGAGAAATTGTTTTCTTTTCCTTCTTCATAATATATAAAAAAATATTTATAAAAACAAAAACCCCGACTGCATTAAACTAAAAAGAAATTAAACAAGCCCAATAGTTTATTAAGATTAACAGTATTAGGCTGCTAAGACAAATCTAACGATACCCCAATTATGTAAATCCGTTCAGCGGTTCTGGGGATATGAGGTAATAAAGAATATTACATACATATACACATACATAAATACATACAAGATACGCGCGAAAAACGTAACCCTTCCTTAGCAGTCGGGAAATATATAGGATACTTCTGTTTCCGCTACGAGTTCTCCTAATACACCACAGAGAAAGATCAACGTTGCGAAGAGAAGACTACCTTTTTTACCACCACTACGGAACTCCGTCACTTTACTTGGAACATTTAGCTGTTAATAAATATTAGATGGAGGAGCGGATCTGAATTTATAATTTAAGAAAACTAAGAAAAGAAAAAAAAATATCTACGACCTCCCTACA
Source organism: Heliconius hermathena (assembly GCA_013403705.1). Classification (NCBI taxonomy): domain Eukaryota; kingdom Metazoa; phylum Arthropoda; class Insecta; order Lepidoptera; family Nymphalidae; genus Heliconius; species Heliconius hermathena. Next base: position 198,691 of record JAAIXJ010001796.1, read on the forward strand.
GCAAATTTGGGAAGATGAGGAGAGATCTTACAACTAGGTAGTAAATTGCGATGGCGATGTATATAAAAAGTATTTAAAATGTATATCATCCAAATATTCTTTTATATTGTAACAATAAAAAAACAATATATGAAAGTCGGTGTTTGTTAAAATACAGCAATGTATAATATAACTAATTATTTATTTCTACCATCTATGTAATTTTCAGGTTCCAGTTCAATGGCGTCAGTATGCGCGGGTTCCCTGGCGATGTACGACGCGGGCGTGGCGTTGAGCGCCGCGGCGGCGGGCGTGGCCGTGGGGCTGGTGACCAGGATGGAGGACGGGCACGTGGCTGACTATAGGATACTCACTGATTTGTTAGTGAGTCGGGTTGTTTATTGTGGGAGATTTTTCGTAGAGTTGATAAAGAGAAAGTATAAAAGGAGGAGAAAAGAAAACCAGATTTGTTAATTAATCTATTTTGCTTTTTTGTAGATTTTTGTAGGAGAGAATATAAAATAAAGACAATAAAACATGAAAAAAAAATGATGGTCATTCTCTCAAGTGTTATTCGAACCAGCAATGATTCAGATTAAAATTAGTTCTGTAGCACCAATGTGATCGAGCAGTCATTCTTAGTATTTTTTTTTAGAATTTTTATTTATTTATTTATTATAGAATAGGTTGGTCATCTTTAAAAGTATTTATTGTTGGTTGACAAAACTCAATATCTCAATATTTTATGTAACTTTTTAAACGGATAAACAAAAAAGTATACTTTTATAAAATGAGTAAAATAATTATTATACAATATTTACTGAGTCAATTATATATTTTTTAATCTTAAAAAATATCTTTTTACTCTACATTTATTGTCTATTTCTTAAAAATGCTTTAAATGTGAAAGCTGAAAAAAAAGAATTCGGCGTTAAGTAGTGATCGTCCGTTCCAATTCTATTGGGAACGAAATGTCTTAACACTATTGTTCCACGTATCACTCTGCAAACTGATTATATTAATTTCATAACTGTATAAAAAACGGCGGTGTAGAGTTACGCCAAAAAAGAATTGAATGAGCTTAATAATATTAAGTCAATATATAAATTTTCCAGGGTATAGAAGATTACATGGGTGATATGGACTTCAAAATAGCAGGTACCAAAAAAGGCATAACCGCGCTACAAGCGGATGTGAAAATACCGGGACTTCCCCTCAAAATAGTGATGGAATCCATACAAAGAGCATCAGACGCCAAGAGCAAGATTATCGACATTATGAATCAGTGTATCGATAAACCTAGGTACGTCACTATTTTGCCGGGTTTTTGGTATATTTTTTTTTCAATTTTTTCGTTAATTTTGATTTGTAAATTTTTAAATGTTCATTTGTTACGATATTACGAAGATACCTTGTAAAATTTTAAATAAAGTCTAGAGAACTCTTAATTTTTTTTATATAATTAATACTTAATATATAATTAATCTATGATTTTAATGAAATGTTTATTTTTTAGACAAGATCGCAAAGAAAATATGCCTGTAATAGAAGAAATAGAGGTGGAAGTACACAAAAGGGCCAAATTTCTAGGTATCGGGGGAACTAATCTCAAAAGATTGTATATAGAGACTGGTGTACAAGTGAGTTAAATAATTTAATTTATTTCTATGCTTATTATAAAAATTTAAAAAAATATTTTATTATAAAATACGATAGTGGTGGCGTAGGCACAAGTTACAAACCTGTGATTGTAAACGTGACAGGTTTTGGGTTCAATTCTCACTCGGTGGAGTGAAATGTTGAATATTACTTATTAAAAAAACGTATAAAAATTTGAACGTAGCGGGACACGAACCCGCGCCTCCTGGAAACCGACCAGGCGCTCTGACCACTAAGCCATGCGTTCTCGCCAAGCTACGTCGAAATTTTTATACGCTTGTTACAACTTGTTTACGTTGTTAGTATCTCTGTAGGGAGATTTTTACAAATTTCCGCTACCCAAAGATAATTACTAAGAATTATCGTCTGGCAAGAGAGAATGCTATTTATTAAATATTTTTAACAATTTTAAAGTATTTCCACACTTAGGAAAGTAAAATACTTTCGAGTCGAACCCGCGGGTTCGAGTCCCGCTCCGTTCAACTTTTATACGTTTTTTAAATAAGTGTTTTTCTTTCCTAAGTGTGGAATAACACTTTAAAAATGTTGAATATTTTCATTTCCTCGCTCTGGTATCAAGGCAAAGCGCGGAGTTAAGTTCCGCCACTCAACATGTAATGTCTCGAAAATTCGTACTTGGGGAACGGAGTGTCTTACCACTACACACGTTACCATTGCATACAGCGTGAAATTGAAAAATAAAAAAAATCTTACAGATAAGTCCAATAGATGAAACTAAGTATAGGATATTCGCGCCCAACCAACACGCTATGGACGAAGCGCGGTCGAGAATCGAAGCCGCACTCACTGCGGAACGGACACCTGAACTGGAATTTGGTGCCATATATACTGCCAAAGTATGTAAAAGGTTTTTTTTACTAGTAGTTATATTTTTCATAGTATTTAAAATTCTGTTTTGAAGTCAGTTTTGAAGATTATGACCAAAATTGACAAATAAAACTTTAAGGCCGTAGTGGCGCAATAGAACAGCTGAATGTAATGGCGATGGTTGTTGGTTCGATCTACACTCAGGGGAACGCTGGGAACGAATTAAGACAGATTCCTTTGCCCACTCTGCAATATATAATAATTATAATATATTATATTTTAAAAAAACTTCTCAATACTTATAAAATTTGTTTAGGTGGAAAGTGACGAAAAGAAAGATTTTTTGATTATGTTTTGAGAAGATCATTGGCGGGTGTGTTACCCACCTACTTTATTAATTATTCATATATTTTGTTTATTTAATATCTTTGATGTCCTTTAACCCAAATCTTTATAATTCCATTTTGAAACATATGATGGTTGTGTGTTCAAATCCTGCTCAAGGTTGCACAAAAATTTCATTTAAATAGAATTTCAACACGTAATAAATGAATATTTTGTTTCAGGTGGTGGAAGTTAAAGATATAGGCGTGCTAGTAACACTGTACCCCGGTATGGCGCCCGCATTAGTACACAATACACAGTTGGACCATAGAAAGGTAAGTTTTTTGCGACAATAGTTGCTAGCCTGCGATATGCTTTAAATCTTTACATATCCCATATTGTTAATTTTATGAAAAAAATCCTAATGATTCATGATTTAAGCAGGTATATTTTTTTTGAATAGATATACAATATAATAGGACATGTTCTTTTTTTTTCATATTGTCAATATGGCGTCTGATTATTACCTAAAAAAAACTAAAAAAATCATTATACCTATCCTTATATCTTTATATATAATAGAATATTTGTATGTAAGTTGAGGCCAGTCGTGGCGCCGCGGCTCGAGGTGTGACTGCAAAACCGACTGGTTGTGGGTTCGATCCCCACTCGAGGAGATGAAATATTTACTTAAATTTATATTTCCATTTCTTCGCTCTGGTGTCGAGGCAAAGCGCGACGTTGAGTTCTGCCACTGAACACGCCATGCCTCCAGAATTCGGCAGAAAGTGGGGAACGAAGTGTCTTTACACTAGGTTCCCTCTGCTTACCCTGCTGTGTGCGGGATACAGCGTGATGCTGATTTAATTTTTTTTTGTAAGTAAGTTCTTTATAGAATCGTAAACTATGCATTTGATCATGTGATGATCTTTAGCAAATTTGTTGTGCATGAGCCCACGAAAGTTTCTGAGTTGGTACAAAAAAAAATCTTTTTTCGAAATTAACAAAATCAATAAAATTACTCAAAATTATTTATTAAGAAAACTCTTTGGAAACCGTCCAAGCGTTCTAACCAACTGAGCCATACGTTCTCATCGTAGCGTATCGGTAGCGGAAATTTAGAGATGCTAACAACATAAATAAATTGTAACAAGCCTATAAGAATTTTGACGTAGCTCGATGAGAACTTACGCCCAATATTAATAACCTATCTCCAACGTCAATCTTCGATTGTTTCACACATCTATTAGACTATCCAATCTAGAGATTGGATAGATGTATGGAACAATCTAAGATTGACGTTGGAGATAGTTTATTAATATTGGGCGTTAGTTGGTCAGAGTGCTTGAACGGTTTTCAAAGAGGCACGTGTTTAAATCCCGCTACGTTAAATTGTTTCTTAATTGTTATTTTTCTTTCCTAAGTGGAATAACACTTTAAAAATGTTTAAAACATAAAATTAATTTAATATTTGTGTAATATCTTTCCTTCAAATTTATTTTATTTGGTGGCATAGCAACGCGCGCAGGCTACAGCTAGTTAATTAAAAAAGTGAAACTGAGGCTGTCGGTCGTGGTAAATATTAAGACATATTTTAATAACATAAAAATATCAACCCCCAGATCATGCACCCGTCGGCGCTAGGCCTGGAGGTGGGGTCCCAGATCCAGGTGAAGCACTTCGGCAGGGACCCCGCGTCGGGGCAGCTGCGACTCTCGCGCAAGGTGCTCACCGCCGCACCCGCGACCCCCAAGAACTTGGACAAGAGATAGGGGACGTGGGAGCTGTTTATTATGTGTATTGAATATGTTAAATATTAAATAAAGAAAACAGTTTAAGTTAGTTTTTTTTTTATTTTTCTATTTTTAAGATAATTTCCTTATAATAATAATAATATGCTTTATTGTACACCACAAAAATATAAAATAAATAAATAAAAGAAACCATAAAGAAATAGAAGAAAATGTACAGCAGGCGGCCTTATCGCTATAAGCGATCTCTTCCAGGCAACCTTAAGGTGTAGGAGTAGTTAGAACGGTAGGCGGTGTCAAGAGTTATTTAAATGCGAGTATATGCGTGCATACAGGACTTAAGTCGGTCGATGGATCGTTGATGGTCGATTCTCGTAATAACTAAAATAAATAATTTCTTAATGATTAATGATTTAAGTATTTTTTTTTCACATGTTGTCTTTGATTTAGCCTTATGAAACTTTTAGTGATTATTCTATACAAATATCACTAGTTTTTTTAAATAATAGTGGAAAAAAATCATAAGTAGTTTTTTCGCTAAAGCTCCAGAAAGTTTTTGTTACAATTTGCTTTGCTACTTTTAAAAACTATTTTTGTTTGGATGTTATTTCCAAGATTTTACACCCTCACTATTATTTTATACGAGATTTTTAACCCATATTGAGAAATAAAATCACGAGCACAGACCCAACAGTCGGGCTGTGTTTGCCAATTTTCTTATAGAATCCAATT
>JAAIXJ010001797.1:0-341079 GCA_013403705.1 Heliconius hermathena
TTTCCAAAAAATCACCATTTCCAAATACCTGCGGAAAGACTGAAAACCACTGAAAATAAACATGTCATAAGTTTGTGTAAATTGAATAAAATGACTATGATGAAAAATGAAATGACTGCTATTCGTTTAGTAGTACTTAGTGGTGCTTACAAAATTTTGTTAGAATATTTTTTATTTGAATTTCATATCAAAAATGTTAAAATATTTAATTTTTTTACTAATATTTGTAATATTTGCAAAAGTTTTGAATCACTTATTTATCCTGTAATACTCAATCATTTGAGAAGCTCATTCAGCAAAGATCAACACGGTTTCTTACCTAAAAGATCTACTAATACTAATCTTGTGAGTTATATTAATCAAGCTGCAGAAATAGTTGATCAGAATATTCAAGTTGATGCAATATATACTGATTTTTCGAACGCTTTTGATAGAGTGGATCATAGTAGTATATAGTAGACCAATATATGGTACAAAAGCTGAGAGCATACGATGTAAGAAATCCACTACTGAGTTGGTGTAGGTCCTATCTAAATAATCGGAAGTCAAGAGTAGTGTTGGATGGCTGTGCCTCAAAACAATATCAGATAGTTTCAGGAGTACCTCAGGGTTCAAATTTCGGACCATTATTTTTTAATATATTTATCAATGACATTTGCCAATACATAAAACACTCTAAAATATTTTTGTTTGCTGATGATCTTAAGCTTCTGCACCCAATTAAGACAAAACAGGACGCGGATCTACTTCAAAGTGATGTTAATGCTATTGTAAAATGGTGTCAGCACAACCATATGGAACTAAATGTAAGTAAATGTTTTCATATAAAGCTGACGAGAAAAAAACAAATATTTGAGACTACATACTCAGTTGTAGGAATAGAAAGGGGAGTTAAAGGTCTGGAATTTAGGATAGCTTCAATTTGTGTGAAGAGGGTAGACAACTCTTCGAAAGTTAAATGTTTGTCACCTAAAATCCGAGTTATATGGTATTTGGCACATTTTACACCCACTTCCCAAATTCCCCCAAAATGTGGAGAGTATGCCGGTGAAAATTTAAATTGTATGCCTTCATCGTCTGCGAAACCCGTAATACTTTCATTGTTTGATTTTAAGAACGTTCTAATCTCGTTGTTTGCTTCCGATGGCTTTCCCCTACGAGATACAACACGTTTTAGACACAACATGAACACATCAGTGGAGAGATCGCTTGCTAACTCAAGATGCAATGCCTTGGTAGTGAGACATACGAATAAACATAAGTAGCACTTTGAAATCTTACAGCCGCGTCCCTTACGGTCAGTAATGTAAAATGGCCCGGCGAAGTCGACACCACTAATATGAAATGGGGAACTTAGAGTAACTCTCATGGTTGGTAAGTTTCCCATGATGGAATTTGAACCTTGTGCTTTCATGAGTCTGCACAGTTTGCAATTATTGACAGTACTCCTAGCTAATATTCTGCCTCTTAAAGGCCAAAACTTGTCTCTTATTGTGCTAAGAAATAGCTGCGTGCCTGCATGTAAAAGTGTTTTGTGATAATGTGTAAATAACAATTTGCAAAAATAATGACTTGAATCTAAAAGAATGGGATGTTTCTTCTCATAAGGTTCACTCGAATTATGGATTCGGCCTCCGACACAAATAATGCCGTCTTGGTTTATAAATGGAGTTAAAGATAAAATACGAGACTTTGGAGGTAAGGTTTGTTTATTTTTAAGTAATTTAATTTCTTCTAAAAAACAAGTGCTTTGATGTTGTTTTATTAATATGCTTAACGATCTATTTAATTCATTTGTTTTCAAAGGACCTGTAGTTTTGCACTGTTTATTTTTTGTGTTATGAATAAATCGCAAAGCATAGGCAAGAGACCTTTGTAAAATTGCAAATTTTGAAAATCTTTCCATTTGTATAATTTCTAATGTATTCGTCCTTTTATGTGTAATTGATTGTAATGAAGTTATTAATCTTTTATTTTTCTTTTCAGGTAAGTCATGAATAGTGTTTGTGTTGATAGGACTCGGCCAGTGACTAGGATTTTCAGTAAGAAATGACGGACCCTCCCACCATAGCCTACATGATTGCAACGATTTAGGATTTACACCTCGAGATGCTAGATCTGCTGGATTCATGTCACCAGGAATATGTCTCCACACACCTATCGATGTCAGTTGTTGTATTTCACTAAGACGGTTGGCAATAAAAGTGTTTAAGTTAGCTGACTGTGACGCTAACCAACCCAGCACAATTGTTGAATCCGTCCAATGGAACACCAAATCGATCTTACAACGTAACGACTTCAGTACCTTGTTGGTTAAGCGTGCTGACAACAGGGCACCGCATAATTCTAGGCGAGGAATGGTTAACGTTTTGACAGGGGCCACCTTAGTCTTGGCACAAAGAAGCTTCACAAGAACGTTACCCGAATTGTCACATGAAACGATGTAGATAGCCGCGGCGTATGCCACCTGAGATGCATCAGAAAATGAGTGTAATTGTATAGTTTCTGATTTCCGAATAATGACACTTCAACGCGTACAGAAAGTTAGAATTGACACTTGGCTAGGCCCTCTGAGATGCATCAGAAAACGAGTGTAATTGTATAGTTTCTGATTTTCGAATAATTATACTTCTAGGTATTTTAAGTTCTGATACAGAATTCAAACTCGACACAAAGTTAAGCCACTCTCTCCCCAACTCAATATCAACTGGATCATCCCAATCTAATTTTGATAACCAAAGTCTTTAAAGAATTATTTTGGGTGTAATGGTACATGGACTGAGCAAACCCAGCGGATCAAATAACTTTGCTGAATGTGACAGAATTATTCTTTTGGTTATTGTTGGGTTGATATTAATGTCAACTGGAAATCGTAGTATATTCGATTGTGATGATGTATCTAAATTTTTAGGCAAGATGATGTTGGATTTATTTTTAAAGATAGCGGGTGTATTGGTCCGCCACTTTCTTAAAGGTAAACAGGCTGAGTTGAGTTGGTTAGTAACAGACGTGACTATTTCTTCCAGAGCGGTTTCAGTGTCAGCCCCTGAAAGAAAATCGTCTACATAAAAATCCTCTCTGATCACTTGAGACAATTTGCCATCACCACATTCTTTTGACAATTGTAAAAGGCACCGGGTACTCAGATAAGGCGCTGAAGCCGTACCGTAAGTAACAGTGTTTAATTGGAATATCCTTATAGGTAGTGATGGCTCATCTCGCCACAAAATGAGTTGCAGATTACGTTGGTCTTTGTGTATTGATATTTGGCGGTACATTTTTTCCACATCTGCTGAAGCAACATAAGTATGCTGTCTGTATCTAAGCAAAATGGAAAATAAGTCATCTTGCTATTTTTTCCACATCTGCTGAAGCAACATATGTATGCTGTCTGTACCTAAGCAAAATGGAAAATAAATCATCTTGTACTACAGGGCCAATGTGTTGGATGTCATTAAACGATACCCCAGTCGATGTTTTGGAAGAAGCATCAAATACCACTCGCAATTTTGTTGTGTCACTTTGTTCTCTTATGACTGCATGATGTGGAAGGTAGCAACCAAACACTGGTTTATTAATCTCTGTCATGTGTCCCATGCGTTCGTATTCATGAATGAAATCTAAATATTGTTGTTTTAACTGCGGTTTATTTCTTAATTTTTTCTCAAGTTGAAGTAGTCGCTTTTCAGCAATGTCATATGAATTACCCAATAATTCAACGGAATTTTTTAATGGAATCTGAACACTAAATCTGCCGTTTCTTTCTCTGCGAGTTGTTTCATTGAACAATTTTCGCAATAGTCACTAGTGCTATTCTTTTTTATTGAAGGTACGTCTTCAAGTTCCCAAAATCTTGACAGTTGCGCGCTAATGTCTTGCGAAAAGTTACACTGAATGTTAGAATTACTGTTCCTATAAAACGCACTTGACATGGACCCAGCCAATATCCAACCTAAATATGTGTCATGTAAAATTGGTCTTTTAGGCCCCAAATGTATTCTAGAAGACCTAAGTAAGTCCCAGAATACATCAGCAATGAACACTAAATCTGCCGTTTCTTTCTCTGCGAGTTGTTTTATTGAACAGTATTTCGCAATAATCACTAATGCTATTCTTTTTTATTGAAGGTACGTCTTCAAGTTCCCAAAATCTTGACAGTTGCGTGCTAATGTCTTGCGAAAAGTTACATTGTATGGTAGAATTATTGCTCCTATAAAACTCTCCTGACATGGACCCAGCCAATATCCAACCTAAATGTGTGTCATGTAATATTGGTCTCTTGGGTCCCAAATGCATTCTAGAAGACCTAAGTAAGTCCCAGAATACATCAGCACCCAAAAGCAAATCTATTTCTGAAGGTTGATAAAAGTTAGGGTCAGCCAGTTGGATGTTGTTAGGAATGCCTAAATCATGTATACGCACTGCGACATGAGGCAGATGTTCAGTAATTTTAGGTAAAATAAAGCATTTAATTTCTGTGTTAAAGGAATTATGCATGGAGTGCAAATGTATAGTACAATGCTCCGTAACTTTTAATACAGTGTTGCCAATACCGGAAACACAATGGAGATAATCTTTTACTTTAAGACAACCAATATCCCTATGTGCCCTTTCGCTGATGAAAGACGATTGGCTACCAGAGTCCAGTAAAGCCCTCAAAATAAATGTTTTGCCATTGCACGTGACCTTGACCAACGCTGTTGAAAGAAGAGCTTGATTGGTGGAGACAGCTGACAAGGAAACTGAAGTGGAGGGTCCGGAAGCAGTGGAGTCGACTATATGCTCAGGCACGTTAATTTCATTAGAATGTGTAGTGTTTAGATGAATGTTTCGAGTTGATTGTAAAGAAATATTGTTGTTTTAACTGTGGTTTATTTCTTAATTTTTTCTCAAGCTGAAGTAGTCGCTTTTCTGCAATGTCATATGAATTACCCAATAATTCAACCGAATATTTTAATGGAATCTGAACACTAAATCTGCCGTTTCTTTCTCTGTGAGTTGTTTCATTGAACAATATTTCGTAATAATAATCACTAGTGCTATTCTTTTTTATTGAAGGTACGTCTTCAAGTTCCCAAAATCTTGATGCGCGCTAATGTCTTGCGAAAAGTTACACCGTATGTTAGAATTACTGTTCCTACAAAACTCTCCTGACATAGACCCAGCCAATATCCAACCTAAATATGTGTCATGTAATATTGGTCTTTTAGGCCCTAAATGTATTCTAGAAGACCTAAGTAAGTCCCAGAATACATCAGCACCCAAAAGTAAATCTATTTCTGAAGGTTAATAAAAGTTAGGGTCAGCCAATTGGATGTTGTTAGGAATGCCTAAATCATGTATACGCACTGCGACATGAGGTAGGTGTTCAGTAATTTTACGTAAAATAAAGCATTTAATTTCTGTTAAATTTAGTTTCTGTTAAAGGAATTATTCATGGAGTGCAAATGTATAGTACAACGCTCCGTAACTTTTAACACAGTGTTGCCAATACCGGAAATAAACTGAAGTGGAGGGTCCGGAAGCAGTGGAGTCGACTATAGTCTCAGGCACGTTAATTTCATTAGTATTTGTAGTGTTTAGATGAATGTTTCGAGTCGATTGTAAAGAACTTTGTTTATGTAATAGTGTGTTGTGTTTTTGATGGCAGATCCTACAGCCATTCAATCTACATTGATATGATTGATGGCCTCTGCGGAGACAACTACTGCACAATTTCATGATGGATGTTTTAGTTAAGCGCTCTTCTATAGGTAACGATTTGAATTTAAGGCATTATACTCTACGGAAGAGGAAGTAATAAATGATTTTGTATGTGGCAAGCTATGTCGTTTTTCATATTTATTAGACCTACCAGCATTAACCGTTTCCAAAACTGTAGCTCGCTGGCGAAGAAAAAAATAAAATTCTTCCAGCGATGGTGAATCTAAATCACTCCTAAATTTTTCCCATTTACGTGTGGTTACATTGTCGAGCTTCCCCAAGGCTATGTAAATTATTAAAGTGTCTCACTTATCAGTAGGTTCGCCCTAAAGAATTCAAAGCGTTTAAGTTCTTAGATAAAGTATCAATTAATTCACGTATGCCGTGCTCACTTTCTCTATGTAGCTGTGTAATTGAAAACAATCCCTTAATATGTTCATTTACTAAAAGACGCTTGTTGTCATACCGTTGGCATAAAAGATTCCATGCGATTGAATAATTATTCGAAGAAACGGTAATAGAAGATATGACAGATCTAGCCGATCCTTCCAAGTACGATTTTAAATAATGGAATTTGTTTATATCTTCTATAGAATCATTTGTATGAATAAGTGATATATATGTATCCCTAAAGGAAAGCCACTGTTTTGACTCGCCCCTAAAAGGTGGTATTTTTAATGGAGGCAACTTCATTAGACTATTGCGACCCTTATTTGAAGTATTAGATACCCTATCTACCTTGTCCTTGTTTTCAAAATACTCCAACAAAGACTGAGCCTTGGCAATTAAATTAAAAAATAAGCTCTCCGTTGTATCGCGTCATCATCTTCATTAATTCATCATCATCATCTTCTATTAATTCTATTTGTGATTGTATATCCTCAAAACAGCTTGAAAGTTCAAGCACTTTGTAACATCTTAAACGAAGTTCGTTTAATTGCAACGCATTAAATTCCTTACATCTTTGCTTAACAAGGTCCTTTAAATTACTCATTTTAACAGGGCAAACAACGCACAATTTATTACTGTTTGTTTACAAATGAATAAAAAAAAAAGAAATATTGAATGTGTACTTTACGTGAATCCCATAAGAAATAGGTTTCGCAGCCGGCCGGTCGCTGAAAACATGCGCTTGCACTTGTATATAGGAGCGAGATGTCGTGGCACTTAAAGATGTTTATTTCCTGGAAATATCGGCAATTATGTTTCAAATATTGTTCTACATAAATTTTAATTTTTTACACATTGAATATTTTTTATTTTAATACTTTAAATATCGTAATTACTTCGAAATGATACTGTAGGTAGGTTATTGTAGAACGAAATTATTAACGAAATAAATTACCTTGGTTATTCAAACAATATACTCATTTTTAAATTCTAATACACGCGAAACACCATATGTACGAAATTTACTATGAATTAACAATAATTTGGATAATATATATATATATATATATATATATATATATATATATATATTTTAAATGAGGGTTGACCTAAAAAGATTTTCGTCCGCCGTTTTCACACAAATCGAAATAAAAAGTAATTATGTATGAAGGATTAAAAGCACACTTCCCTCGGATTGATGGCTGCAGCTAGATGCTGGCGTTGTCCTGGAGGGCGAGTATTCTTGGCTTCGTATTTCGACAGGTATCACGGCANTTCATCTTCTCGAGCGGGGATCGAACCCACAACCAGTCGATTTTGCAGTCACACCTCGTGCCGCTGCGCCACGACCGGCCTATTGTAAAACGAAAACTATTAACGAAATAAATAATCTTGGTTATTCAAACAATATACTGATTTTTAAATGCGAATACACGCCAAACACCATATAAATGAATATTATTACGAAATTTACTATGAATTACAGTAATTTGGATAATATATGTATATATATTTTTTTAAAATGAGGGTTGACCTAAAAAGATTCTCGTCCACCGTTTTCACATAAATCGAAATAAAAAGTAATTATTTATGAAGGATTAAAAGCACACTTCCCTCGGATTGATGCCTGCAGCTAGATGCTGGCGATGTCCTGGAGGGCGAGTATTCTTGGCTTCGATTTCGACCGGTATCACGGTAGGTGGATTGCTCGGTAAAAATCACGTCGGGGTCACCAAATGGTTGTGCCAATAATGATTGATGGGAAAATGAGACCCAAAACTCTATTTATAATCTGTCAGGCGTTGTCCTATTCGGCTTGAACACGGAGTGTCTTAGCATTAGGTTCCCTCTGCCTACCCTGCTGCGTGCGGGATACAGCGTGAAGCTGACAAAAAAGATATAGTAGACCAATCTTCGCCCACAATATTGTAATATTGTTTGGGTAGACTTTATGACGTAATATGCAAAATCTTGTTTTTTTCCGTTCTCGAGAAATTCTCTCTTAGGGCTCACATACAATCCCTAACGTACATAACTACATGCTGACACAACTTCGTAGCCCGAAATTTGTTCTGTGCGTGACACTGAAACTGAGTTTCAGGTATTGTCATGTTCTAAATGTTTGGTAAGTAATTTACTACTGTCGTGAGCATGACAAATACAAGTAAATTCTTATTCTGTATAATTTAGGTCCTACAATAGAGTTAGATTTTTCATTGTTTATAAATAATATTTTATTGTTATGATACTGATGAGTATTAGAAAGACCAGTCGCAGCGCAGGCGCACCGCCGCCACTCAACGCGCAATGTCTCTTTTCTTCGGCGGAAAATGGGGGAATGGAAACACTAGGTTCCCGCTGCCTACCCTGCTGGGATAATTATGAGTATATATTATATATAGTATGTAGTGTATGGCGAAGCACATCTTCAAATAATAGTATTTTAAAAGTACTACACTTAATTTTGTATACTATTTGTCCACTAATATTTTATAATTTTGATATTTAATAAAATGCCACACAATATTTAAAAGTGAATTCATTATGTCTATTTACTCGTGTTATAATGTGTTTTAAATTTGTCGTTCGTTGAATTTCAATGAAAAATGTGGTTCCAATTAAGGTTTAAATGTTATTAATTAGTTTTTTTTTTTCTAATTTAATTATTTAGTGACTGAGTACAAATCAAATTAAAGCAATAAGTACCTAATTATATTTGAATTATTTACGAAACTACTTTACTTAGTAGATAGCTTTTGAGTATTTCTAAAGAGAAATGAATATTTACCGTCTTGTCTCTTAAGAATTTATGAATAAGAACGTTCGCTTCAAAAGGCAACGAAGTATAAATTGTCAACATTTAATACTTGATGTAATTATATTCCCATTTTGTTCTCGTGAAGGCCTTCAGTGAAGAACTGATTATTATTTACAAAGAATATTTAAATAATATTTGTCAATCTATTATATGAAACAGAGAGTGAAAATGTGGCGACGATCTAATTGGATTAAGGGCCTTTCAGTGGAGCGTCCTTCAGCTTCTCTTACCGAGGCTTAAAGTGCGTATTGCCTGTTGAAACAAACGTCGGTAATACATTTTGATTGATAGAAAATAATTAATATGTCATGGTATATTAAATATGTATATATAGAAAATATTGTATGTCAGTGGTATACTGTTCTAGAAACTTTAATTGGGTACTTTTGAATCTAAATTTATTGCGTATATTTTGTTAGTTGCTTCAAGGGCTCGTTCTGATGAAAGTTGGGCTCCTCTTTCGCTTAGAAGAAAAAATATAAAATATATAAAATACATATGTGTATTATAAACAAACAAAGGTGTGTATGAAAGCATCATGTGCAAAACGAAAACACCAAAGTATAATTAAAATCTGAATTAAAAAAAAATAATTTTTCGCCCACTTCTGTACAGGGGACAATTTGTAATTGGCCATACATCGTGCACGTTTGCGCTCCACCGTGTATACTCGTATTGGACAAATGATTTATATTGTTTTTGTAGACGTAATAAGTGTCTGCTATTATGTTTATTGGCAATGTTTACAGTATGTGTTCTATGTACATATATACAATATGTTTATAAGTATTCTGAACATAGGTCTTTTATTGAGTAATTCATATATTTTTTAGGTTATCACTGTGTCGCGTTGGGTAGGTAGAGGGAGCTCAATGAATATTTTCTGCCCAATTTTTTAGACTGCGTGTCGCGCTTTGGCTCTTTACCTGAGCGCTTGAATGAAAATATCAAATATTTCGTTCCTCCGAATGGGAATAGAATTCACAACCATCGCGCTTGTGTCTCTGCACCGCGATGGCCCCTAATTGAATGTTAAAATTTGAAAATATTTTTACTTTCTTTATCTCATATTCCCTTGCAAACAAAACAGAGAAAACATAGTGAATCACTCTGGCCATCTTAAAGACGTCGCACTTTATTGAACAAGACTATAGACTACGTAAAAAACATAATATTTCCTCGAGTACGACAAACTATACTAGATATTTTCCAACAGCGCTATTTTTTCCATGTTTTTTTTTAATAAAAGCAACCTTCGTGTAAACTAGTTCATAAAAATTCGCGAGCGTCCCTGTAGAGTTTTGTATATATACTTTCAATATTTTTTACTTTGGATAAAGTTGGCTAACAATAAATAGCGATATGTTTAGTAGGTTTACAGCGTGTTACCGGCTACAGCTGCCGCGCTCAGGTATTGCCAATCGTATACCATACGCGCTCAGAATTTTAATAACGCAACGATTTAACGTTGTCGACTATGTAATATCTAAAAATAGTTATACCTCACACTTTATAGTTATTTATTTAATAAAATTCATGTTTATTTGCTTTTGTTTGGAATATAAAATGTATTACTATAATAATAACTTCAAAATTGTTTATGGGTAAACGTTTTATAATGCTACTGTAGGTACGTCCAGTACTTCATATCATCAGTAAAACGATGCCTGGCTATAAATGCAACGATTGTGAGTTGAATTTCCACTCAGGGGAATTAATTATTTCCATATCCTCGCCCTCGTAGCAAGACAAAGCGCGTTGAGTTCCACCATTCAACATAAAATATTTTGAATTTGGGTGAAACGTGGAGAACGGAGTGTTTTAATATTAAGTTTTCTTTATTTATCAGGGGACGTGAAGCTGAACAAAAGATATACATATATGATATGTTTCCATTTCTGCTAATGTAAAACTCAGCTTAACGTTAGGTTCTGCCATCAAAGCATGTTTTTAAAATTGGTATAGGTACATACATTATTGTATTTTTATTTTATTATATATCTAAATTTTAAATTATCAAAATTAAGAAAAGCTAAATAATACACTTTGAACTTTGAATTCCACTTCCTGATTTTTGAAGAACTTTATCTATTCTCTGATTGTAATTTATTTAAAATATCACACGTACACGATATGTACTGGCACGTGCGTGGAGTTGCAATACGGCTCGAATGCGCAACCCCTGTAATGGGTTTTCGATGCTTTTTCCTACCGTTTTCTAAAATAGCCCAGTTTTTGTTGTTTACGCTCAAAGAACCTGTTTTTATTTGGTTGGGCAGGAACGTAAAAGATCTATTTTTTAGATTCTGGTTATATTGTGTAGAGGTTTATTCGTGTAAAATGTATGTACAAGTTTTTTCCAAAATTGACTGTTTTATAGTTAAATCTAAAATAATAAAATACTCAATCACGTTGCCCGATAAGAAATTTATTAAATTAACGCTTTGTCAACAATGAGAAGATGATGCTTTTAAATTCAATTTTCAGATTGAGTGTTACTTAAATTCAAAATAAACAAATTGACCTTTTGTTAAAAATCGATATATTAATTTCAAAACTTTAAACGCAGATCTAGTGAGTGTCAGAATATAAAACGACGCCATAATTTCGCCATAAAAAACTTTCGGCTAGATTATCTTAAAACATACAGGGGGAGATTCAATACGATGGAGATCCTTATAATAGCGGGCGGCGTCAGATGGTGATGTTGCGAAAATGAGACGGCTGGTAAACAATGAACTTGCTTGTGTGGATGTATATTGAACTATAATTTTATATTGTATTTTGAGACAAGAAAAGTAAATGGAAATTATGTAAATTATTTAGGTTACCTTTCACCATGTTTTGATATCACCAAAGGCATGTGCTCGTATTCCGTACAGAATACATAAAACGACTAGTTAAAAAATAATTCACCAGCTCTTTGCTGTAACTTTTTTTATGTTTACTCCGAACCTTTGGACGTCTTTAGTTGATAATATTTAAAAAAATAATTCATACAAAATAGGTCATACATTAATTCCCGTCTCGCTGAGTGTTATGAATAGAATGGATGAAATACGTAAGTAAACTAACTATATTACCTTTTAAATAAGCACCATATTCTTGAAACAACGTTTCTGTAGAATTTCTTGTACATTCTCAATGTAAAGCAGACGTGGTGGGAATGTTGCAGTCTACAGTATGTAATTAATGTTTCTTATTGTGTTATATTACATACGTATGTCTAATTAGATACGGGTCTTATATTTATTTAGATTTATATTTGTTATGTTATTTTTGTATTTAGTTGTGTTTATAACGCGCATGGTTCCATAACTTTGTACAATCTTCACAATGTAAATTGTTAGTTGTTGTTTTTGTTTATTTATACATTTACCAGCTAATATTATCAAAAGTGTAGAAAAATACTTAAATTTTACTTAAATACCTAAATTTTACTTAATGCCTTATAAAATAAATAGTTACAATGTGGTAAATGTTAGAGGGACACCTCGGTATATCTTCAAGAACGCAATATCGACGATACTGGACGTTAATCACGTCAGAATCATGAGGACCCCCCATAGGACATATATGAAGAGATTGATGACAGTGGACGAGGCGAAAAATATATAAAGAAACTGTATGGCGCTCCGTTCCCTTAGATAACCCACTAAGGATTAAGCATTAAGATAATAAAAAATAATAATTATATATACTTCTTTCAGAAATCATTCCGTAAAATAATATTTAATTAAAAATAGAAAAAAATACAACCTTTAGAATTACCTAAACAATCAAAACAAAATATCTCCATTTAGATATTTGTAACATACTTAAAATTTCGATAATTAGAAACAAGGGAAACAAATTTGTTTGAAAGTGTTCGTAATGCGATGGTTAGACGTAATGAGTTCGCAGCTCCCCCGCCCTCACGAAAGTTGGTCCAAATTTTTAATGAGCTGCACAAACAAGGGTAGACGTAAATAATAACTCCTAAGCGTGTGC
This sequence comes from Heliconius hermathena, assembly GCA_013403705.1. Lineage (NCBI taxonomy): Eukaryota > Metazoa > Arthropoda > Insecta > Lepidoptera > Nymphalidae > Heliconius > Heliconius hermathena. The sequence goes on from JAAIXJ010001797.1 coordinate 12,902, forward strand.
CGGTAATTGAAAAGTATGCAATATTATTTATTAGGAGAGTATTATGTATCCGTATAGTACTACTGTGTCTACGGATTGTTAGTTCGTTTGGGTCTAACGAAATAAGATTAAATTCTAGAAGTAAAGGTATCGAGCTATTTAAAGATGTGATGACGTCGTGGTACAGCGGAAAACACAGAATCCCTTTTATTTATACTTACTTATTTACTTATACTTAGCTTCACGCTTTATCCCTAGCGGGGTAGTCAGAGAGAACGGAGCGCCAAACGCTACGGCTCTTTGGGGGTCCAAGATGTAAGGCTTGCCCGTAGCGACCCCTGCCAGTCCTTACGAGGACTACAACGTTCCATCGGCCACGTGCAACTCGCTAGAGCGCACTGATAGGGCGTCCCCCCAAGGCGACGCGCACCAGTGCCCGTCCCCGCTGGTGTGTCAAGTGGCGACGAGTGCGGTGGAGTGGCGTTGGGGACCGCCACCCAACACGCCATGTCCGGAACGGCGGAAGGTGGAGGACGGAGCTACAAATAACACTTTTATTTAACTTTTTAAAATTCTCTTTCAATTTCTAAACTATATAAAATTTGTTTATTATAACTTAATTTATTTGTAATAATATATAAGACATGGTCGTATCGAGGTCGTCGTGGCGTAGGAGCACAAAGGTGTGCGGTTGTTAGTTCGATCCCCACTCAAAGCAATGAATTGTTAATTATTAATATTTTCATTTCTTCGCTTTGGCACCAAGGCAAAAGTCTCGAAAAAAAAATGTGCACAATAAAAAAACAAAGGATTTAGCAGTGCTTTATGTAATATTCATATATTGATTGTATAATAATTAACACTAAACATCGTAGCATTGATTTGTCGTAGCAAGTAAAGCTACGAAGCTACGTAGAAACCGTTACGCGTAAACAAGCTTTTTACAGAACTTAATTGCTTGAAATATGAGCGTTTGTTTTCAATGTAACTAATCTTTTTATTCAATTTATATGAGATAAGTATCTTAAAGCTTCGTAAATGATTAAAATTTCGCAATTTAATCAAATATTTTGAAGATTTATTTTTACTGTCTTATAGGAAAATGGATTAGGATCCTTCTACGTAACTCGTGTAGTACGAAATATCGTAATCTCGTACCGTATTTAAGTATGTTTTGAATTATATTTATTCATGTTCTTGTGTCCATTTATAATTTGGATATAATTCAGTTGAGGCCACAATGAGTATCCGGGAAATATATCCATTTGTTCAAATCTATGTTTTGAACAATGTGGGTGTTAAATATAGACATGGGAAAAGGATCAATATATGATAGAGCTTCTATAACTAACTTTTCTAATATAAAAGTAATTTATGATATAATATATTAAACCTTCTATTATTGGATCTTGTTCGAACTTGAAGGCTTGTTATTACCGCTTAGAATTATAATATATTATAGGTACCACAGGTAATTTCGATTAAGCTATATTTAGATAATACAAAAATATTATTATAGAAGACGTGAAACTTCTTATTCTAGTAAGTTCCGGGTAAACAAATTTACTTGTTTTCGACGTATTTTTAGGATTCTTAAGTGTATTAATAAGATAAAAAATAGTAAATGTGCCATACATTCATATAATAAGTTATAATTCTATATTATATTACTATATATACTATATTATAAAAAATTATATACATAAGATACAAAAGTTTTATTTAATATATATATATATATATATATATATATATATATATATATATATATATATATATATACATACAAGCTTTTATCTCTTTTATTTAATTTTCTGTAACAATAAAGAAATTCCCTTCTGAGCGTTTAATTCTAAGATATATACGAGAATATTTTTCGAAAGAAATCTTTACTACCAAACGTAAGCTTTTTGTAGACATGTAAAATTAAGACGCACGGGTAAAGTTAATTATCTGAAAACCAAGCGTGGAACGTGCGTCTAAAATAATAAGCTTAAGACATATACTTAGATTTAAATATACATAGATACTTAGCTACTTTCTTTTTTTTGTTCTTCAGAATGCTAAAGCAAATTGTTAGAAATTTGTCGCATGTCATTGCCGTTTATTTAGGAATTGTCTACGTACGGTAAAGTGTAGTGTTTGATTTTTCCACTTAACGTAAAACTATACAGTAAATTAAAAAAACAAAACATGCATAATGATCAAACTACATTCGAAATAAAAATAATCTTTATGGGTACCACTTTTTATGCAAGAAACTTGAAGCTACAGTTGCTGTATGAATGTATACGCAATAAAATTAAATAAATTCGTCTGTTGCTCAAGTAATTTTATATCATAACGTTTTATTTTTAAAAAGCTTCTGAAAGTATAATAATAAAAATATTGCCTTGTAATTGAATGCTTTTAGAGTGTAACTGTTCAAACATTGCTGATTGATAAAGAATAGGAGATTGTGTCGGCCACGTCTGGACGTAACCATGGGGATATCAGACAACTAACTGGTCGATGACTCTCGTCTCATTAACTTTCCCAATAAAATAATTGAGAGATTCTGTTGCGGGGAGTGCGCGGGACGAGGCGGCCGGGGGGTGCCCGGGACGCCTCCAGTGATCGGCCGCCCGCCCTGGTGCCTGCACGCCACCGACGCGGCGACGACTCGCGTGTGTTAGGACGAAACCTCAGCGTTTCAGTTATCCTGTGTACGTCAATATAAGTTGCAAAGGTGTGCTTAATAATGTGATAGCTGGTGCAATGCGTGACTCTAACTTATTCACGCATTATGTTCTAGTCTTTAGTTATCTAAGCTAAACTCATAGCCAATTCGTCATCCTGTCAGACTAAGACATCGATGCTTTGCTGGCTCGATCTTCGTTTAACGAAACTTGTTTTTAAGTTAGACACGTCTCGGATTTAGTAATGGATATTTACCTATGGCGTATCACCAAATAGTGCCCACGCCTCCCATTAATATAATAAAGCACACTTCAGTACACGTGATCATAAGATCAAATGTGAAACTTCAAAACTAATTTTCTAGCATGTAACAGCTCAACGTGGAAAATAAACACGATAACTAATATTCGTCTTCATAGATAATTGAGAAGGTTGTTTATCAAGCAGGGGTGGGTTCAAAGTCATCTTCTGCATTTTATATAATGCAGAAGAAACGCCACGCGGAATGATGCCCCGCAATTCCCTGACGTTGTAATCAACTGCGTCTTTTTATTTTTTATTTCGTTTCTCCACAGTTGAGCTAATTGTGTTTGCGCGTGGATTTGTTTGTTTGCGATCCAATGAAACTCCAGGACTAAGTTTTTTTATGGTAAAGTATTGTTTTATTATGAACATTAATGTGGGATCACTTTAAATGATCGCTGTAGTAGAAGTTAAATAATTGTAGTTGTAGCGCAAAATGTTCATTAATTATTTATAAGAACACTTTGTATTTAGGGATCAAACTATTTGACACTAATGTATTAATTTAGAGAAAACTTTTGTGTTTTGTAAATAGGCAGTAGTAATGTTATGACGTTCCCCATTTTTCAGAATACGTGTTTAAAAATATAGTATTTTAGTTGGTAAGATTTTAAAAGGCCCAGTAGGCGTGGTTTACAAAACATTCTCAAACTGACTGTGAGAGCTTTTACCTCTTTATTAATAACTATAATGCAAAATAATTTAATTTCAATTAAATGATATTTGCGAATATATTAGCGCTCTGTTCTTAATGCTTACCCCGCTAAGGATACGCCGTAAAGATAGAATAGGTTAGATTTGATTAGATTAAACAATTTTTTTTATATCAATTTGAAAATTTATAAGTAAATTGCACCTCTTAATTATTTATTTACTTTACTAAACTTGTTTATTCGATTGTAAGCTCTTTAATAAAAAAATATATTTCCCTATATTATTATATAATGTACATGTTATATTATAATAGTTTAGGTGTAGGCACTAGTTGTTGTTTGTGTTAATTCTAGATCAGATAAGTTTATTATACAAACAGACATTATTATTATGCAGTCCAATCATATTATAAGTAGTACTTCAATTCTGATATTTCATGTTGAATTGATGGTGTGTCTGTCTTGCATTACTCCTTCAGCCCCTGCTTGGAAAATGTTGCAAATATTTTACATTTCACATCTATACTAATGTTATAAAGCTGATGAGTTTGTTTTGTTAAACTTGATAGTAAATATTGTGCTGAATAGTCCTTTTATTGAGGAAGACTATAGGCTACACTATATTACTTTAATCGTTTCGATGTAATCCAATGTATTTACGATCTAAATCATCTTCGAATGTGTCATTCACGATTCTTAGTTATTTTCATTTGATCAAGGGGCAAAGGCGCAGGAAAAATTTCGTTAAAACATTTTTAGAATCAATATCTTACTATATTTTTAATGTGGCTTAAGCCCAGGAGCAGGCGTCGTAAAGTTCTGAAAAACGTTTTTGGTTTTTACATTTTTCAATACTTTAAAATATTGAAAAAAGTATAAAAATATGTATACATATATGCATGTGTGACTAACTAACATATATTGGACCCGAGCAACTTTGCCAAATTCTATTGCGCATGCAGGTAAAACAAACGTTTTGAAAAACAACTTGTTTTTGTAGAGCGTTTACGTAATCGATCTATATTCCTCTCGCATCAACAAATGTACATACATACATACATATGTAAATTTATATGGGATGTAACATACATCTACTTTGTGGATACTATATGAGAATTCTTTATCTTTGCTTAATAATACGGCAGTTAACATTCAATATATTATTATTGATTAGTCTTTATTACGAGTATACACCCAAAAGAAGAAACACAGCCCGACAGAATACAGTGAAAAATAAAAATAAATGTTAAAAAGGCCACTTTATTGCTTAAATAGCAATATCTGCCAGGCGCCAACTTTAAGGAAAATGATATGGATATGGCTGATGAATTTACTCGCACATATGTAGCTTGAAAGGAAAACGCAAAATGTATTTTTAATTAAAGAATTTGAATAAAAATCATTTAATGTAGCTCTTGTAGGTCTTTGTAATGCCGATTTAATTTTTCTGTTGCTCGTACCCCGCTCCATGCAGGATGTAGCGTGAAGCTGAAAAAAGAAGGTAATTTAATGGAATATTACAAATCTTTCATTACTACAATTTTTTTGTATACGAAATGCGGTGCTGCAATGCATTTATTTAATTTAATCATACTTCATGATATTGTATAGATATTTTAGATTTAGTTTTATAATTGAGTGACTTGACTCTCGTTGATCGTTATGATTATATAAGTACAGTATAAACATAAAGAAAGCTGGAACAGTTTAAACATAATTGCAATTTGGCATTTTAATAATTTGTAAATGTAATACATACGTGTTTTACGATATTGAAACATAATCATAGCAGAGGGTAGCCTGGTTTCGATTTTGGTGATAATAGCGCATTGTTAATTCTAAACTACTGGCGGGGCTTATAGTTCGTCATATAACATCGACAAATGATGTTAACTATTGTTCATAGAGAAGCAGAAATATTTACTTGACGATCAGGCTTCCTTTTTTTATTAATTGTTCAATCACGAGCCCCATTTTAATCTAACCTAAACAAGCTAGCAAGTCAATCAGCACTTTGCGTGATTTAAAAAAGAAAAGATACCGTTATGGTACAATTTAGATAAATCTGGTTACTTGTCATCTTTTGTATGTTCGTATACTAAACTCAATGTTTGGAAATATCAAAAATAATGAAGAAGATGCATAAAGAAAAAGAAAACAAAGAAAATGATCACTAAACGTACATATCTGTGACTAGTATATAGTAGTGCAGTCACAACGCCCCGTAGAGCCAGCACGTCTTAGAATAAACTCCACGACATGTGTTTTCTTGCCGAACTAGAGCAGATGGAGTGGGATTAAGCTTGAAACCTTTTGTTCGCGAAGGCTTTGTGCCACGCTGCACTAGTCTCGTATTAATGAAGTTGCCTGTTTTATTGTTGTTCTTTTAATATATTTAAAATATTTCTTGAAACTTTAATACATATATTGCTATGTTGCTTAGAGTAATATGTGATTGACTATAGGAATCTAATTAACTTTGTCTTTTGTTCATGCAGTTTTTCTATTGACAATGATGGCTTTACAAAATGAATTTGGTGTTTATACATTTAAAATTAAAAGAAAACACAAATGCTTTTACCTCAGTCTTCAAGTGAAGACATATCGTAAAACTAGTGATAATTTCGTAACCGTAAATTAAATACTTGTAAAATATTTGTTTGACCAACTTGACAAACAATTAAATACTAAATAACAATGAAATCCAATCTTATCAAATAGTTCAAATGGAAACCGATGGAAGTTCTGATTAATTGCGAGTGACGATCAATTAAGTAATTATTAAATACACGAGTACTGAGAATATTTAACAATGGAATTTGAAATTTATGAAAAAATATTAATAATAAATTATATTTACAGAAAACAATTATACGGTTAATTATAATTATATTTTGTGCGTAAAATTGTTACTGTGCTAACAACACATTCAAATTGCGTAAGTAGTGTTGCTGTCACGGTTAATTAAATGGACATTACGCTAGCGCCGCGACACCCCGCACGTGTCAAAACACGTACAAAGCGAATACTGCGAAACATTAATGAGCTGAAACTGGAACTGGAACTGGAACCAAAATTGGGCCTATCGTTACAGTTAGCGTTTTTCGTCATTACCGAAGCGTGCGCTTTGCCTCTGCACCAACGGCAGGTGATTGACGGCTCGGCCCCGGCTAGCGACTCGAGCCGTCTGTCCACTCGTTATGACGTTGATACACTTTTAATTGAAAACTTTTTTTTCACATGCCAGTATTTTCCGCTTTCAAACAACTTTTAATGGATTATTTTCATTTAGATCCTATTGAGATACGAATTAAAGTGTATGACATAGTTTAATAATTCATTTTTCAAACAAGCCGCAATCGCTGCAAAGTAAAAGTTTGTTATAAAATACATATAACAAACCCTATACGTTTGTCATGGCCTACTTTTTGTGAAGGAAACTCTTTCATACCGTGAGGACGCAGTGATCAATGTGAAGAGTTGTTTAAATTCGTGTTTTATGAAAAACATATGTGCTGAATAGATTGACATAGTATAGTGGCGTCTAGTCTAAGATATTATAAGTTTCATTGAACGTAGGTTTCAAGGATGTTTGTGTTTGTTAAATATTCATTTTGCTGATTTAATTTAACAAAAAATACAATGTTTACTTTCACTAACTCGCAATACAGTTAATCAAAATAAGAAGGGCCAAATTGTTGATAAGACGCACTATCTGCCAAATTGGTCTCAAATAGTTCTTGGGTAATTAATAATAATAATGCTTTATTAATGAAATGATATCCAGCTACCCACGAACAACTCGATCAATGAAACCTGAAAGCTGAGGATAAGGCGAGGACGTTGAAACCCATCTATCAATATAATATCATTAGATCCTTTTGTCTAAAATCTATTATTCTCATACGAGAAAAGGGTTCTCGGTGTTCGTATTGTGCGGCGGCGCCTTCGCTCCGATACATCTGTTTTAAACATAAATATGAATGGGAAGCTATCGGATGTCTCTCGTATTGATTCTAACAGCTTTTTGCATCAGTGCTTTGGACTTTGCAAAGTTTGTTTATAATTAAATGTAATATGTAATAAAAAAAATGCTCTGTGCATTGAAAACCTTATCGGTATTTTACCGAAAGTCATTATTAAAGCTTTTTTAAACATTTTTTTAAAGCTTGTTACAAGTACTAACAACATAATAAGTTGTAACAAGCGTATAAAAATTTCGACGTAGCTTGATGAGAACGTATGGCTTAGTGGTCAGAGCGCCTGGTCGGTTTCCAGGAGCCGCGGGTTCGAGTCCCGCTACGTTCAAATTTTTATATGTTTTCTAAATAAGTATTATTTTTATATATTTTTATATTTTTTTTGAACTAGATATAAAGTAAATTTTATGAATACTCCACGTTATCAAATGTTCGTAAGTACTATAAAATATATGGTATAAAATAAAGATTCAATTAGGCGCACTCAGCGCGTACCAAATTACTCGCAACGACGTTTTCAACTTTATAAAGTACGACAGATTGACGTACGCACGCCACACTTTGGCAAATGGTGAATATAAACATATTTAAAATTCTATCCTACACCTGTTTTTTAATAGTAATATGCGTTCATTTCAAGTGTTTTTTTTTAAATAATTTTTATTCAAAATTGAGAGCTACGAGCTTATTGGAGTTACTATTCTAGGTCGACTTAACTTGCCTTACCAAAGTGGCAAAACGTACCTTATATGCTTTGTATATAAATGAATATTTTTTGCTTCATTAAAATCTACAGATATTTACTCCATGCTCGATCGAGATTAAAGTAAATAACGTATAACAAACAAAACTTATCCACATAACATTTTATCACGAATTGTTTGTTCGCACCGTAAAATATTTCCTAATATCACATATAAATGATCTCCGCATCTCATACTGATGTATCTATAAATAAATCATATTGGACGCGAACGAGCTCTTCGTCAATATGAAATTACCCCATCCTTCCCATACTTCCCCTTGCCCATTATTGTAATGATTTTATTTTATGTTGTTTTCACCTCGTCACTCTCCGTATCTATCAAACTGATTGATTGATTGAATCTGCTACCGACTTACTACCGCGCTATCTATTTTTTGAAAAGATTATTATGAGATATTTTATGCAGAATTATTTAATGCTCTTTATAACGATGTTTCTGTTGGTTTCTGTACTTCTTGACAATGTAAAAAATTCTTTAAATACAGTGCATCTTTTAGTCAGTTTTATGATCGTGTTCAAGATGATCTTATTCCTTAAATAATGCCATTTATTGTTCATTATATTTTTGCGCTTAAAAAATTAAATGAATAATAAAAATCTAAATTAATTGAAACAAAGAATCAAGAAAGTGGGGAACGGAGTGCATTAATACTAGGTTCCCTCTGCCTTCATTGCTGTGTGCGGGATACAGCTTATTTAAACGAATAAAAATATTGTGTATATTTCTTAGCCACGTTTCTATTGCCTTTTGTTTATTTTATCCCTATAATACTGTTTGTTCTACGTTAAATTACATATAAACCAAGAGCTACGTTACGTTACTGTTTCTTAGAGCTAGCCCTAAAGTAGTAATCGTGGCTTAGTCTACCTAATGGGTATCGCATTAACCGAGGGAGGCAATGCGCCGTGAACTCTGATCTCAACTTCAATTATCTTCGAGATATAATACACACATCTAAACTTATACTTATTATACATTATTAGTTTAGACATTAAATAAGGTTTGTTCAAGTTCATTATTATGTGTTAGTAAATTATTATTATTTATTATTAACTTTTAGTAAAATATTTTAGTAACATGTAATGATTAACATCCTTGTAAGTTGTTTGACCCGACGTGTTGGATTTAGATTTACCTATCTCTTTGTTTAGTTTATATTATATAAATGAGAGAAAATAAAGAACTGAGGGACTTTTCACTAGATTATTTCTACACACCATAAAAAATAAAAAGATAATAGGAAAATAAAAAGGTATGGTAATGGTACAAAGATAATATAAAGCGTGACTGTGACTTTCGCCATTTATAACCCAATGTCTCTAAAATTAGGCAATGCGTAGGAAACTGAATGTGTCAATACTAGGTTTCGTCTGCGTACCCTGCTATATGCGGGAAACAGCGTGAAGTTAGAAAAAAAATACATTAATTTTGTGATATATCACGTGTATAACACAACACAAAAACAACAATTGTGATTGTCAAGTGACTCGACGGTATCACACATCTGAGAGATACGTTTCTGACATAGTTAACGGAGACGTGAATGTCGCGAGTGCTCGTAATATTAATCAATTTCCTACAAGCACGAAGTCGGCGCTAATCAAGACGTCTAACGTACCGCTATTTGTGCTAAGAACTTCTGAAGTGCGACGTTCTTTTCGTTTTTTTTTACCATTTTACATATATCGTTCGTAAATATTTTTTATATTTTGTATTCATATACAATATAGCTTCACGCTTTTTCCTGCGTAGCAGGGTAGGTGTTGGCTGAACTCAGTACTCAGTCAGCTTTGCAATGAGATCTTCAACTGCGCTACAGTTAACTCAATATATTAGTTTAATAGATATTTCTATGAATTTATAGTAAACGCGGTTTACTTAAGAACGGAAGCACAAATGAAATTTTCAATCAAAAGTAGTTCACGCGGAAGTTGAGGTAGTCGCTAATTAAATATGGAAGTGTAGCTCGGCAGCGGTAAACTTAATAAATCCGACGACGCACAAGATTTGAATAGTCAATTTGAATGTCCAACAAATCCGCAAGTTGGGGGCAAGTTTTTCTGAGTATCGTCGCCATGGCGCCGGCCCTCTGGCCCTAATTGAGAAAGTTTAGTGGAGCGAGAAAATTTCTTTAAAGGCCGCCCTAACTGATGTCCTTCGGGTGTTCGTCCCTTCGAGATTACGAAACGATGGGCTTTCTCTCGCTTGATGTGAATTCCATTTTTTTTTGCGGAAATGAGACTAAAATATGAATTACATTGGATATCCAAAGACGTAAACATTGACTTCGAAATGAGTTGTACCTATAAACTGATTTTGAAGACGTCAAAGTGAGTTCATTTTAAAATCAATAAGAGAAAGATAGTTTAACTTAAGTCTTCTAAAGTGACCGTTTCGTAACATTACGAATTTCATTGTAATTGAGCACTGTATTTGTACTGTGTATATTGTAATTTAAAGTATTAAAATATTTTTGACTGTTTTAGTTTTACTATAATCTCAACTTTGTAAGTAAATATATACACACGAATAAGAGTATGACTCCGTAACATTTTATCAGGTAACTATAACTCGAAGTAATAATGAAATGGAACCATTAAAAATGACGCCGGAGAGGATTAATTGAGGGACGGCCGGAAGTTCGGAATGGATTGCCATGATCAATACCCGCGGGCCGCAATGCCAATGCTCTGCGTTTGTTTTTGTGTGCCACCAGCTACCCACCGCCTACTACTTCGGCTATCTACTACCCTATACACCGTTACCCCTGTTTTATTCCTGAGTTTCCGGCTCGCCATTGAACGACCAAAATGAACTAGCTATTGGATGCTTATTTTGCCAAATCCGTTGGATGGAAATCCATTAAGCGATTAATAATTTAGATCATTGTAGGCTCGAGTTAGAAACAAAAGGCTTAAAATTGGAAACAGAGAATTGCTTTTTCTTAAAGTATGATAGGATTATGAATAAAGAGGACAGATTATGAATAAAGACTGGGATTGATTATTTTGGAAACAAACTAAAAGAAACAAACTTAATTTGGAAACTAAATTAATCATCAAAATATAAAATAATGTATATTTAACAAAAATTAAAATAATTTTGCCTCAACAATAGAAATTTACAAGATGTAAATTTTTAAATATTCAATTTTTAAGTTGCCTCGGATTTTATAGCGAGGACTGGCATTTGCCGGCTTACCGAAGCTGCGCTTTGAAGCCTTTGTGGCCGATTTTAGTGTTCCTGCCTTTAATTACGTGTGCGCAAAGTATGTTGGAGAACGATTACAGAAATAGCTTTTTGAGTGACATTTTGTTTTTGTAAAAAGTAAGAATTGTCAGTGTTCGATAGATACATTTTACCACATAATTTTAACCTTTATTTGCGACTAGATGACCTGATATGTGCAACTTGCTACGAAAATATCATACCCGTATCTTACAAATAACATACAAATGAGTTCGTATTCATATATAATTTTCTAATTCCTTGCATATGCTTAAAACTGATGACACTATATTTTTAATGATCAACACTTAACAGTATGTATGGACCATTCATTATTCTAGAAATTAATGAGACTTCCCAGATGTTCTCAAAGCTTTCAAGGTTAGAACTTAATCTAGGTACTATCACAGCATCGTGGCGTAGAATTGACTGAGCTTTGTGTTAAAACTAATAAAAATATAAAATTCAATATTCGAAACATGTTATTTAATAATATAAGTCTAATTTATTCTGTTTATATTTCCATACTACTTTAATGTTCATTATCTGTAACCGAATTCGGCACTTAGACAATATCATCAAACCAATCTTAATAATCTGTCTACATAGGATGCTTATGTGTATACCACAGTCGTTCAGGTTGCGCCCACTCTTGTACGCGCTTTCATTTGTCTCCTATAAGTAAGTACATTAATATTCCGCGACATAAACACCGCACCATGTATTTAATTTATACGAATTGGAGACAACATCGATACACAGAGTGGTTGGTTATTTATTTCAACATTGTATTATTGTGTTACGTATTTTCTTCTTTAGTTTTGCACATCGTGCTATGAATATTGAGTGAATTAATTGTGAGTTGTTTATACGTTCAGTTTTTCATGTAGATATTTTGATATCGAATATCGAAATATAAACCAAGGTTATCAAAAAATCACATTATTGTGTTTGCTAAAAATACGATTACCTTTATTTACACGAACATTTCTATATTTTCCTACTAGATCCAACACAATAAGTTTTATAAGTAAGTATTTCCTATATATATTTTTTTGTTGGGAATTTCTTTAGCCTGAGATTGGAAAAGTTTGTCACAAGGTAAAGCTTCGCTTTCTAAGTAGACACGATGCACTTTAAAAATTGGCAGGCGAGTAATAAAACTGGTAATGAGATAACTTTTCCAAAACTTATAAATGAGTTTCATCATAATATGCTTGTGTAATTCTTGAAAGATGAGCAATTTATTTTTAGGGTTCCAAAGAAAAAAAAACGAAACCCTTTTAGGATCAATTTGTTGTACGTCTACCCGTCTGTTACGACCATCTATATGGAGATCGCGTGTGGAGTTATCAAGCTGAAATTAATACTAAATGTTTAGGTCTTCGGCCCCTTGGAGCACAGAATTAAGAAAAATTCAAGTCAGCGGAATCAAAAGATACGAGCATTTTTATATGAAATACAATATACTTTCCGTGGACCTAATAACATGGATAATGTAAAAAGAAAAGTGAAAATTTCATAGAAAAAAATATTTTTAAGTTAATTTAATACAAAACTATTATGAGTTGTATTTCCCGTTGACTAACTACCCTGAAAGTGGTACAGAACCCTCGGTGCTGTTTTTACTTATTTGTAAATATCTTTACATCTTGTTTTACAATGGTGCCATTGATAAATGTAATCTTGTCAGGATCAATGAATGGTTTTCTATTTTGAAGTTGAAGTTTATCTTTACTATAGATACGCGCACAAATTGTAACGATACAGCTTTTTATATACATATATGTATATGCAGTAATCAAATTTTATTTGTCTTTGATAGGGCCCACATAAAACAGATATGTGGATGTTTTCTATGCCTAAAGTAGTGTCCATACCTCTACCCTAAGTATAAGTTACCAAAAGGGCTCCCATGATTAATTCCGCTGAAAGGTCAAATACATACACACAATAGTAACGACCGTAAGATTGAAGTCCTTTCGGTTATTTCACATTTTCCTCGGCTTTTATTTAGTGGCTCTTTTTATTTGTCTGCCCTTTTTTGTGTTATCTTATATCTCTATTTGTATGATACAGTTAACTTTGTGTGTTTCTCGTGTGACATTTTCAAATGTCTATATTCCGGTCAAGAGAAGTGCAGTTTTGTATCCATATGACAGCTCACAAACGTCTGCTGAGTTAATGTAAATCTAAATTAATTAATTGTAAGATAAATGAGACTTGGACATTTCTGTTTAGATACAAGCAGTACTGAACAGAATCAATTTCTAATAGGGATAGGGATTTTCGATCCACAGAAGCGTTTTAGAGGAACTTATCAGCAATTCAGGTTTCATGAAAGGCATCGGAATGAGTTATTTGGGGCGGCTGTCGATAATTTGATTTGTCGTACAATGGCGAGCTTAGCGGCGCGGCCCGGGATGAATGCGGCGTGATTGCGTGGATCGGAACAATGTGGCCAATCAGACGCCAATGAGTTTGCTACTCTTCCTGTGCTTACTTCTGAGGTTACTTACTTCGCCCTTTAGCTTTTCGTAGGAAATTAATGTGATTATCTCTTAATTTGGAGGTTGGTTAGTAACTTCTAGTGATAAATTGTGTGATCTTTGTTAACTTCTCGTGATACATTTCAGTCTGTTTTTTTAGTCATACTGAATGATTGTTAAGCCGTGTATGACAAAATCAACACAGTTTAATCACATATATATTGCTACATTTAGAGATTTAAGCACGCAGATTACAAAAGTGTTAGCAGTACATTTGATTTGGAATAAAAAATCGAGTTAGCTATTTGATAATATTTTGCTCATATGTAATATTCATTGTTGATTTATTTTTATATTTTGCTGTATCTTGCGAAAGATGATTGATTGATACGTTATAGAGGTGCCAGTTATTTGGATATATTTTTTCTCTATCTACTTTTTACTATATATAATGTTGCTTGTTTGACTTATATATTTTTTTTCATGAAACATACTGCAATATCAACATACAATGTCCGTAAAATTGGGCGGTGTGTGGTGAAAAGAGTTTCTTAACATTAGGTTTTCTCTGCTTTATGCGGAATACAGCATTAAGCGGACACAAAATAAAACAATACCTGACTTTGTCACTAAAAGTGTTAGTGTCATTGTATATTTTTTATTTATTAAGTTATTATTAATAAAGTTACAAAAGTTTTCCCACAGGTATATATGTATATTTAAACGTACAATGAACAGCTTTATAGTGAATAAATGATTCGATGCCGAATAATAAATATTTCTGTTCAATCTGAACCGCCAATTACCTCGTTCAAAATCTCTACTAATAATATCGTACAAAATCTATTTGCGTATTTCAACATCGAATGCATAAAGTACCCCACTATTGTATGATTTCACCAATTAGTACACGCCGAGTACTCGATTGAATATCAGTGTGCGTCCAGCGTATAAAGCTCTCCGACTATAATAGCTTTCATTAAATGATTGTAAAGGAAAACAATTGCTATTGGTTCATTGGTAAACTCTTCACAACTTGTTTGTCTAGCTCACGGTGATTTATTGTTTAGCTATTAATGATGTAATTACTATTGTATTCATACACCATACAAGTGTAAAGTAGTTATGCTCATATGTATTAAAGATAGATGATGAACAACCTCTTCAGCGGCATATATATATATATATATATATATATATATATATATATATATATATATATATATATATATATAACCGGATAGTTAACCGGAAGTACCCTATTATTATGTTTTTCTTTTGTAGTATCGAAATACGCATTTTTTGCTATATAAACGGCCATACCTTTTTTTGAGTAATTGTAGAAATATCTTTTTTTTTTTCACATTTTTTTCTGGATTTTATGGGGCCGTAGGTATATGGTTTGAATTTCAACTCGATATATCCAAGCGTTCCTGAGATAAAGGCTCTTGACTCTTGGTTCCTTTTTTCCTTAAAAGGTACGGAACTCTAAAAAGAATATTAAGAGTACTTTCTTTTTTATTGTTAATTTAAAACTATGTATTTCTGTATTAAGCCACACTATTTTGTCATTCATTAGTTTGGAATATTAATAGACGTTGACTGATCTGTGTTTACACATTTATTACAATAATTTTTACTTGAGGTAAATATCCATTACGTAAAAAGGTTAAAGAAAAATAAAAAATGCCAATTTTTTATTTTTGTCCCTAAAGGTTTTTAAATTAAAAGAAGTGATTCAACATGTGTGCCAAATGAGTTAATACGCGAGAAGTCTGTTTTAAATCAAGAAATATATTTTGTAGTGCAAGATGGAAATCTACTTAGTACTAGGGATGGCGGTGCTCATCTATTCTTTTGTGGCACTCCTGCTCAATAGCGAATGCTGGAAGCAAGCAGACGATAAGTGCCGATGCGAAGAATGCATGAGCCTGTGTCAGAGCACCCAGACTATCGCACCGTCCGTCGTGTCGGTCTCGTCCCGCATCGACGTCTTTGAACAACCTTAATTCGTCTTAACTACTCTTCTTTCAACATTCAACTTTTAAACTAAGTGCCAAATTTATTCATGGACTAGTAATGGACTCTGTACTGCTTTTAGACTTTATTTAGTGTATGGATTCTATAATAGACATTAACTTAAAGGTATTTAACTGACAAGGTTGTGTTTATTGACGTTTTGCAAATAAAAAAAGGTTTAAATCAATAAACCTTTATTGCTCAAATAACGATAGAGTATATATTAAAACTACACTAACAAAAATGTATTAAGTGGTGAATTATATATACATGTTTGTATAAGTTAGTATAGCGTGCGTCAGTGGCCAAGTAACCATAAAGTGTATGAAGTGAACGATGAGTGTGATGAGGTTTTAGCGGGCGATGGACCCGCTCGCTCGGTTGATGGAGGGCGCACCTTTGCCCGGCGTGCTGGGCGCGACCAGGGACGCGCGGCCCCGCGGAGCCCTAGTGCACGCCAGCCTGGCCGCCGCGCCGCACCTCGGTGACAAGAAGGGCAGACACTTGACAGGCACCTTCTGTCTCACTGGTGATACGATGGAGGGCATTATACAGTGTCTGGTGTTTCTCAAGGCATTTTCGGTGAGTCAATGGTCACTTAGTTTAAGAGAGTATGAATGTTGAGACTGTTTATTTATTATTTTATTCTTCTTTGATTTTATTATAAGATCAACCATCTAAAAATGGATTCATCTTATCTTATCTATAATATTAATAATTTTATATAATATAATAATCGTAGTATGATCTTTATAAAAAAATGATACATTATCCATATGTCCTTTTAGGCCAGTTTTTAAGCAAAAAAGTCTAGTAGATAAAAAGATTTAGTATAGATGCTATCTGTCCAGTATTAATTTATACAATGTCCAAATAAATTAAAATGTTCTTTTAGTTGTACGCCTAATGTAAAACCTTTTTCTATAGATTTATTTTCCTTGAATCGCCATCAAAAGAACTCGAAGATAGTTCGGTCAATCTTTTCATAGTAGGTACATTCTTATTAAGCTTGAACTAGTCTCGCGGGATTTACAACAGATGTAATATTTCCAAAGGAACGAACTGATTGAAAAGCAAATTTCTTCTCTGCTCCAATTATATTGTGACTATCGAGACTAGATTACTTCAGCTTTACTTCTTTCAAAATATATCGTAGACATATCTATTGCGATGAGTATCTTACAATAGTCAATAGATTTGGATAAATTGTTTCTTTTTATCTTCGTGCATTTTATCGTATTTTGCGGTTGAGTTAAAGAAAATCTATGCTCTCCAATTTTCGTATTTTTCGCATTTATTATAGTTTAGTTTATAGTAGTTTTTAGTTTATAAGACATTGAGTTTTGGGTGATGCTTTGTATACACATAGTGGAGAATGTTGTTGTTTTAATATCTTACCATTCACATAGATATTGCATTCCATTCTTTTTTAAATTTTTTCATATAATACCAGAAGCTTTGCCTTTGTCTACCAGAATAGAGAAATGAAAATAATTGAAGTATTATCATTCCCCCCAGTGGGGGTCGAATCCCCGAATATCGTCTTTACAGTCAAATGCTGTCCCCTCATTCAAACTAGACCAAACAATGATTACTATGTATTACAATCATAAGATAATAAATTAACTTATCTAATTCCATATTTATCATGGTAATGACAGACGTATGAATTCGTGTGAAGATCATTGGTAATGTCACGACAGAAATCTGATATTTTCTGTCTTATCTTATCTTGCGTGGATGAATGTACGCCGTAGTGACAAATGTATCAAATACTTATATTGAGGCGTATAGCGGTCGGTTAGGATTTTTTTCCCTCCTAGTTCGAATTTTTTTATTTAAATTTTAACTTAAAAGTTTTTATATCAGAATTAGGGATTATAAAATTATCATTTTTTTTTATAACTGAATTATTTGTTTTCTGTCTATAAAAGACAAAATGCAGATATGGGTATTATTTAGTCACACAAGAGCTGTGACGAGTACACATGTAAGAGAATTCATAATACAGGACTCATCTTAATGTTTGAAGTATAGGTAACCCTTTACAAGTAAAGGTAAACCCTTTACAATTAATTAATATTAAAACAATGCTTTTTAGTATATTAAATATACTAAAATAAATTTCTTGTTTTTACAAAATCTATTTGCGTATTTCTCGCAATCTGGCCAAAGGTTATTTTATTAACCTCAATCGCTTATACTCATCCAAAAGACGAAAAGTTCGCATTCGTGAGATAAACATTCAATAGAATGTAATTATGTTCTATTTGAGCGTAGCTCCGCGGTCTCAGCGGCATTCACTCTTCCCTGATCTCATTTAATTTGCTTTGAGCCGACACGAAAGCGGTGTATCGGTTTAAAGATTCTCCACCGCCATTTAAAACGAACTGAAAACAAAAAATACACTTGCAACTGAAATCTTTTTCCGCATTATTATTTCCGAATTATATGTGATGTGCAAAGTGTTAACAGTTCGTCAACTATTTGTTCTGCGAGTTCCATTTTGCGAAAGTGTAGATTCACCTCCTATGATGTGCAAATTGTGTCCAATAAACGTAGATTCGATAAAATCTGTCTAATAGAAACACATCGTACAGCCTTAACAAGCCGACAACATTATTATTCCAGTCCCATTTTATATAATCAAATCAATTTTTTCATCTCCTCGAGTGGGGATCGAACCCACAACCAGTCGGTTTTACAGTCACACTTCGTGCCGCTGCACCACGAGTGGCCTCAACTAACTGGTTGTTAGAGTTACATTATGTTTAGACTGAAGATCTCTCCACCTAACTAGATTTTAGACCTATGACTTATAAGAACGCAAACATACTAAGTAACTCTGAAATGTGTTGTTTTTTAAATTTATTTTAATGTTTTATTTTTATTTATTTTGTAATAGATGGTTATTTCTATTATTGGAATTTTTTTTTTCATGTTTAGTTTTAGTAAAATGTTATGTGACTAATATTGGATACATTATTGTATGGGAGGACGGCTGCGAGACGACAGTTAATAACTGCATCACAATTTTATACTGAAGTAGCTATCGTTATGTATGAAATATTAGTTTTATAAATATTATTATTATTTATCTATCACAATTTTTTAACAATAAGCCGATTCTTACCGATGAAAACTAGTGCCAAGACACTACTTTCCTCACTTTCCGCTCATTTGTCAAAACATAGCGCGCTGAGTGTCGCGACACACTTCATCGCTTGATGTCTACCAGAGCCGAAAAATGGAAATAGTTCAAATATAATCATTCCCCGAGTAGGAATTGGACCCACAATCATATATAAATACATAGACGTAGTCCCACTTCGTCACGAAGCAAATACACTTGCAAAATACTAACATTAGACATACTAAATATTATTAAATATAAAATCTAATTAAGTTAGGTCTTTGCAGCTTGTCGAGTTTGCTGTATTCGTTCTTCTATTTATAATAGCCTTTTGATCCGATTGCCGTAATTAGTTTAGCGCTCTGAATAGGAATGGCGTATTGGTTAAAGTTTTTCTACTTTTATATTATAAAAATATTCCTATAATTGTGTTGGTACTATATTAAATAATAATATTTGCGTAGAAAATATTTTTTTTATTTCATAAATATAAAAAAATATATATATTTAACGATAGAATACTTAGACCTTAGATAATAATTTTAAACAATAAAATTATTATTATAGACGATATAGAATGCTTTATTGCTTGATATATATTTTTTCTACCAGACTTTCTGGTACTTTTGTACCAGAGTTTTATCTAAAACAAGCGACCAGCTCGCAGCTTCGCCCGCTTAAACTTGTGAATTGTTAATTACTTGTGAGTTGTTTAATGAGTACATCGAATTACGTTCCTGTTTTAATGAATAATGTATGCTTACAACGCACTTAAGATTTCTCAAGTGAAAATTATTAAAACCTTAGAGGGGCATTTTCGTAATTTCCATAAGGATATTAAATTATTTAAAAACAAAAGGAACTATATATACTAATAATAAAATTATAACTCATCGTTGTATACACATGTAACCAGCACCAGAAACTAAGACTTAAAAATTTTATGTTTTTGTTGGTTTTTCTGTTTGTCGACGCTTATCTCGGCGTAACCGATTTAAGGGGCGAAGACTTATACCTGACTAATATTAAGCATTAATATATTATATTACCCTTCTAATATTAAGCATTAGTATCTAAAATCGATTAAGTTGTTTTTATGTGCTTTTTATTGTAACATTCGTCAATGTGAATGAATGATGTAATGTTATTAATTAATAAATGACTTTGATAACTAGTTATTTATATACTCATATAGAAATGATCAATAAGGGCACTTTTTTTCTAAGAAAATGAATTTGAACAAAATACATTTATTTTAAGTAATAAATTTAAATTACATGTAATATATTATATTATAATAACATGTAATATTTTATATAATTGAGAATGTAGTTTTTTGTTTAATAGATCCCAAGTTATTACAACACATGCAAAAAAGGCATATTTTAGACAATTTGCTTAATTCTTACACTTTTTGAAAAACTACCAACATTTTTACTGTTTATAAATTATTTTTTCAAACAAATAGTGTGTTTTCCACCTGAAAAACACTACAGAGAGAAAAAAGTATTCAATAATTTCACATTAATATCGATATTATACTGTTAAAAACAATTGAAAAAAGAGTTATACTACAGGATACCTTTATATGCAAAGTTTAAGGCTGTTTATAATGACACAACATAAAATAGTTTATTCTATGAAGGAATTGCACACATTTTTTATTTTTTCACAATAACACATAGATTATTTAAATGTCACTCTGTACTATGATGGCGTAATCGTAGCAGTTAGACACATAGTATCGGGAACCTTTTTGTAGATGTCCTCTATAAAACTTTAGTACATCACTTTGCTCTATTGTCAATAATTTCCACAACGTACGCGATATAAGGATTTTTTTGATAACCAGAAGTCGGCGGAAAGTGGGGAACGGGAAACTGCATGAAGACGATAAATTAATTGTTTTTAGTTTATCGTCTAATTGTAAAATAATTTTCCAAATCGGTCCACTAGTTTCGGAGCCTATTCAATTCAAACAAGGAAACAAAAAAACATGATGTGATGTGTGTCTTTATAATTTTATTGTATATATCGATGTACTTTCCCCCCACCTCCGCAGAGTCACTCGTTACGCTGCGTGAAGCCACCCACACCGAACTTTTTAATATTTCATATTTTTCTTTAGATGAACATTTTTAAATTCGTTATATCTTTTGAATGGAATGTCCAGTTTAAAAAAATAATTTTTTTTTACAAGTATTGAAATTATCTTTAATAAAATATCATTTAATATTATAGGATATAATTAATACAGAGGTAATAATAATATGGTTTGACCTTTGTGCGCACTTTTATCAACTTTTAAAATTTGTAGTTGGACATATAGTATCGCGGACTTTTTTTATAAATATCGATGCGTTCAATAATACCTACTGTAGAACATTGTTTTGTTGTATCATCAATGGTTTCCGCAAAAAAAATTATGACTAATTTTTCACACCTTGGTGGGTTACATTATTGCATTTTTATTAGAGATCTCTATTTTTTTGAAAATATTATTATATATAACCTATGTTGCTCAGTGAAGATGCAGCTTTCTAATGATGAAAAAAAAACATGAAATCGGTCCGGTAGATTTTGTTTGAAAACATTACAAACACACATACAAAAATACAAATGTTTTCTCTTTATAATATTATCTTTATACTATTAGTATAGATATTAGTATATATAAAAAAAAATGACCATTGACGTTTTGAAGATTCGCCGTAAAAAAATAATTACAGGTCTTGTAAAAACAAGATGTGCAAATCACGGTATTTCATAATTTTAAACTTTCTCCAACATCTCAAAGTTGTACATTATTAAAAGCCTGTTGCAGCTTTTAAGGAAATTTCCAGTTAATAAAAGATTGTTAATTAATGAAACAGTAAAATTAGGCTCACTTTGTTTCCGGCGCCGCCCATATTGGCTTAATTTAATATTATTAAATGCGCAAACGAGTTTGTTTATTTCCTTGTTGCTTACATCTCGACATTCAGCTCATTTACTTACTGTAATGAACGTGACGACGCGTGGAGATTTATACGAAGAGACAGACAATTTTAGTATTCTTTTACATTTATAGATCTATTATGTAGATAGTTAACATAATAGTAGCTTAACATTGAACTATTTCTAATATAACACGCCTATCTCTACTTATTTAGAAAACGTATAAAAATTTGAACGTAGCGGGACTCGAACCCGCGCCTCCTGGAAACCGACCAGTTTCAAATTTTTATACGTTTTCTAAATAAGTATTTTTCTTTCCTAAGTGTGGAATAACACTTTAAAAAATGTTTAAAAACGCCTATCTGTGTTGTTTTTTTATATAGTCACTGCCTTTTAAACTTTGTGTGATTCTTAAGACGTAAAATGGAAACTCGCGCTTCTTTCCGTGTCCGTAGAAATTTTGAAAAATCCTTTTTTTGTAATTTCCTACACTCCCCACCTCTATCTGCATGAAAAATGACAACGCTTGTGTTTTATCTGTCAGTCACTCAGTAAGTGAAGAATTTTGTATATTATATAGTAACAGGTTTAAATAATCACATTTCACTTCAAAATTATAATTTCTATCGTATCAAAATGCTTGTGAAGTCACAATAAACTATAAATATGTAAACAAAACACTCGTATTTTGAATACTTGAAAAATATTAATAATCACAACTTTATTAAATAATTTTCCTTTTTGGAAATATATCATAGTTTGTTACGACTTCTAAAAATTGTTTGACTTACTGAATATTTGCAATAGATTGTAAACGAGGTCGTCGATAGGCCGCCGAGATACAGCGTGGATCGACACACCAAAAAAGTTTTAGAAGACTATATCTACTAATAAATACATGCTTAATTAAAAAATCGCTTTTATTATTTATAAAGGCAGTTAATATTCATATTTATACAGTATAATATTCTATATTTTATTATTCTAAGTCGGAAAGTTCTACGGGTGGAGCTAATCTAATCACTCCGATTTCTGCCTCGGTGCAGAGATGTGTAATGTAAATACGCTCCGTAGAATTAATTGTCCGTCTTTAAGTAACATAATTGCTGATTCTGCTCAAATACTACGTACTTACTTATGTATTTAAATTTTGGTTGTCTTATGTATCAAGAGATTAAATCTTTTCTTTTAGTTAATTACTGTTCATTATTACCCAGCCGTCGTGGCGAAGTGGCACAGTGTTCGACTGAAAGCGTTACGGTTGTGAATTCAATACCCACTCTGTGGGAATGACTTGTTTTTATTTCCTAGCTCTGGCAACAAGACAAAGCGGCACCACTTAATACAAAATGAACTTATCTTTCTGATTACAATAATATATAGTACCTGATATTAAACATGGTATACTTGATCTTCTCGTAACATACAGAATAAATTGTATAACAAAAAGTATTATTAAACTTAGTTTACAAAAATTCCAGTCGAGGCCACTGGATATTATATACAATCACTATATGCTAATTCCTAGCATACGCTAAATTATATAAGAAAATTGTACCTACTTCAATAATCTGAGCTTATTATCTGAATATAGACCACCGTATTGTTATTCGCTGAGCGGACAAAGTAAGATTAAGCATATTCGGCCTGCATTGTAGTTGGCTACTTTTATAATACAACTGGTAATACCGAGCTTTGCGCTTCGCTTCCAACACAATACAAAGTTATGGACTTGTCACAATTGAGATTACACGCTGCTTGTGTTATTATATTGTGTTTCACAAATATTTGCTTTACTTGCGTGAACGTGAATAGAAAAATGTGAGATTTTTATACTTTAGTTCAAACCTGTAAAAGAAATGTGTATCTTTTTTGTATATTTTTAAATACTTGTATTATAATAATTTTCTTCTATAACTCAATAACTTGTGTAAGGATTTTTTTGATGGAATATTCATTATATATTTATAATTCAACATTATCTATTTGTATTACGGTATAATTTTGTAAAATACAATTGTTTATTCATTAGCCGTGTTCTTTTTGTCTCAGGCTAAGCGACAGTGATGTAATTCAACGTGTCACATGTTAAGAATAATTAAATTTTCTCACGTGAACAAGTTCAGACATATTTGTTCTCTTTCAAAGCTTGCTTCGAAATAACTCACTACTCCTGTTACATGAAACTTTGAGTAAAGCTTCTAAAATACTTGACAGAAATGCTCAAGTCTATGTAATTAAATGTAATGTTAGCCGTGACCTTTCAGAGGCGATGCTTGGGGAATTAACGGTGGCTGTGTACTCGTAAATAAATTATTATTAATCTTTCATCATTTTCAATTTTCACGAAATTTCCGCGTTTACCGTGTAGCTAGAGAATACCTAATAAATCTTTATCCTAATAATTCTTCTATCTTTAAGAGGTAATATAATATAGGTACATTTGTAGTTAATTCTTTTATATTTAATCTGAAACATATGTAATGGTTGAGAAAATGTTAGTATTTAGAGACTTAATGATATTGAAACACCGATTAGTTATTAAAACTCTTTTTCTAAAATGTATCCCTATCTCGCAACTATTACATGTGATCAAATAGATATATCATACTTATTTAGAAAACGTATAAAAATTTTAACGCAGCGGGACTCGAACCCGCGCCTCCTGGAAACCGACCAGGCGCTCTGACCACTAAGCAACGCATTGCTTGCTTAAGTTAAACATCGTTACTTCATAGAAAAACGTACTCGAGAAGTCCGGCCTTTATTACAAGGAAATTCGTAGGAGTGTGCCCTTTGTACACCTGCCTTCAACATTGACATTGGCCCTATTGTAATTCACTGTGGCTGGATTTTAATGGACTTCAGAAAATCGATGTTTTGGAGTCTCCTGCTTAGATTATGAATAAAACATGCGACCTGAATTAGGGTGTCGAGAAGAAGTAGGGAGGCCTATGATGACACGTTTAGTAATTTTCTAATTTAAAAAAAAAAAGCTTAAATATATTGGCAAAAGCATATACGATATAAGTAATAGACATGTGAAACGCAGAAAAAAATCATTGAAATTTCAGGATATATTACAGAAAATGCCTGGAACGGACGTAAAGTTCAGAATATTGATTTGTTATTAGATTTTTTTCTGCCAAGTTAAGCTTTGCTAATAATATGACAATATTAAAGTAGAAATTAAATCAGCTTAACGCTGTAACTATTACTGATCATATAAAAAATATTTATGTGTATGTTTTACAAAGAAAATTTTAAAGAGAAAACTAGAAATTTGTCAAGCTAGTTCTCTTAAAAATATAAGGTATTTTTAAGAGAACTAGCTAGAGCAAATCATTTTCAACGCGCTTACATATTATTTTTTATGTGTCCGCCCGAAGGCAAATTTTAATAAAAGTATCTAGTTTTTTTTGGTTTTTCATATATCGTACAATATATATACTTAATAAAGATAAAGATGATAATTATTTATATATTTTTTACATAAAATTTTTATAAGGTTTTTGTTTAATTTGATTTTAGTTAGAAAAGCAAAAAAACTGATACAAATATTTTATACCACGACTCGTTTAGTTTTAAAAAGAGCATTCAAGTCATTTAGTGTAAAAGCTGCAAGACTATAAGATTTTTATATAATATATTTCTAGCAAAGCTGCTGACTTACAACAATATTTACTACTTCGTGGAGAACGCAAAATTACTGTGCAAATGTGCACAGAAATAAAATATATTTGCAATACTTTGCTTTCAGGCGAAAAGCTTTTTAAATATACTATGTCAGGTATATAAAGTGTAATTGTTTTTTTTTACTTGATAGATTTTGTAGTTGTTTCTTTATAGAAAAAAAGCTAGAGACACTATTATTAAAAAATCTATCCTATATAAACTTAATATTATAAAGCTAAAGACTTTGTTAGCGCTCATCTTAGAAACTACTGGTTCGAATTGAAAAAATATTTTTGTGTTGTGTAGTTAATTTAGCGAAAAATACTACAGGACATGTAAAACCATAACTTGATGTTTTCTTGACTTTTGATTATTTCAACATAACTCACTATACCTGCGATTTGAACCTGAAATACCTGATTTGATACCTGTAAATTCAAAGCTAGTCTTATACATACATATTACACCTACATTAAATATATAATACTTATATGACTTCGTTAAAAGAGCTTATAAGTTTTACTATACCCTAAATACATCAAAATGCTGTTAAATTTTAAACGAGCATTATTACAAACCCATATAATATTCAGTAAATGTTCGGGAGCGGTGTTTTATTGAAAGCAAATCAGACTCCCTCGTCTTGGCATTAGGCGGTCCCAGAGGCTCTCGGGCCCCGCGGGTTGCCGTCAGGGCTGGCGGAATCACCAATCCATTATTGTAATACGTCTGCTGTATAAGAACTATTATCTTACTTTCGATGTAAGCTGACATGGACCTATCACAAGTATATTTATTTACTCGTATTATGTGTCTTTTTTTTCAAATCATGTTTTGTGAAATAAGAAATGTTAAAGGATTACGTTTTTCTTTTTCTATGAAGTAGTTTATTTTGTGATTTTAGCTTTTATATACGAGTACATATGTTTTGATTGAAAATTGAATAATGAAATTAGTAAATCGTTTCTCTAATTCGTTACGAGGGTTTTAAGTTTATTTAGGTGTCCTGAGGATATCGTAAAAGTTGTTTGCTTAATATATACCTAATGTACATAAAGTTTAACAACCTCCCTAATAGGCCTGAAGCGCTACGCCTACCATCCATGTATGTTAAGGAGTTTGATTAGCCAATACTTTAATTATGACTGTAATAAACTGAAGGTGACTCCATTAAAGGCACATTACTTTATTGTGCTTAGGAAGAAATTTTATTATGCTTCTTTATTTGCTACCATAACATGACATAATAAAGTAAAATTACTTAAGAATGTTTTATTGCATATGTTGCATATTACCCATTGTATATTGAACTTTATTGTCTTTGTTATTTCATGCGTTTCTTTTTAATAATATTATAGATAATGGGCAGAAAAAAGCTAGTTCTCTGCTTTCTTTCCGTTTTGTTCGTTGTGCGTCGAGTGGCGTAACAGAAGCCGTGCTTCGTCTTGCCAAAGTGAAAGAAATAAAATTAATTCATCTTTAAATAATCTTAAAGCAATATTCTAAACCCTATGTTAATATCTAATAAACTTAACAAATTCAGTATTCTGACGTTCAAACATCCATTAACAGCTTGCTCATCGTAGCAGAGATAAACCAATCTATCTTTTAGGCCTCAGGGCAAGGTAACAAGCGCCCATCGCCGCTGAAACTGTGTCTTGTAGATGGAGCAAGTTTGATTAGTTTGCCGAATATTACAATTTATTATTAGAAAGTAATATAAGTGTTAGTCTTTCATGATTGATAATTTTCAACAAAATTATTAGGTTACGCCGTACTTATTACTGAAATATACTTAATATTTGGTTGATACATTTTTGCTATTGGATACTTTGCGGTAAAGTATTGGCTTATACGTTTTTTAATAGACAGTTAAATACCTACATATAATCCGTAGACAATTTGCGTTTTTGAAATTACCACAATCTTGACATGATAATTATTGCCATAAATAATATTAATAAAACTAAGAAAACTTTAAATATTTAGACTGTAGTTTTTTTTTACGCTGTATCCCGCATATAACAGGGTAACCAGAAGGAACTTAAGAGTGTTCTATTTCGTTTCCGCCAAATTCACGAGGTGTTGCGTGTGGAGTGGCAGAATTTAACACTGCGCTTTGCAGTGCGAGGACTAAAATAATTCATTCTCACTCGAAAATCGAACCCACAACCGTCCCGTTTATAGTCACACGCTGCTGCCAGTGAGACACGACTGACCTCTGGCCTTTTTTATATTGTTGAATTAGAATTTTAATACATTACAATAAATAGGTACGTACGTGGTTGCCAGAACAAATAAAGAGATAACGAAAAAAAAGATTATTACAAATAATGATAATTTGGCAAAGGAAGGAACTATTTTATAATAATTAAAAGTGACCCACTGATACTTTGAAGTAATAGCAACTTGGTTGCCATATATTAAATGTAAGCGTTAAACGTTCACGTCGTAATTTTAGTTTTACGATTCATCTAAAATTTTCCAAATATAAGGCTTTCCTAATTTTACTGATTACATGATGTTATAAATATTTTACTTTTCATTGCATCATCGTTCATAACTATTGTTTTAGATGTTAACTCCAATTGTAAAACGAACAATGCTTGGTAATAATTAGAAGCAGAATATCAACTCGCGCTTGTTACGCTATTCTAAATGATTACAAAGTAAATGGAAATACAAAAAGTTATTTCAATTAGTATCGTCTTCCTCGACGTCCAGCAAATCGTTTCGAATAACTTTATTTTGTTATCTTATTTTAAGTTATTATACTATTAACTTTTTATTAAATCGATTCAAATAATAACTAAGCAATTCTTATGATGCATTGATGCTTGCTATAGTGATTTATATAGGCTTGTTATATTATTTAATGGAAAATTAGTATTTAAATTTGCACAACATAAAACAATTACGAATAAATTGGGTAAACTCGAAGCAATCCCATCCTCAATTAAACACGATGTTAATGGTTTCAATTATAATGCTTTCAATCCGAATCGTAAGTTTTGAACAATTTCCACATCGCGAGCGATGAAAGTTAATTTACTAAAACGAGGACTTGGTGCTCGATTTTAATTCCTCCATTTGCGGATAGCGGCCGCTATCCGTTGTGAGCTTGTCAAATTTTGTGATTGCAAAATAATTTAGGCATCTCCAAACCAAATTACGCCGCGAAGTAGGGTGAAATAAATGTTTGCAGCTACCGCCGCGGCTGGGGGTGACGGCTATATTGCAGATCGTTTCTACTTGTTGGAGTGTCTGCCTAATAAACAATTAATTATCGTAATTATTTTAATATTTGAGGTTAGTCGTGACGCCGCGCTGCGATACAAGTGTGTGTGACTGTAGCCGCGACTGGTTGTGGGTTCGATCCCCACTAGAGGAAATATATTGTTCATGTCTTATCATTTTAACATGGCCAATGCATCTCTACCTATTTTAGTCCAAATAATTACATAAATTACTTAAAAGAGCTAGAAAAAAATTAAATGATATGTCACATATACAAATATGAATAGAATGGTCAGCGTTTAAGTAATAAATGTGTTATGTACTGAAAGTTAAGCTTTCGCTTTAAGGATTAATATTCAGACTGACACACACAGTTGGTCCGCAGTTAAACGTCCAAAGCTCAGAATGAAATACTTAACTTTAGGAGCACTTTGCATATTCACTGAATAATTCACTGCGCATTTTATATGCACATGTGCTTAGACAGTAACGTATAAAGATCAACATGTCTAATATTATATGGGGCGTGTATATCTCCTGGGAGCCTTTTGTTTGTTTAGAAATATTTTTGTAAAGTTTATGTGATAAAACAAATAAAAATATTCTTTTCACAGCGTGTGAAAGTTAATATTAATCACCACCTAAGTACATTAGCCAATTTACAGCCTGTGCTGGGATAGCTTTACAATATCAAAATATTTGTAATTAATAAATATTGTTTGATTATAGTGGACTGAAAACATGTGCAACCCTATGCAAATATGGTAAAAAATCGATTTAAATATAGTCAATTTTCTTCATAAGAATAACAATATTTTACTGTTTCATGATTCGAGTACATTTTTTAATATGTTGTCATTGAGCTGCACCTATGAAACTCTCAGAGATTGGTCTATACCAATAATAGTAATATTTAAAATTATTATACTTCTGGAAAAAAATCATCAGAATAATCTGAATTTTTCCAAAAAATCACAAATTCTCAAATATCTACCGAACAATTGAAAATCGGCTTACATACATGGGGGTGAAATGGATAGGTACTGAAGTCCTCTACCTATATACAACCGTTAATCCGTCGATCACGTTACACTCTGTATATTTTAAGGTAATTTTTAACAATAGTTTTGTAATTTATAAAAACGTGTATACGTTATATGAGAATTGGTATTTTGTTCGCAATTAGTGCACTGGGATCATAATGTACCTACTGTGTTATTTGCGGTCACAATTGAAAAGCTCCACCGCGTCCGGCTCGCGAGTGTTTATTAAGAGCCGAGAGCTCTCTGATACTTCAAGGGTTAATGTATGTGATATTGTTTGTTTCGGTTAGTTTGTAAATTGAATATTGTTAAAATTAAATCAAACATTAAATCAGTTTCACGCTGTATCCCGTATACATCAGGGTAGGCATAGAGAATCTAGTATTAAGACATTTCGTGTTCCTCACTTTTCGCTGAATTCTGGAGGCATTGCATGTTGAGTGGCGGAACTCAACGCCGCGTTTTGCCTCGACACCAGAGCGAAGAAATGGAAATATAAATTTAAATTAAAAACTAGAAAGAAAGAATGTATTCAGTTGTAAATTTTGTAATATTTATTAATTACTCATTAAAATACAGAACAGCTAATAATTTGTTTTAAAGTAATAACACATAATAACTTACACTTGCTGTTCTAAACATTGTATTGTCGCTCTAATTATTTTTTAAATAATATTAAATTTGTTTGAATATTTTGCAAAAAAAAATTAAGTTTTATTTAAATATTTTTGATAACCTAAACAGAGAAAATATTTTTTCATATTTAATTGGTGTAAGATAATTTTCACACTTGTTACTTTGTAACTTTTTAAATGGCAACATCATATAGAGGGACGAAACTTAACACACGATTCTATAAACCAGGCTTATAATTCAGGGAAGATATTTAACTTGATATAAACAATATCCGTGGTAAACTTGTGTTACAATAATACAACTCAATAGATATAAAATAAGTCTATAAAATTCTATCAAAAAGAAATCATATTAGCTTAGCATATCATATGAAAATATTCATAATCAAATTCTGTGATAAGAGCTTTTATGCATATGCCTAACATTCGAGATGTAAAAATGAAATGTCGTTTCGCATTTGTAAGTTATTACACGTATCGTAATCTCCATGTCTAATTCGACTCTTGCTTCTTGCCTCCGGAGGGGAGCCCTCTCTACATCATGCGTGTTATTGAAGACGCCGAGGACGCTGGATGGCTTTGCCAAAATGAATTTACACCTTGTTTGCGCATTTGCATGGTAATAGATGTATTTTCGGTATGGAATAATTTATATTTCAAAAGAACAAAAGTTGGTACGTGATTGCAACGCGTGCTTGCTTCTTGTGTTTTTAAATTAGGTAGAATCATAAGAAATACACCTATATAACAGATGTTTATATTGGTTTTGTTTTTATAAATTATAATGAGGCCTTTTTAACTTCTATTTTGTTTTTATATATACAAAAACAAAATACTGTGCAAATATTCCTGGGTATTTATTTTAATCTTTAACTTAATGTTAAGCTTTTTTAGCTTCAAGATGTATATTGCATATAGTAGGGCAGGTAAAGAAAACCTGTGACTAGACACTTCGTTGTCCGCCTTATATCCGAATTCGAGGCATTGGGGCTGAATACCTAAAAATAACGACGCATTCTGTCTTACATACTTAAATTAATTTTATTGCTATAATTGTATGTGACACACGTTGGATTTCAGATAGTATGTGTGATTTGATTGCTCCGTGACCTTTATCGCGACACTGGCAGTGGTATTTTTAACTTCATTGAAATGATTACGTTGACATGATATAATTTGACGTATGTTGGAAATATATATTTATGATTTAGGGTTTTATTAAGATATCTTTTTTTGTGGCGTAGTTTGGGCAAGGCTATTTACAAAAGTTAAAAAAAAAACAATTTTATTTAAAATAAGTAAATTTGTTCTAGTCTTTGAATAAGGATTGATTCGTAGTTGAATAATTATATTCCAAGCTAAAAGCCATTCTAAGTCCACAAACTGTACGTTTATGTCATTATGAATAAAAAATATGAACATTACATTTTTTGTTTCAGTTGAAAGTCAGTGTGCTACAAAACGAAATGAAATATTTGTCGTAAACAGAAACCTGGACTTAACAAATAAAAATAATCCTTCGTTAAACAAAGGGTTATACAGAAGGCCTTTGAGTTAGCTCTCTAAGTTCTCTAATAAAGAGGTCAATTTGAGAGGCAACTCTGGCGTCATAGTGGTACTAGCAATATTTTCATACTACACCAAATTGATTTTCGTCTAAAATGGACGCATATTAAGGGGTTGCTCATGCATCAAACGCAAAAATTGGGTCAACGAATAATCATTGCCGTAACGGTGCCTTGTCGCCAGGGGGCATAAAAGTAACGGTGTTACGCCAAACCAAATTTAAGCATAAATATTCAAATTTCAGTTTTATGCATAGGTATATTTTAATAATATCGTTTTATATATAGTTTTAACATAACATGGACATTACCTTCGAGCGTATTCAATAATATTAGGCTACTCTTTTACAGCAGGGTAGTCAGAGTGAACCTAGGGTTAGAACACTTCGTTCTTCATTTTCTCTTTGTTGAGAGCTGCGCTTTGCCTCTACACCAGAGCGAAAAAATTAAAATTTTAAATATTGTATATCCTCGAATGGGAATCGAATCCACAACCCGTCGTGTTTACACCCACACGGTAGTGCCTCTGCGCGAGTAGCAAGAATAGGAATTATTATTATTAAATTTTATTATTATTAATTAACTTTAATAAAAGTTACATACAGAACAAGCAGGAATCTTGTCACATAAATAGCAGCTGAAACGCCAGTTTAGTGTCCACAGTGGTCGTACGTTCTTCGTAGTGTTGCAGTAGATTTGTGAATGCAGTGCAAATTGAATTTTGGCGACTGGCATTCGCCATCTCACATCTGTCCAATTAGAATTATGTGCTCTTTAGAGATACACGATAGCTTAGGAAGTTGTCTAATATCCACAATACATACTTTCTATATTATTTAGAAATAAGTTTCATGTCAACTTTTGTAATGTATCTTTTTAAAAGACACGAACCATTCACATAATTGAAGCCTTTCCCTCCACACAATGAATTATATGTGACATTGAATCCTGCACATTAGTTCCAGGCACAATCAATATCTGACCGTTGGGTCTGGTCCGGGGTCGATCCGTCACGCGCCGCGTAATTGGCCACCGACCGGTACACGAGAAGGATGGCAGCCATCGCTTCAGTCTCTAGCTAGTAGCTACGATGGGATATATATATTAGCGAAAACGTCGATTTAACATGAGCACCCGTACTTTGAAAGAGTTATGTGTGACCTACTTTATATTGACTTTTTTATTTGTGGATTCGTTGAACTGCTCAATATTATTTTATTTTTTTGGTTGTACATTTTGGTATTAAAGTTTTTAAATTCAATCAATATTTTCCTCAATACTTGAATTATATATTTTTTTTTAACTTTGCATATATTTATATTTTGTTTGAAGATATGTTACTATATTTATCATTATAATTAACTTATAGAATTATATATTATATGCATATATTAGGCGCAAATTGTTTAGTAAATTAAACACAAAATATCTGTTATTATAGTAACAATTATACGACTAAAATCACAATGTTACCTTTCGTAGGTACACGTGTTAGTTTTACTCAAGGTCTACCTAAGCAACTTCACACAAGTCAGTTTAAAGCAAGTTGGCAGTTCACGTCGTCGTGTTATTGGAGTCAGTCAAAAGTAAAGATCCAGGTTACACGGCCGAGTGCTGATGAACAGCTTACGTTACTCTCGAGTCTTGTTATCACGTCTTAATTACCTCAGGCTCTTGCCAGTACGGCTTTGTCTCAGCAATCAATTTGCTGTATTTTCCCAGTTTCATAGAATTTCCTTGTTTAAACTAGTATAATTGGCTCTCGAGGGAACAGTGATTTAAATGGCTTCGTACGAGTGCTGTAGATCCACTTAGATGGCTTGTAGAGAAGTTGTATGGAACCTATGACTTTTAAAAATGTATAATAGCAAAAAATATCAATTACTTTTTTTATGTTATAGATAGATGTACAAAGTTTATTTTAGGTTCGTTTTTGGAAGGGCGTCTCTTAAATATGTGAAGACGGATGAAATGAATGGGATTGGGAAAGTTGCGAATCCTCCCGGGGTGCGTCGTCGACGGGTGATTGACGACTCGTGTTTTACACATTTTGCTTAATATTAGTTATAGTTACTTTATTTATATTTGATATAATTGTTATAAATTTATGTATACCTATTTATTTTTTGCTGCAGGATTTTTTGTTGTTTGGAATTTTGGCAGCAAACCAATTTTTTGTTTTCATATTTCAATAGAAAAATCAGTTAACAATCGGGTATTTGTAATGTTTGTATACAGTATAAATGAAACGTTAAATAATACAATGCAGGATAGAAAAATATGGTATATATATGTCTATAAAATATTATCAATTTAATTTTTTTAATAATTTTGTAATATAAACTTATTTTCTTATGTTTATTTCTGAGAAAAAGTGATATTTTTAAAGGACGTACAAAAATACCTAAATTTGTGAAAGTAACTAAGAAAATATCTTATAAAAATGTATGAAACTGATTTATTATTGCGTTAATTCTAACGTAATAAATAGAAGGCGGCACATAGCAGAGGAGCTCAAATGTCATATGTTTAGCCGCTCCGTGCATTAACCGTCCATCCATCACGCAGCAACTTGTGACGACACCACTGTCCTGATTCCCTTGCACTTAATAATTAATTGAACTATTAAAAATGTCAACTTAATGGAACTGATAAAATAATATTATATATTACTTCACTATTCATAAACATATATTTTTTTTTAACCATATATTTCCACCGAAAATCGTCTATATTAGCCTACTTTTGAAATATTCTTTTCACTTTTTTTTTTGAATTTGTCAAAAAAAAAGTGAAATCTTATAGACAAATTTTATTAACAGAAGTAGCTAGTGATAACGTCTTTTACCTAGTCTGATTATATTTAAATGCAATGACAAGTACTTTATTATAATATTAATCTTTGGTATACTGAATAATAACTGAGTCACTTTGACCATTCACAAACGACATATTTAAACATGTTTAATACGTGCAAAAGGTTCAACCTCATGACGAGAATGGGAATTATTTCAACAAAGCAGGCCTTATTGTTTGAATAACTTTACTTTGATCCTGCTAAAGTCAGTGTCATTTTGGTCCGGAGTCAGGTGTAGTCACCCGCACCACGCGAACCTACAGTAAGTAGTGTCCGTTATATTTTTGCACGCAAATGTCTCTTTAGATCCCTTTATGACACATGACGAGGGTTAAAATGAGAACCGACGATGTTTTAAGTAAATTATGCGCTCGAATATCCTTTAAGCTTCTGCTGACCTGATGCTGGATCACGCGAGCAATAAAGCCTCATTAAACGGATTTGTATTGCGGCAAATGTGAAACTGTTGTTTCGATTCGGAGATTCAGCTTTCATTTATTTCTTATGGTTTCCTATCAATGTTAGATATCGACAGTAAGAAATAATTTATGGCAGATCATTAAATTTGAAAATGCCTTTAACAACTTCTGTTTTGCTTTAGGTGGACACCTTCAATCTTATTACTTCCCTCCTGTCATAGAATCCTTTGAGTAAATATTCAAAATGTTTTACTTTCAAATGTTCAAAATTAGCCTGAAGGGCACCCGTTTTGACTTCAAACAACCTAGGATATGATTTCTTTAAGTTCATTGAAAACTTTAGATTCAAAGCGTAAGTACATTTTATTGTAGTAAAGCAAATTTAGGGCATCGTTTATGTTTTGTTATCTGTACTTATTATATGATTTTACTGTCGCTAATTTGATGTAAGAGTCATTAAGATCTAATCGTCTTGATATTGTAAAGGGTATTTTTTTTATTAATAGAAACTTGCAATGATGATATTTTTATAAATATTGTATACTTAGTGATAATAACAGCAGCCCAGTGTTTGTCTGTAAACGCTCAGGGGAATTAATTATTTTCATTTCCTAGCTCTGGTAACAAGACAAAGCGTGGCGTTGAATTCCGCCACTCAACAAGCAATGTCTCCAAAATTGGTAAAATTTTGTCCAAAAGTAGCGAACGGAGTGCCTTTCGACAACGTTCCCTTTGGCTACCCAGCATATAGATCAAAGATATAAAGAGAAACCAAGAAAATAGTACATTATATTTCCCTATTTATTTCTGCAAATTGCAAGAGTGACAATAGAATTCCTTAACTATTTTACTAATACATATCTATATATAGCATGTGCAACGAGTACAAGCTCGTTACAGAGATATGGTCGTTAAATCAGCAACCCGCCCGCACACAGACGTAATCTTGTAGGCTCAATTAGTCAATATATACCGAGTTGGTGATACATCTCGATCTACTCTCATTACAACTATATGTACCTTAACTATACTGAAGATAATTTAAATTATATTAGCTCCAATGTCCTTTTCATTATAGTATTGTATAATAACTAATTGGGATTATTGGGGTAGGACCAATTGTACTAGCGAGATTTAGGATCTAACAGATTTTTGTCTTCTCTTTAAATTGTGTATTTTTGTATTTTATACTATAATTTTCTTTTTATTGCTTTACTTTATTGTAATTTAATTTCAGTTTTTTTCGCATAGCTTTTCCATACTTATATAGATTGAGAGATTCTAGGTGTTAAAATACTCCGTTCTATTTTTTTGTTCCGTTTTCAGGACGACACTTTGGCTTATTAAGGCGATGGTAAGAATATCATTTAAACATAATTGTTCTCTTGAGAGAAGATTAAAGCCACAATCATAGCGTGTACAGTCAAATACTGGCCACCTACCACCATTGCCTTCATGTCACATGATCTTCACTTTCGGCCTAATTGTAGAGACACGCGTACTTGTTGAATGGCGGAACTGAACACCACGCTTTGTCTCGTTAAGTGGTTAACTGGGAAGTAAAAATAATACATTACCGGAGTGAGAATTGAACCCACAAACTTCGCGTTTACAGTAAGGCGACTTGCCGGTTCGCAACGACGGCCTTTATATACTGAATATAACTCAAAACGATATTCTGCTCCTTTTATATTATTTTCGGAAATATTTCATTACATATGCGTACATTTAACAGATTGACATACTAAAATACATATAACATGAAAAATGATTTTCTTCAATGATTCGACCCGAATACATACATTCTTACATTATTGATATTTTTAGGGCTCCGTATCTCAAAAGGTAAAAATAGAATCCTTATAGGATCACATTGTTACCTGTCCGCCTGTCAAAACCATTTTCGCATGGAGGTATCAAACTGAAAATAATATCAAATATTCAAGTACCATAGACTTGAATATTGAAGCACAGAAAAAAACAAGCTTCTAACGCCCAATATTATTAATCTATCTCCTACGTCAATCTTCGATTGTTCCATATATCTATCCAATCTAGAGATTGGTTAGATATATAGAACAATCGAAGATTGAGGTAGGAGATAGATTATTAATATTGGGCGTAAGTCAACGTAATCGGAAGATACGAGCTCTAACTCTTCGATTTTGCTGTATTTAGAATGTAATTCGCCATATATTCAAAACCTATATGATACTTCGCGTGGATCAACAGTTATAAAATTTGGCACTAAGTCAGAAGTTACAATACAAATACAATAAAAATCCGGAAAGTTAAAATTTACAGGTATTTTATATTAAAAAATAATTACAAAGTTATATTTATACTTCATGAAAAACGAGTGTATATGCCGTTAACTAAGTGTGCCATTTTTTATTTACTTTACTTCCCGTTGACCTATAATCCTTAAATTGGTATGGAAGCTTTGGTGGGCGAAACCAACTCGCACTTAACCGATTTTTTTTTAACATTGAAATATTCGTAACATCGCCCGTATACATGTCGGCTTGTTGGCCTGCGTTATTTACGAAAGAAAGAAGAAAGCTTTTTGCTCTGATGCCGTAAGATTATTCCCTTCATCTCGCAACGTTACTCACAATAGATGTTGTATGTCTGTTTTACTGTAACTCTGTTTATATTATTGTTTTTTTTTTTGTTATTTATTTATAAGAAACTTGCGTTGTTTTAGTGAGGTGTGGGTTTGATTTTCATTCGAAAAAGTGCTTATATTTAGTTTGCGGTTTTTTCTGGTCTCAATTCAAAAGTGCACCTTTGGTTTTATTATTTAACACAGCAATAACTCTATATAGGCTAAAGTTAAGAATAGATTATATTTACGAATCTACTAAAATAAACATAAATAAATATGTAAATGTATATGTGCGGTGTTGAGTTCTGCCACTCAACACGCAATGCCTCCAGCATACGGCAGAAAGTGGGGAACCGAGTGTCTTAACACTAGGTTCCCTCTGCCTACCCTGCTGTGTGCGGAATACAGCGTAAAGCTGATTTTTTTTTAAATATGTAAAAAAATACTTCCTTTTTTAATTTACTCTTAGTTCGTCCTTATTGTTTTCTTATACCTTACATTATTAATTTTAGAAACATACGTTTCTTTACAAATACGAGTACATACCTATGTTTGATATTTAAGTTCGTATGTTCAATAGCGACAAAATCACCCCAACGTTCAATTAAAGGCGCTTTAGATGAGAACTCTTCACCCGGACCCGTTACAGTGGGACAATCAAATTCCAGCGTCATTTTGAATAATTGAATGGACGATAAATGTACAGTTCTTAATATTTGTTGATAAATCTGATTTATCCTCTTGAGAAAAAGTTGTGCATCAGACTTTATTCAAACTTAAAAACGTTTTGTAAACTTGTAACGCTAAGGTATTTCATAAATTTAAAGGACTTTTCTTAAGACTGGTATAAGCGGATAAATGAAGATCCTCTTTTCATCTTTCAAAGTCCCACGTGACTTTTACTTATTATTCGACTAATTAAAAACAAAATAATATTAAAATAATTTGTTTCTCGAATCTAAAGTCTATTAAAATTTTAATTAAATATTTGTAACTATCATAATGTAATAAACATTTATTCCATATTGATTGAATGGCCTGTCTTTGGTTTTATTTTAGTTTTGTAATGTTTTATCCGACTGAAAATATGAAATTATTATATTTTTTTTTATTACTAATTTTGCTGATAAATATTTTAAGAATTACGAAGCAAAGCTTTATAATATTATTATGAAAGAGAAAATGTCTTAATGGATGGACCTATTTTAGGATAATTTAATAATACGAGTATTTCATTAGCGACTAATGCTGAACAAGTTTCGCTATGTAACTGTAACTTTATAGTAAAAATATGTAAGTTATACTCACATATTTTTATCATCTTTTGAGAACTAGTATCATTTATTTCACTGTGTTTTATTTTTCCTTTCGGTTACAGTTCTGAAACAAAGTACCATTATTTAGATTACACGGGTAGTTTGCAGGTTCGGCCATAACGCGCGAAATGTTGCGTGCATACCACGTACGGTTAACCCTGTTCCGCTATAGCCTTACATTTTCGGACTCTAACTAGGATTAATGGAACATGCTGTATTGACTATTTTATGTATGGACTTGACTTGTACGAGTACGTCACATTTGATACGTTAAAAACGATTTTTTTTACAAAAATACATGCCTTCACTTTGCTGAGTACATAACCTAATAAGAATTAATAAAATAAATATTTTATTTTGTAGTTCAAAGCTTAAACTATATTCATCATCGTTATCTTTTATCTTGTCATAATGCAAGTTACTCTGTTATTTATATCTAGCTAAGTATAAAATATATTTTTCTGAATTAGTTCTATGCTTAAGTTAATGTATGTAAATTTCAATATATTATGATTGGTATCCTGAATAGCTAGTTATGTTACTCCAAGGCAAGTTAACAAGAGAAAGTAGCACGTCACAAGTTTACTTTGCTTGCGGGTTGGTGTTTCCGTGGAAATTAATATTGTTTTGCTTAAATTATGCGCAAGTACGGTAGCTTTACTCGCGCGTAAGATGCTTTGTGTGTCAAATTCATGGGCGAAACTTCGTTGCACAGAAATTCACATGTACGATAATAATAAAATGGGCAGATTGTTTTCATTATAAACGTAAATTATACTGGTGTTTTAGTAGGGTTGAGTAATTGTTGTAAGCTCTGAGTATCTATATATAATGATAAATTTAAAAGTACATACTCATTCATATAATATTTATTGATACGAATGACAAGGCCCCATCAGAATTACTTACAAGTTTCTCTACTCACTTTACAAGTAATAAAGTTGTGATAAAGTTTTTCTTTGATAAGTTAAAAAGTTGTATTATGGATTCGTTGCTTAAGTTACACTGTAACTTGAGATGGTTCTAGCGGAGAATTACAAATTATTTTGTTTTCTTTATTTTAAATATCATAAAAGTAAATTTCCTTTCTTATATTCTTTATTATAGTAGATTATTTTTTTATTGAGCAATTGGAGTCCGTATGCAGTTTGTTAGGTTTACATAGCACTAGAACTATTACTCATTTTCACTCAACATGTATCGTTTAAAATGGGCGGAAACAGTGACCCACATTTAATCTATTGCGTCCTTTCAAATTCAAATATCGCTATTTGGTGAATATAAAAAATAAACAAATAGTAATAAGCCAATTTGTTGAAACAAAACGTTTATCTAAATTTACTACTCCTATTGTTCTAACCTCATAATCATAAAAAACCACTTGTGTAACAACACATTTTGTAACTAATAATTATATTTCGCCCAATACCCACTTAGTCTTGTCTGACAGTTTCTATTATGGCTTAAGTACATATTAGAAATAAGAAAATATATGGAGAGAAATATGATCACAAAAATATTGAGAGCACGACTAACAACGAGGAAAGAAAAAGGAGCCAGAATGTTACCTTGTACAAAAATATAAAACAAAGCATAATTTCCCCTCGCAAGATAAATGTGCTTCATTAGCGTAGCGGGCGTCTCGTGTAAATCAAACCTTTGGAATATTATTGTATTTGGTGGCGCTGTAATTCGCTTACATAATTTGCTCATTGTTTGACCAAAGCCAGAATCAATTTAGGAGGGTCGCAATGGAAATAAATGTCCAGTTGTTTGTATTGTACTTTAACAGATTATAACAAATAACTAATAATTACTTTTGTGCGGTGGTTCTCTTCTATAATAATTGAATATTATATAAGTTAATAAATAAGTAAGATCTTAATAAAAAGGTATTAGTATAGTATTACTTGTTTGCTATAAGAAAAAGGAAAAATGTATAGTTAGTTTATTAGAATGTTCTGGTTATTCTAATACTAACTTTTTTATAAGTAGGATTGCAAGTATCGATTTGAAATGTTCGATTAAGTACACGAGTAGGTACGAGAGGTTTGACGACTCCCAGATGCACATCTACCCCGTAACCCGTTTTCCTGCCAATTCCAATCACATGTTCTCGTTTGTTTGCGAACGAGAAAATATATTTTCTCATGCTATTTACATTTTGTAATTTATATAATGTTTTATTTATTAATTTTGTTATATTAAATGAAATATTGCCCTCTTTTAATAAAATGACTGCCATCTTGTGTCTTGTGTGCGGTTGTCTCTTTTTTTTTCGTTTCGTGCTTTCATTATAATGAAAAAAATTCTCGCTCTCAAAATTAAGGCTTTCTACCGAACATCATTTGTTGTCAGTAATTGCTTCATTAAGTTTTGGTTTTTATTTGGAGGTCTTATTAAATATGATGGTGCTTTTTTCATTACATTTCATTAGTAACGACGTTCTTGCCTAATTGATATTTAAATTTTCTTATACTTTTTACAATCATTCAACTCACGTAATTTCAAAATATTTTAAAATTCAACTTGCATAATTTAATAATACTTTTATAATTACCGGTTTACATTTTCACCTGTATTAGAGATATTGTGCCTTGAAAAAACTATCTCTAATACAACTCAAAATACCTTAAATGCTATAAATATATGACGTGCGAACTATAACGCCTCACGTTTTAATTTTTGTTATAATAAATTGCTAATATAACATTTAATTATAATTTATTTAAAAATATATAATAGTGATAATATATTTTAATTTAATATTTTATTATATAACAAAAGGATTATAAGTGAAACCTATTTTAATTCTAAATCTGTTGTTCTTTGAAAAGTAATTTCCCTCACATTACATACTAGCTGGTTTCATTCAACGCTCTAGTCCCTAGTGGTCGTCAGCTTCATTCTCATTGGCGAAAAAAGAAAAAAACGATTTAATTATACATAGAATATGTGTTGGACTGTTAGTTGGAAACAGCTTTGTACATTGTACTGAATGTCTTCTTTAATGTTTTCATTTAAATTTCTAGACCACGTACTTTTAATTTTTTAATACAAGAGCAGCTTTAAAACTTAGATAAATATTTTCATGTCTGTATATCATAAGTAACATTTGATTACGTATTCTGACTGTTTATAGTGATAACTTTAAGTTATATCTACTATACATATTTAATTGCGACCAAGTGACTCCGCATATCCAACGAAGAAATAGTATCTCCACAGCATTAATATTTCTTTCATTCTTCTTTTGTAATACTTCCGTTTCGCTGCCGTATAAGAGCGTCGATTCCAACACTGCATTGTGTACGGCCAAAAGTATTTACAGCTATGCTGACGTCTGATCGTCTCATCAATGTAGCTAAAGCTCCGTTAACTATGTTACTGGCAGCGTTACGCCTTTCCACATCCATCTCTACTGAAGTTACTTCCCAGATATACTACTTCATTTACTTGTTCCAATCTTTTGCCGTGTGATCCCGGGAATAGGATCATCCTGGTACTGGTGGTGTCGTAAGAGGCGACTTAAGTACGTGTGGTGAGTCACGTCGCCAGCAATGGCAACACACATGGGCAGACTCAACCGGATCATTACCACCCCCGGCATTTAAAATCGGCGTGAAGTAATGGCTTTATGCCACTGCGTTTCGCATCAGGTAATGTCGAGCTCCGGCGCCCAATCCATCTTAAAGGCCAGCAACGCACCTGTAGCTCCTCTGGTGTTGCACGGTGTCGTAGGCGGCGGTAGTCACTTACCATCAGGTGACCCGAACGCTCGTTTGCCTTGGCCTTTTCCATAAAAAAAATCTTGCATTCAGTCTTTTCTCCATTTCTTTCAAATAGCAGAACCTTTGTATTATTTGCATTCAGGCTTAGATCATAATTTTCACACCCTTCTACAATACCATATTTAAATAGATAAAATTTGCGCAATTCCAATTCG
Source organism: Heliconius hermathena (assembly GCA_013403705.1). Lineage (NCBI taxonomy): Eukaryota > Metazoa > Arthropoda > Insecta > Lepidoptera > Nymphalidae > Heliconius > Heliconius hermathena. Next base: position 56,370 of record JAAIXJ010001797.1, read on the forward strand.
CCGATCAAGTAAAAAGTACCAGTGAGAAGAAGCTAGATGGCCATTTAGTAAGATACTGTAAATACCCGAAAAAGTTTTTTGTTTCATTCTTATAACTAACAGATATTATATTGTATACTGTAGTTATTGTACCTACTGGAGAGCTTTTAAATCACGAAGTACATAATTTACAATTTATATTTAAAATATTTTATACTTTTGAAGTAGAAAATTTATATGGAGATCAACATCAAAATTTCAGTTCTATGCAAAGTGCGAGACAACTATATCTCAATACTCGAGCTACATATGTTTTTGCATGTATTTTGAGCGCAGATGCTCTTGCTCCCATCGGACAGGTGTTCGTCTTAATCAAACTTCGCCCATTCAAAGTTTGTATGTTATAACTCAAAGACAATATTATCATTGTATTCCAAATGTCGTTGTAAGAAAGTAATATTGAATACCTCATTCAGTTTGTAAAAAGTGTAACAGTGTAGGTTAGTGCGTGTTGTAGATAAGTGTAAAATTGAATTAATTGGAAATTTCTTTCTAAGGTTCGTATTTATAAATCAATCTTAGACATGAGAGTGGCTTATAAATACGTATCTTAGACTGGAAACAAAAAGGCATATAATAAGTATTATATTAACACGTACAACAAAAATAGAAAATGTCAATAAAAAAGATTCATTGTATTTACTTGGGTAAAATGTATAGAAAATGTTTTTTCTGTCTTCTCGAGCTACTGGAGCCACATATTTCGGTACACATTTGATCAAATAAGAATATATATAAATTTCACTTAAAAATGTGTAAAATTTTAAAATAAATATCCGGCATATTTACGTTAAAGTATAAGTTCAATATTTATTCCTACATTTATAAAGCTTAAAAGCTTATAAAAACTTAAAACACAGTGTTTCCTCGCTTTATATAAATAGTTTTAAAATGTTGCTTGGAGATTTTCATAGGTACTGTCTGTAATCCCCGGAAGTACATTATTGATCGCTTGTTAAGCTTTCGATTATTTTACATTGGCCTCTGTGAAGGATGAGCTTGAGCTTTAAGGCCCATAATAAGTTTATATTTGAAGTAGAATTTTAATTTTTATCCTCATCTCGTCCCTTTCTCCACATTTTTATAACTGATAGGATAAAACCTTAACAACCCTTCCTCTGATCTGGCATTCTGATTTGCTTATTATTTGGGTGAAAAGTTGCGTATATATTTATGTTATTCTCTAATGTTGCATGCCGTAAATCACCTTAGAATGTAAAATTATAAGGAAAAGAAAATTATTTGCGTAAAATTTGTTTAATATATTAGCTGTTTTTTTTTGTTTAAAAAAAATAATTTAAAATATAATGCTGACAATGACATTACTCAAAGTATTGTCCATCATTAGAGACCACTTTCTCCCATCTCTCTGGTAGCAATTGAATCCCCCGTCAGAAAAACGACTCATCTTTCGAGGCAATCCAAGAATCAAGACTTTTTCGGCTTCTTCAAAAGAATGGAAGCGCTGCTCGCTTAAACCGTGCGCCATCGACCGAAACAAGTGGTAATCGGAGGGGGCTATGTCCGGTGAATACGGCGGGTGGGGTAGAACTTCCCATTGAAGTGTTTCCAGGTAAGTTTTGACTGGTTTTGCCACATGTGGCCGAGCATTATCATGTAATAAAATCACTTTGTCGTGTCTCTGCTCGTATAGTGGCCGCTTTTCTTTCAGAGCGCGACTCAAACGCATCAACTGAAGTCGATAGCGAGCTCCCGTGATAGTTTCATTAGGTTTAAGCAGCTCATAATAAATTACGCCCTGCTGATCCCACCAAATGCAGAGAAGAAGCTTAGAACCATGGATATTTGGTTTTGGCGACGATGTTGATGCGTGACCCGGCATGCCCCACGATTTTTTTCGCTTTGGATTGTCGTAGTGAATCCACTTTTCATCCCCAGTGACGATACGGTGCAGAAAACCTTTTCTCTTTTGCCGTTGAAGCAACAATTCACACATGAGAAAACGTCGTTCTACGTCTCTCGGCTTCAACTCATACGGCACCCAATGCCCTTGCTTTTGGATCATTCCTAACGCTTTTAAACGTTTTGAAACTGTTGACGCATCTACTTGTAACGTTTTCCCGAGCTCTACTAACGTCTGACATGGATCTTCTTCAAGCAATGCCTCCAATTCTGTCTTCAAATTTTGTCGGTGCTCCAGAACGCTCTTTGTCTTCAAGGTCAAAATCATTACTTTTGAAGCGCCTAAACCAGTCTCTGCACGTTGTATTCGACAAAGCATTGTCTCAACGAGAATTCTGTGTGCTTCTGCTGCAGATTTTTTCTGAATAAAGCAGTGCAATAAAATTCCCCGCAAAAACACTTTATTTGGCACAAAAGTACACATTTTCACAAAGGGAAAATAAATATGTAGTTGACACTGTAGTAAACACTATTCTACTATAATTTGAGGTTACATATAGTACTACTTTGGTGATTCGTCACCGTACGAAATTCCATGCACAGAGTGCCGCAACGCCATCTTTCAAAAAACTTATTCAAGGTCCTAATATTTATAGAAATATATATATTTTTTATTGAGATACAGTAAAAAAATATATTTTTATATACCTATTAGTACATATTAATTTAACCCTTTTTCAACCACGTATGTGATATTCTTCAATTTAATACCTTTCACATATCAAATACGCCATAATAAGATATTTTCCTCGACGAGATATCCAAGAAAATATTTTTTAAATCAGCACAATTCGTCTTTTCACAGTGACATAACGCGATGCTCATTACGCGTGCTTCGCTGGCCAGCGTCGCAAAATGTCGCTTCAGCGCCTCCCCGATAGGTTTTTACGCCAGACATCACGGTGACTATTGTCACTACAGATATAAAACACGTATTTTATAAGTATTTCAGAAGAATTGATAAGGTTTTAAGATATTCTATGTTAAATAGGTGGATAAATACATAAAAAATAACGTCAACAATATTATTGCAAAATTTTTATATTTTCAAACGTAAGAAGAGTTCAAAATAATTTCAATAGATGTTGCACACAAATCAGGCCTTTGAGTGGTGTTTTCATATTATAAAATTTATACAGATCCATTTTACACTAGCTATCTTATAATATAAATTATTAACAAATAAATAATAACAGCATACCGTACACGTAACTTACATAATATTTAGGTACCGCGTGTAACGCTAGCTCCTTTACAACACGATTACCTCGAGTGAACCGAGCGCGCTGTTCTTATTAAAGTTCCGTCGTCAGCATCGGAAAATTGCTACAAGTATTCGGTTTTTCCAATTTTCTTCAAATTATAGCGCCCGTGGAAACCAGCGACAGTTGAAACCTTAATTTCGTTAGTATCGGGTTCAACACTACTCAATAAGTCTTTTATTTACGAAGTCGAATTGAAAAATCTATTTGTATAGTTCTTTTTGTTGTATATTTGGATGAAAATTATATTATTAACAAATTTAATTTATACTTATTTAGAATTAAATCTTTCCTAAGTGTGGATTAACACTTTAAAAATGTAAAAAATATATACTTATGTTATTAAAAAGATTTTGATGAAGTATAATAAATTAAATCATTAGTTATGTAATTTTTCATACTATGGTTTCTGTAACTTTTAGTATAGGCACTTTAAATAACATCGTGGCTATCTTTTCAATCTATTAAAACTGTTTATGCTTCATGCCTACCTAATGTTAAGAAGTCCGTTATTTCCTCACTTCATCTTAATTCTTAGTTCTTAATTTAAGAAAATTTTAATGTAAGAAAATAAATTAGGTGGTTACTTAACTACAGTACATAAAATCGTATCTATACTTATTCATTTACAGAAATAATTGACTTTATCTCAAAGCTATACAATATATTCAGTAGTAACAAGGTAATGTAATTGCAAATTGTAGATTTAAAGCTAATAATGGCCTTCGATAATGTACTCTAAAGTCGAACGAACTCGATACACTGCAAGTCGTTTTACGGCGGCGGCTGTAATCCTGTAATGGGAATATCCCGGAAAGGCCAATTCCGATAAGACCGCGCTACTGGCTTTTTGTTTTACGTTACTCGTTGCTGATATCGAATGGGAATCTTACATATATTTTATATTAATCTTGTTTTACTTGAAGACATTTCTCTTTATACTGATATTGAAATTAGTAGTGTCATGTTATTATATTGTAGGTAGAATTTCTGATTTGCCGAAGAAACCTCTACTTGTAATAAGGCGATTATTTTTAACAGTTTTCAAAAAGGAGATTATTAATTCGAATGTATTATTGCTATTTTTCAGCCAAACCAAAAATAGCATTAATGAAAATCTTCTTAATACTCCAAATAATAGCTAAATAAAAATTAATTTAGAAATTGCGTGTTGGGAGGCACTGAATTCAACGCCGAGTTTTTATCACGATACCAGAGGGAAGAAATAAAAATATTAATATTCCTTCGAGTGGGGATCGAATCCACAACTGTCGCCTTAAAGCCTTTGTGCTCCTGCGCTACGACGGCCTCAAACTTATTTGATACTAGCGGCCCGCCCACGGCTTCGCCCGCTTAAGCTTAAAATACATGATTATTGATTTAAGAATTGATTGACTACTATAATGACTTCTTATCTTATCTTATCCTATCTTAATCTGTAATATTCTAATATGATTTTTTTACGACATTATCGTAATTTCTATAAGACTTTTAGATTGTTTCGAACTAAAAAATACGACCAATGTTGATATTTGATATTCATAAGATATACATAAAGCTAATTATATATTATATGTATATATTTTTGTAACATTACGTTCTTTTTACCTATGTTATGTTTTTAAACCTCTGTTAAATGTGCTGATGTCAGTTAATAATTTAATGTAATGCTTCAGAAACACCCTTAAATGTTAAATTATTGATTTGGGTAATGATTCATAATATTCTTTGTAAAATAACAGTAATGATTGCATTTTAACTCCTGTACAGTTTTTAAACAACATAACATAAACGAACGAACGGACTGAAGAACCTATTCAAAATATTTCTTTGAATATTAAGTCATTCTTTATCACTGTGTTAAATAATTAAGAATTAAGCTAGACTGTTACGAAGGTAATCTTCACCANACACAATATAATAGAATCATATAAATAGATTTCTTCGTTTTATTATATTCTTATATATCAAGAGATCGCTTACTGTAGCTTTGGATTTTCAACAATATGGTTTCTATTGCAGTAAGAGTACTAGAGAGCTTGTAGGTAATGAACCAACATTATTTTATTTAAAAAATAAGTAAATGTTGTCTGTAAAGTCGGTTTAGGCATTATAATTTTACGTGATAACCTCATAAGAAAATCGTTATTCGCATCAAATTAAGCACTCAACATAATTATCGTTCGATTTTTAGTAATACAAAATTAATTGTACATTTCGAAAAAAAAATCGATAAACTAACATTTGTTTCTACATGTTAATTGAAATATGTTTTTAGTTCAATTCTACAGATTAAATACAAGCAACAATTAATGAATAGATACGTCACAAGCCGAACGCTTAGGCCGATCGTGGCTCTGTCGTTTGTTCCGCACTTCCACTGCCACGGTCGGGTCAGGCGGAACGTGAAAATTAGTTATACTTTTACGTGCGCGCAGCCAGCGTTCATCGATTTACAAGACGTTATCACGTCAAAATATAATGGTAATGTGGTCGTCGTGGCTTTGCGACGCTTAGCTTCCGATTGTACGTGACGGTTGTGAATTCGATACTCTTGAGAAAATGGAGATTATTTTCATTTCCTCGCTCTGGTAACAAGACAAAGTGCGACGTTGAGTTTCGTCACTAAACATGCAATGTTTTGATAACTGGGCGGTTTGTGGAGAACGAAGTGTCTTGACGCTGGGTTTCATCTGCCTATGGAGGGCTATATGTGGAATACAGTGTGAAGTTAAAAAAAGACATGATATTGTGATATGAAAATGTATCAGTATGTAGTTGTTGCTTGTGTTGATGATTTTAATGCTTATAGTGTTATTTTCTCACTTGTCAGTTAAACCGAGCGTATACAACAGTAATGTACGTAGTAGCTTCTATTAGATTAATTCTGTATGAAATTCGTCAAAACAAAAAAGATTCAGTCATTTCTTCAATTCAATTTAATTTAACTTGAATACAAGAAACAAATTTAATGTTATCAGCTTTCATTCAGTTTTTCTAGTTCAATGTCTTCAGGATTTTTTTCTCACAGTATCAAGTTTTTTTGTGGAAATTGGAAAAGTTTTATCATCGAGTGGGAACCGAGGCGGCGCTTATCTCGATCTGCCGTCGCCTGATAATCGTCTAACGGCCATTGATGTTTCGATTGCTGCAACATGGTTTTCTTAGTAAAAGAAATAAAATAACGTTTATTTTTAAATTTTATAAGTTATGATTTGGTAGTATTAAAGATATGTTTTTTATTGCGAGAATTTCATATTTTAAATAATTGTTTCATTGGCTGGATGCCGGGTGTAACTGCTTTCTGCGTACCATAAAAACGTTAGATAGTAAAAGGAAAAATCTAATGTAAATGAGTTTGCTCTATATGAAACAAAATACAGTTCATTTGGGGCTACTTCTATTGACATTATCTTAACTTTTGCTGCCACTCGGCCACGGTCGGTGCAATCGTAAAGTTAAATAACTATTCCAAACTACTTGTTTGTGCAAGTGCATATTATCCTTACTTTCATTTGTTTCGACCTAGTTTCGTATACATTGTTACATTATTTTTCTCCGAATTTGTTTTGTAATATTTACGATTTACGTGAACATATAAAAATTATGCGTCCTACAATCTGTAAACAAACCTTTTATTAGAAATATAATGCATAAAATTATTTTCTAGGTTTTTTATCGTCGATACTTGCGGGTGAATATTTAAAATGCATCTACAAATAAAAAGTTTGCATAACGATATCGAAACTGATGGATACTGTCAGCTGCAATGCGGTGTCTGGCGGGCGGACTGAGATAGCATAGCTCCTGTATTGTACCTATTATTTCAGTACAATAGTTATTTAACCGTAATATACAGTTTTTTAAAAACTTGTATGGACAAAAACTAAGTTTTTTTTATAACATTTTCTCCGCCCGTCAAAAGTACCTATTCGCTTATAAATTATACCAGTTGTCTAAATAGTTACAAAAAAAATGACATTCAAATAACGTGAGATGTATTTACCCCGAGGCAAGAAAAGGAACATCACCTGTACATGACGTACCTACTGCGTTTACCCTAAAGGAAAATATTTGAAATATGAAATGGCATTATTATTTTCTCCAGTTAAATAGATTAACCTCGTACAACTCTATATTATTTGAATTTCCCACCGTATGTAAATTGTAGTCACGTGCGGCGTTGTTCGCTCTCTAGATGTATGTATGTATGTATGTATGTAGGAGAATCACGACATTGAATTGTCGAATTTTCCGGTTGCCCGCGCGGGGACCAAGTTAGATGAGTTTTTCGTCGCGCGTCGACTGGGTATAATTGGAAATTCGGCGTCGCCCGCTTTGCTCGCGCGCTTCCGGTGCGTCGTTTTATTACAACCACTGTTGTGTTACTCTCGTTTTACTATGAAATATGCATGTAATCTACTCTTTTAGTGGTAGGCGTTATGTTCCTTTTTCTTTCTTTGCTACACATATCTACGTTTCTTAGTTGCAGGAAGAAGTTATTTCGCTCTTCATAATCGTTCATATAGAGGCAACGTGTGAAATGCAACAATAATGAGAAAAAGGGTGTGGGCTGAATGTCTGTAGAGTTATATAGTGTTTAAATAAAAAAAAAAAAACCAACTGGTATCGAATACCAACAATTACACTATAACGGCAATAATATAAATTTGTGATGCGAGGCAAAGGAAAATTTCCAAGCTTATGCTAAAAATAGATTTCTCGAAATTATTTATGTTATTTTTTCCTTATTTTTCATCAGCGAGAATATTTTTGTTAAAAATAATTATAATGTTTTCAGGTTTAATGAATTATATAAATTTTTTTAACACTTAACAGCCAAAAAGCAAAAAAAAAATATTTATTTATGTGCAATATACAAAATATGTAAGCTGCAAATAAAGAATCTCACTTTCAGACTAATATTCCGTTCATAATTTGTGTCTGTATAGTGTTGCAGAGCTGCTCGGTCTCGGGAGAGCGATGTCCAAACAGTAATAAAAGCTATGAGCCCTCCAAGCGCGAGGGGAATGAAAGAATGCCACCGACGCGCCGTAAACTCGCGCCTTATTAATTTGGAAATCGTAAAGTAAAGGCGTTCCGCTTATTAATCCGCCTAATCAATGGGGAGGTCTGCGGCGGTTACTGCCAATATAAGACTGTTCAAGCGTTCAATTTTTCATTTTATAATCACTTATATTTTTTTCTTATCTTTATTCGCCTCTGCCTTACTTTTACTGAATAAACAAGGGTGTTAAGACGCTCTGTGTTTTTTTAAAGCAGCTCTTAGCTAGAATAGCTCCTGTATTATTGTTTGTTTTAGACAAGCTTTCCAAGTAACGTATATGGTACTTCACGTACTAGTTTCTAGAGTTAAGTTAACTTTACGACTAATAAACACCTCAGATCGCTTTTTTCTTTTCCTATGAATGCATCTTGTATTAAGCATTATGCATAATGTGATGAAATACGTGAACTATGTCGACGTTGAGTTCCGCCGCTCAACATGCAGTGCCTCCAGAATTCAACGGAAGCCTTAAGAGGAACGAAGTGTCTTGACATTAGATTCCCAGGTGCCCCCTGCCCACCCTGTTATGTGCGGTGCGCTATGTATGCTGAGATATGTTGTATCTTGGGTGGCAAAATATAATTATGTGAATAGTAAAATTTTGGCAAACCAACTTTTTTATTATTCCATACGAAGAAAAAGAAAATATTATTATTAAAAAAAAGGTTTTTTTTAATAATAATATTTTCTTTTTGTGTAGGTACACAATTTGTAAATTAGATATATAATTAAATCTTATTTTCGTTCTACTGAAAAAGTTTTATGGTTGTTATTTAAGTATAGAACAGTGTAAATGACAGGTAAATTAAACGTGACCCGTACGGTGTTAACGGTAGTTTGTCTAGCTATGCGTAATGAAAGTGACCAATCTATGGTGTGGATAACATGACAGGGAAATTGAGTTAAAATTTAGTGTAGAGGGAGCTGTATATTTTGTTACTTAACAAAGTAAATGCGGCCTTTTTTTTAACATTTGATACACAATGTCTTAAAAGCTGGGTGGAAAATGTGAGTTCCCTCTGCCTACTCTACTAAATGCGTGAATCTAAAGACATATCTATCTAATGATATGTTTTACTTGATTTATATGGCAAATTAATTATCCCTTAATATAGAAGAAAAGAAGTGAATATTTAAACAAATTTGTTATATAGGTCCAAACATTATATGTAAATAGAAAAATGCATTATTCAGTCATTCTTACATTCAAGTCAGTATTTAACATCTGATTTAAATTTGAAGTGTTGGATGCAAAACGGATTCAAAATAAAAAAGTAGGTTGCCCGGCGCACTGCATGTGCGGTCTGCACTGCGGCACTGTTACGTGATGATCCCCGGAACTAGGGAGTACGGAGAAGGTAGGTATAGCGTACTATACCACAACGATAATAATAATGCTATACATTTACTAATATCACAGTCAAGTAGGTAGATATGCCATGTACAAACGATGGAGCCTAACTATTAAAGTTGGGAGTAATGAGGGATTTATAGCTAGAGAGAGAGAGAGTAAAGCTTTTAGATCTTCTTCGGCATCTTACCGCTTAGACGTGACTTAGAGTACCGAGTGTCTATTTTTATTTTGTTTGCTTATAAAATATGTTGAATGTAAAACGGTGCCAATTAACGACTTACTCTCCGCACTAAACGTACGTAATTGAGTAAATATTTTTTACTATTAATATAAAACTACATGATTTTTGAAGGTATGAAGTTAAATGTTAGATGTTTAAATATATGACATTTTCTATTCAAATTACATTAAACTTTTAATTGAAAATATATTAGCCCCCTCTACTAATACTAGCATATTAAAAGATTGATACTATCTCCGTAAATGGTTTCAGAATTTATTGAAATTCATTTGTCAATTAATTATGACTAACAATAGGTACTGTAACTATCGAAACCTTATTTCTTATAGGTTAAGTAGAGGCAATTAGTGTCTAAAAAGACACTCCGTATCCCATGCGCCTTATATTTTGAGACATTGCGTGTTGAGTGGCGGCACATAACTTCGCGCTTTGTCTTTTTATCTGTGCGAAGAAATAATATACTTTATCCCTCTAATAACTAAAAATAAATCGTATTTAATATATTACTTATTTATAGCGATATTAAAATAACAAAAAAAAACTACAAAACGAACCTTTTTCACACATCCGCCATTATTAATGTTTTTTTAATTGTTTCCAGGTAAGTCTCAACCGTCCCGAAGTACCGCCGAGAGATTCTTATTTTTGCAATAAAAGTACCAGGACTGCATAAATGGTAAGCAGTTTGCTCTATAATTTTGCAAGCAACCCTCACAGTAGGGGTGCGGTAAGGGTGCGTTAGGAAGCAAATGAATGCCCTTGCGATTGAATTGTAGCTTCGTACTCTCGTCCCCTTAGTATCGAATTAAACTATGGGCAATGATTTTATTTCCGTTTTGTTTTTTGATATTATGAAAGTTTTTTTATGATAGAGTTGAGGTTTTTAGTTCTTTTTTTTTATTGTGGCCTTCCGAACGTGCCTGTTGAAAATTAATCACTTTGCTAATTTAGTAAATATTGTTTGTTTAATGTTTATTATTGATTTATTTTCTATTTTTTATTTATTTACATCATTTGACAGTGTTATATAAATAATAGTTTGTACCATGGTATATTACCGCCCACCTCACAAACGTTGTTTACTTACCAAAAAAAGTAGTATTTGTTGTAAATACATACAGAACAAAAAAAGATTGTACAAAATACCAAGACTATACAAGTGCTACAAGTGCTATGAAATGTTCTCGGAGCTATTAATTATATTATAATTTATAGATAAAATAATATTAAGAGCTCCAGCGGCTTATTAGTAAGTAACCTTTGAAAATTGTCCTGGACTGACTGAGCTTTGAACAAATTTGTTCGTGTTAAAGTTTTTTTTTTTATTTTTTAGCGTTAATTATATTTTATGTCTAATTTTACACTAATGACTAAAACAATATTTTAACCTTATTTGATATAATATAGTTAGACAAATGTGTCTAAATTAATAAAACGTATGTAATGGAATAATTGTGTACTTAAAAAAAGCTAATAAAAGATCATTTATATTTGTGTAGTATAAAATGCATTTATATTCTCCCTAAGCTTAAGTGATTTTAAAATTGAAATTGAATCACATGTTGTTAAACATATATGCTATGTTTTACATACATTAAAACTACATCTTATACTTTATTAAACCTATGTAATATAATAATATCTACATAAGATATTATTTTTTGAGGTAAACACAACTTTTATTTTAACAAAAATGCTATCCAGCATTTTGTCCTACTTTTGACCTGTCACACAAGCAAAGACCTGTATTACAGCGTTTACTATAAAAAATATACCATACAAATAATAATTACACTTTAACTTGCTTACGAAATATTTATTCAGAATATGAACGTAATTGTATTTGCTAAAATATTTCCCGTTGTCTCAGCACACGAGTGCTTACATATTTGAGCCTCTCATTCCCCAAGAGAATACGGGAGCAGCTGGACGACGTTGCTCACTTAACCTAATTATTAGGCTTAGGTACGTTATTATGTTAAATTTTTGTTTTCTAAAAATATCCCGCTAAGGTAAAATATTACGTTTCACGGTTTGTAACATTAATGTTATTATTTATATAGGCCGTGGTGGGATAGTGAAATGTAAACGCGGTCCTACTTTTGGAATTGAATTGTTTTCATCGCTCTGGAATGGCAAATCGCGGCGTTAGATTCCGCCACTCAAAACGCAATGTTTTCAAATCAGGTAAAAAGCGGAGAAATAAGTGTCTTAACACTAGATTTTTCTGTATGCCCTGTTATGCGCTACCAGGTTTTTTATATGATAAAGCGTGAAGGTGAGCAAAAAAATGTAATAAACATTATTAAAATCTGTATCTTGGTTAGAAATTGAACTCACAATGTGAATTAGCTTTACAAAAGGTTCCAAAAATCTCTTTTGTTTGTATCGGACACAATGTCCGCAGCCCGCTTCCTTTGTTATGACAATATTACTCTCGACACCGTAATTAAAACGACCAGTTAAATTAAAACTGCTTTCAGTGGTTAAATAAGTGAAGTGTATGAAATATCCGTTTCTCTCCTCACTCCGTTGACGTAATAATGCAGGCGGGTAAGACTGGGAGCGTTTCAGAGCATTTCATGATTTTCAATGTGGGCCGATATTGAAAATTAATAGCTGAGCCAATGGGAGATAATGCGCCAATAAAATTATGAATAACGTCATCTCCATTTCCATTGAATGCGAGGGGAACTGTGGACTCTGTAGGTTTTACATTATAAATGTTATTACAGTATTAATTTTCGTCTCCTTAACGTTTTTTTTATAATTTTACCTTAAATCTTTCTGCGTTTATATTAGATTCTAAAGCAATTATTTACATAGGTACTACGGGTACTGTATTAACTACCGTACTAACGTTACCTGCGTAAACATTTTTTTTATCTTTATGCATGCGTCGTATGTAAGTTAGTCACTGCTTTCAGATAACCGTGGCCTATGGTCCTATGTAGCTTTGAATATTATAAATTGAATACATTATTACTCTTACAATTTAATTATAATATACGTACAGTATTCTGTATTATAGTTTAATTTTACTAAGTTCAACATAGGCTTGATAGCGGCAGTGACATTAGCTTCATGAATCATTCAGTTCTGATCTTTTTAAGTCGCCCGAAACTTGCATCGCTATCGTTGTTCTTTATTAAACGTACGTTTATATTTGCTTCATTTATTTAGTTTTTTATTCATTGAGAAGTTTATTATGAAAAGTTTACTATAGTAGTAGCAGAAGTTGTCTTGTTATAATAAAGTTTAGTAGGATCTTTGAATCGTTTCTACATTTCTTTTTATTTACAAATAAAATCTGCATAACTTATGTCGAAGTTAGTATTGTTATTGGAAAATATTTTTTCTCATTCTTGTAGACAGTAACTTATAATTTTTTTTATAGTTGATTAGTAAAGAAGTAAAGCTAATACTTATTGTATCGTTGTAAAAGTACAGTTTCTATTTTGAAATAATAGCTCTCGCAATGTTTTATAAGTGGAAAACTTTACGCTGTGAGCATCAACAATATTTACTTTCAAGCATTAACAGCGTTATAATATTTCTGAATAGACAAAAGTATGCTTTATTTAACAAAATGTTCTAGATCGATTTGACTATTTAATGGTATGTCCATTAAATAGTCGAATTACCAGAACAGAGCTCTGAGACGAAATATAATACACTCTTTTCTCAGTTGTCTGCCCTAAGACATTGCGTGTTAAGTGGCGGAACTCAACGCAGCATTTCGTCTAGCAGTCTAAAAAAAGTATGTCCAATAAAAGTATGTCCTTTGTCGTAAATTGTCGTCTAGCAGTCTAAAAAAAGTATGTCTAGTAAAAGTATGTCTTTTGTCGTAAATTGTTAAAAATATAAAAGAAATGTTAAATTGTAAACGGCACTCTAGTACATGAATAAGTTTATGCGGATAAAATATAATCAGAGATATGCGGCCATCGTCGCTAGCACAATCTAGTAAATGTACCTATATACTTACAATGATAAACCACACCACGCCACGCTCCCAGCTCCGATTGTTAATTTACGTGACAAAAGCTCTGGCAGGTTTGCTGTTTCCTCGCCTCTCGGTAATGCTCTATGAGAAATGCTTAGAGGTTTGACATCTTAATTATTATGCGAGTTAATGTGATTGTTATACTCTATATAGTGTATCAAAAAGTGTTCATAGATATATCTTAGTTGGGTCATTTTGGGCATCAAGCAACGTCAAGTAAGTTGGATTTGTAATATTTATAGCTATTAGTTTCACGCTGTATTCGGCATAAAGCAGAGCAGACAGCAGCAACCTTGTGCTGAGACCATCTCCTAATGGGAAGAACGAAGTGCCTTAAACGTATAATCTTGGAGATTTTGTTATCAAAACTACGAAATAATTTATTGTATACATAAATATGAACACATAATTATATTATGAATCTGGAAATTAACTAAACTGTTACGTGATCTGTATATATATTATAGATTTTAACTATTCATATGTTTTGATATTGTTAGAATATTTGTGAATTATCAGAAGCCAGAGTTGAACCATTATTTATAATATTGACTTTACAGTTATTTGATTTACAGTTTTATTTGAATATAGTTGTTTTATTGAAATATGTCATGTTCCTCTTTAACGCTTACACTGAACTTATAATGCGTATCACCCTTGAGAACTGGACAGATGGTATAGCGGTCGGTGGTTACAAGATTGCAAACTTGCGTTATGCCGATGACACAACTTTATTCGCCTCTAGCATTCAGCATATGGAAGAACTGCTTCAAAAGATGGAATATGTCAGCCGTCAGTTTGGGTTAAAGGTCAATCGCAGCAAAACAAAAATGATGATTGTGGATCGCGTCAACAATAACTCGCCGGAAGTGACTGATATTGCGAATTGTGAAGTTGTCCAGTCCTACATATACCTTGGGACTTTAATTACAAACAAGGGCGGATGCATGGAGGAAATAAAACGACGCATGGCTATTACCAGAAATGCTATGGAAAGGCTTAGGAACATATGGAAGAACAGAAAAATCACCAAAACTACTAAAATGCGACTAGTTCGAACACTCGTTTTCCCTATTTTCCTGTATGCCGCTGAGACATGGACCTTGCGGGAAACGGAAAAGAAAAAAGTCGATGCCCTGGAGATATGGTGCTGGAGAAAGATGCTCGGGATATCGTGGACAGAATTCCGTTCCAATGTGTCCATACTCCAAGAACTTGGCATCAAAGAGCGACTATCAGCTCTTGTAGAAACCCGCATGCTTAAGTTCTTCGGTCACATCTCCAGAAAAGGAAACGACTCCATAGAGCGGCTCGTGGTGCAAGGCAGAGTAGATGGTACCAGACCAAGAGGTAGATCACCCATGCGATGGACTGACCAAGTAAAATCAGCTGTGGGCAGTAAATTGCATGAGTGCACTAGAATGGCGACCAATAGAAAGAAATGGCGTGAAACTGTGGCAAGAATAACGAAAGCCAAAAACGGGACTACATGATGGCCACGACCGCTCTGTCAAGAGCGTAACGACTGAGAAGAAGAATGTTCATAGTAAAATTAAAATTAAATTATTGACTAATTAGTTTCGTTAATTTTATTTCTGATATTTTTACGTTTATCGAATTATTATAATTCGATATAAGTAATATCTAAAACTTTAACATTTATTATTATCATTTAGTGTTGGTTTGACAAAATACAGCGTTGAGGTCCACCACATGGCACTCAATATCTCGAATTTGGGCGAAAGGTGGAGAACATAGTGCCTTAATACTGTCTTCTCTCTGCCTACTTTGCTATGTGGGATAGAGCGTAAAACTAACATTAATATTACTGTAGAAACAGATTGATAGAGGCCATTCCTCACGCAGGGGCACAAAGTGTGACTGTAAACGCGACAGGTTGTGGGATCGATTCAAGCTCGAGGAAACGAAATATTTATTTAAATTTATATTTTCATTTCTTCGGTCTGGTGTGGCAAAAGCAGAGGCATTGAGTCCCGCCACTCACCACGCAATGCCGTCAGAATTTGGCGGAAAGTGGGGAACGGAGCGTCTTAACAGGTTCCCTCTGCCTACCCTGTCTGTGTACGGGATACAGCGTGAAGGTGTATACGTAGATAAATAGTATTACATAAAATTACTAACTATGTGAACTAATATAATTTAAACATAATAATCAGAGCACGTCGGTTCCATGTCTAATTTCAATGTCTTAAAGTAAATTTGCGTATTCCTGCGAACTTCCGCCGGATTTATAGATAATTGACTGTTTATCATTAATTATTTTTTTAAGTCAGTCAGTCAGACAAAAGTTCTGTTGGTTTTAATTGTATTTTGTGCATTTTAATATAATACTAAGCTAACATAAGATTGTAAATATGAAACAAGTGTACGCTTTTTCTTGTATAGTAGAGTATGCGGGAGGAAAAGACTTTTCGCCTTGAACATATAAGATGTATGCACTGATTTACTAGTAGGTATTATTATTATTCCTTATTAACAGTATTGAGTGTTTGTTCACAAATGTATAAATTCGCATTAAGTGCTTGTTGAAAGAACAACGACAATTGTCATTTTACATATAAAATGAAATATACATCTACCGTAATCCGTTTAAAGATGAAAAACATAAAACGTACACCGTTTTAATAAAGGAATGACTTTCGTATGGAGCTCGTAAAGGGATGTCACTTTCACTCGTACAAAAATTGGCCCTCGATTGAACAATTGCTTAAAAGAACTGATATTTCATTTTATTTTTATCAAAAAAAGTGTTCATTATATTGATTCTTTTAATTAAATATACGTACATACAAAATTAATAATTTAGACTATTATGTATAGCAATTAAAGTTTAAAACTCGTCATATCTTTTGATTTGAACAATAAAATTATTTGATAAAACAATCATCGGCGACGGCTATATCATGGTACTCATGTCATACACGCTGGTATTGACATTAGTGTCAATTCGAGCGGGGATTTATAAAATTTGTACGGCCCATATACTGTAAATCAATTTGGTAGACTCCGGGGCCCAAATTCGATTCTTGCCCCGGGACGTATCCTCTTACGAAAACATCATAAACACGCGTCGCTGAACCGACGCGGCGCGACGACGACAATCCAATCAAACTTGGTGAGATATTTTCCAAAAATTTGCTCTTTCCGCCGAAGTGTGCGATATAAGGTTATTTAGGTTAAATGGTTGAGCGAGCTGTGATACGTTCTTAAACTTATAAAAGTTTGATTATATAGCTTTTTTTTAGTTATGAGGTTTTAAAAAGTGTGTATTTTAGGTTATGATAGATACAAAATTGCCTCCTATAATATTTGATATGCTCCCTAATGGTGTTTCAATCAATTTCAAAAGTGTTAGTATTAAATGTGTAAATAATAATGAAATGTAATACAAAGAATAAGGACATAAAAGTAATTATTTTATGCAGCTCGTGTATTTTGTTTAGCATGTCATGTTAGTTATACTAAAATAAAACTTAACATATAATAATTTCTCAGTAAAAGTAAAACGTATAAGTTTGAATCTCGGTATATGTTCAGTTCGTTAATTAACCAGATTAATGGATTTCTCTTACTTTTTTATCTATGTAGTGTATAGAGTATGTGCTGTAAAATATAAATTCTGAAGGAAAAGTCAACGTAATACCAGCGAAGTGAAATATATTCCCTTTGGCTCTTACAAACGTCGCAACTAAAACACAAGCATTTCAGAGGAAGCAAATGATATCCCACATCGTCCTGAATCCTGATTTCCGTAGCTGCGTTAAACTAAATATGTGTTCCAAGCCCAGTTTACTTAGGATGGGACTGGCAAATGAAGGCAAAGTCCGCCAGAACAAAAACATAGATTCGATTAACATAAGAAACGAGCGGACTATGGCCAGATGATAGACACGCCTGCACTAAACTAACTATTAATAATTACCTGAATAAGTTACCGGGCTTTAGTTTTTGTGAACTAATTAGGTACTTCATGAAAATATTATATTGTCAACTAATCATTAATTGGATATAAAAATAAAAGTATTTAATTTCATTTTTATATCCAATTATTAGTTTTTAGGGGAAAAACGAAACTCTTATAGGATCACTTTGTTGTTGATCTGACTGTCTATCAAAACCTTTTTTATTTGATATTAATTTTAGCTTAATATCTCGAGATTAATCTCGCCACGCGAGATTGATCTCGAGATACTAAACTAAACTTAATATCAAATATTCAAATCTACGGTCCCTTGGAGCACAGAATTATAAAATTTTCCAAGTGGGAACTTGCAGGAGAAATAAAGAAAAAATCTGAAAAATTACAATTTATATATTATATATTACAGATAAAAATTATAAACATGTAATGGTAGTTCAATGTATACAAAACTAGTCCATACGCCCGTTAAAGTTAAAGTTTGTTAACTTTTGTAACTTCTACTTTTCGGTGACCTACAACCTTGAAATAAGTAAGGAACCCTTGGTGGACGAGTCTGACTCGTACGCACTTGATAGGTTATTTATCGTTGTCAGTCTGTCACAACACTCCGTTCTCCTTTTTTGAAGAAATTGGCTAAATTTACGCATTTTGAGTGTTTCTCACATTTTAATAGAATAAACGCAATAGAATCATGCAATAATCCACTTTTCATGGCGTTAATAACTAATCAATTATTTATTAAAGATGTACCTCTGAATCGAGAAAAGATTGCTTTCTAATACCACTGTAATTATCCCATTCAATACCCACACCACGATCGCTATTTGCTCTTCAATTTTCCCTGTAGAATCCTTATATTAAGGAGTGAGCGCGTCTGAATTATTATTAACTATTACCCTAGAGTTGCACGTGTAACGCATAATTATCTTTATAATTTGTATTGAGCCTATTTTGTTTTGTAAGGTTTTATAATATACTGTGTTCGTTTTGTAATTCTCGCAAAAACATTGAAAATCGATTGAATAAAAAATATTTATTAAAATTAGGCTCGCTAAGTAATCATAATTTATTTATTCATAATATAAAGACTAACTTTTCTTAGCTACAAAGCATACAAACCAGTGAAACAATTTATCAAAGTAGAAATGTTTCTTTTTCCATACTTATCTAGTAAATCTTATTGCTTGAACAATTTACGATAGAACTGCTCCCGAACTCTTTAAAGGATAATACTTAGGAGTACGTGGGTGAAAATTCGCAAGTCTCTCGGCCGAGTCGCCGGCTGCTTCTCAACATTGTACGCGCTGAGTTATCTCGAGTAACAACCTTGTATGTACCTTGATGTATTGAGATTGAAGTATAAGCTTTAATTTAGCTAAATTAATTCTTACTTTTGCCATTTGATAAATTTTTTATTGGAACTTTATATTCTACTTAATAACTAAACGCATATAGGTATAGTTATACTGCGCAGAACACGGAATTTCGCCATGTAGTTTCATTCTGGAGTGTAGGGGAACTAATAGAAGATTTCTCTAAATGCCTATGGGAATGAAAAAAAATGGGATTTTTACTCATTATAATTTTGGCTAACTAAGTTGCGTGCGACCATTAGTACTACCTACCGATATAAAACATGAACTAAGGGCCGAAGTTGTTACATAATGTAATAGGTAAAAGTTTTTGTAATCTACGATAGATTATAGCATTTTATTTGTTCTTAAGATATTGTGAACTTTATGTATTAACAGGTAGTTCAGTTGTGTCAACTTGTGTTTTTATAAAATAATAAAAATACTTAAACGAGGCCAGTGGTGGCACAGGGACACAAAGTGTGACTGTAAAACCGACTGATAGTGGATTCCATCCCCTTTCGAGGTAATGAAATATTTATAATACTTAAATTTATATTTCCACTTCTTCGCTCTGGTGTCGATGACAAGCGCGGCGTTGAGTTCTGCCACTTAACACGCAATGCTTCCAGAATTCGGCAGAAAGTGGGGAACGGAGTGTCTTAACACTAGATTCCCTTTGTCTACCCTGCAGTGTGAGGGATACAGCGTGAAACTGATTTATTTTTTTTTCAAAATACTTGATATAATATGTGGCAAAACCGTTTAGATGTAGTCGTGACGTAGTTAAGACGAAATTTATAATTTATAAAATAAAATTATAAACCAGGCAACTCTATCTGCGTTAATTTTACAAGAGACGCCGAAAACGTTACGCTATTTTTTGCAGACTACTTATTATTTAGTAAAAACGAATGGTTGTAATACACAGCTAAATATAAAATTTTCGACGTCTTGTAAAGTTTACGCAAAGGGAGTTAGCTGGTTTGTGAATTAAGGTAGCGATATATAATATTGTTGCGTACGATGCTCTCACAGGATGTAGTTTATTAACTATGCCGCACGTAAAGCTCCTCATATTATTCAATATTAGACGATTATATATTAAAACGTTACACCAAGTTACGGCGCATAGTTGGAAAATTGATAAATTTTCAATAATAAATGTTATATTATTAAAATTAAGCTATTCAAAGTAAACAAGGATTAAATTATGTATTACTCGTGTAGTCGAGAGATTATGAGATAATTGGATGGAATTTTGTGGTAATTTATTTCTTTTCCCACTTTCCACTCGTTTTAAGATCTTTGTCTAAAAAAATACAAGGCGTTTTAGATTTATTGTCTAAGGCTAAAATAAGTACTTTCTCCAAGTAGGTACTGTTCTCATTACTTGCCAGTGCATGAAGGCAGTCCGAAAGGAATCGAATAATGAACGTGATTAAAAAAAATGTGCCTATATAATATTAAATGTCAATATTGTTATATTGAAAACAAGATGTTTTATTAATCTTCCTTTTATGACAGCAATCCTTAGCGAGCCCTTTATTACTTTCCAAGACGAGCAATAATAAATTAATATGAGACCTATACATTGTAGGTTCTTCCGGGGCTCCGAAGCGTTCCAGGATATATATCTAATGCTCCAAAGGTACAATTTCCTAGCGTATTATCGGTGTAAGCCTCTTGAATCATTCCGTTATCTTACCGGGCCAGTCCGTTTGAAGTGGTGGAGATGGGTACTGGATCGTGAAATCAGCTGCGGCCTCTTGTGATTATAATTTGACAACGTTATGTTGTAGTTATTAGTAACCGTTGTTGAGGTAAATAGCGGATTTAGTTTGAGGTAAGTTTCACAATAGTGTGTACGCATGTGGGTGGTGTAGTGTTAAATGTTTGAAAGATATAAGTACACTTTATTTTAATAGCTATTATCAATGCCAGAGTAATATTTGTGAGCTAAAAGAATTCAGCAGCAAAAAATGGAAGATTTTTTCTTAATAATTAGTTAAAAAAATAACAAAAAATACATTAAAAATAAGAATTAGGAATATATATATTGGTATACATATATTAAAATATATTTTTTATTTTGTTGGTAACTTACTATAAGTACGACGTCGAGAACTTTAGTTAAGCACGATAAATAGGTTTGAAAGAGAGAAAAATATGATTTGTAAGCTCTCCCGATTATCTCTATATTTGGAAAATGCATTTGAATTATCTCTTGATACATTTGAATATTTTTAATAAATCGTTTTATTAAATAATTTAACACTAAACAAAATAATAAATCACAAAAAAAAAACATTTAAAACAGAGCAGATATGTGGAGCGTTAAAAAAATACAATAAAAGGTATAAAAACTATAAGCCAATCTATAATATCAAATATTAATGACTCGTAAGGTACACTAACATTGTACTGACTGACTGACTGACTACACAAATGTTTACAGAAACCTAGCTGCTATCAATCTACCAGCTAAAAGGGTACGTCGCCGGAGATAGGGGCAGTGAATTATTAAGAATTAAATTAGCCGACAGCGCGCTGCCGCGTCGATCCCGCGCAAAGGATCCTCACAAATTACTAAATCAATCAAATTTTAAATGGATTGCTCCTTTTTACTGGAACTGGATTTGTTCGTAGTATCGGTGCTAAGTTTTATATACCGTTTTTTGAAAGTGGGGAGGAAGTGTTTTAACACTAGGTTCCCTCTGCCTACTCCGCTATGCGGGTAAAAGCGCGGAGCTGTTTTACTTAGTTTGTTGAAAAGAATAATATGTAATATAGTACGTGTCAGGTCATTTTTATATTCACAATTTCGCCGTACCAGATAAATATTGCTATTATACCTACTTCTTCTGGTCTTTTAACACCATTTAATACATTTTAAAATAGAAGCGAGAAACATGAAATATGAAAATTACTTTAGAGCTTATTATGT
Source organism: Heliconius hermathena (assembly GCA_013403705.1). Classification (NCBI taxonomy): domain Eukaryota; kingdom Metazoa; phylum Arthropoda; class Insecta; order Lepidoptera; family Nymphalidae; genus Heliconius; species Heliconius hermathena. The sequence goes on from JAAIXJ010001797.1 coordinate 78,505, forward strand.
CACATGGATGTTGTATGAAATTCGTTACAATTTCCTTTGTGACACTGCAGTTTTATGTAATGTGATTTGATTTAATCTTATGTTATTAGAATAAAGCAGTAAACACTGTAATATGATAATATTTGTTGCTATATAGTTCATTAAAAGGATGAGAAAGATTTACTTTTGTTTGGTCAATAATTGATCTTATTTTGTGTAGCATATATTATATACATAATCTATAATATTAGAGTAAAACAGCAAACCAAACGGTTTATAAATTCAAAAGTAATTAAATTTAATTCTATTATATCTCATTTCTATATTTAACTTTAAATAATATCTATTCCAATATCACTTCTGTATACTGTCAAATCAAAAAGAGCACGGATCTCGTCAAATAAGATTGCCCAGTGAGGTGTGAGAGTTACATCGCGCCTACCTTCTCGTGTGTCGTCAGCGTCGTACGTGCCAGTTGCTTTGACAGGCGACTGCGTTCTGAGACCTGCTACGCTTCAACGAATGCTCGTAGAGCAAAGTTATGATGGGAAGTAGAAATTTTATATTTTTATCTATAATAATATTTGTATTCTTTTAAAAGGAATGAGTTGTGTAGTATGTGAAGTCTTAGTTCATATGTGTATGTCTGAGTCAGCGTCATAGAATGATATATACATGAAATATAAGAAAATGATTGTTTAATATCTATAAGGTAACAACTGTCAATCTCATGTTTATAACTTATTTATGCTCTTTTATTTATATATAAATAATTTATTAGTAAAAAGACAAGGCCATTTAGAAAGTTATTATCAAATGAAAAAAATATTGTAACGTATGCTTAAATGTAAATTATATATAAAGTAAATAAAATAAAATCAGCTTCACGTTGTATACCGCACACAACAGAGTAGGCAGAGGGAACTTAGTGTAAGACACTCCGTTCCCCAATTTCTGCCGAATTCTGGAGGTATTGCGTGTTAAGTGGCAGAACTCAACGCCGTGCTTTGCCTCGACACCAGAGCGAAGAAATGGAAATATAAATTTAAGTAAATATTTCATCTCCTCAAGTGGGGATCGAATCCACAACCAATCGGTTTTAGAGTCACATTTTGTGCCGCTGCGCCACGACTGGCCTCTGTATATAAAGTGCTGCCTACTTTAAGCATTTTGAATTATTTTTGCACGTTATTCTCATATAAATACATTTTTAATTAACATCCCAAACAAAAGATTACATTTACAATCAACTGATTGAAGCACAATGTTCTGAAAGCCAATGCGGAATCCGTCCATTTTAATAAACTATCACACGATTGTTCGCCAAAGCTCAGATGATACCGGCGTGGTACTTTAAGTATCAAGATAACCCGAAACGGGGTTAAAGTCGTGATTAACGGGCAGCTAGCTAGGTGGCGTGGAGTCGGTACGACCGGCGCCGCGTACCTCATTTGTCACTCTGCGGCCTCAAACCCTGACGCCCGATATAAATCATCCCCCGACACTATTTATGAAGATAACTCGCATTTTCCCTCAGGACGCTCATTTCCAAGACGAACTGTGGATGATTCTCCTTTATTTTTTATCGTCCGCCGCACTCTAATTCAGAGAAGCGATATTACGTGAAGGATATCGCGATGGTTATAATGAAATCCCTCTTCGGCAACGTTGGCCTGTAATATTTGATTCAGCAACTATTAGATAATAGAGCCAGAGACAAATTTGTTACGCTAAATCATTATTCTATGAGACGTACAGAATGAAAGCCAGTGTAGCGAGTTTTCAGAGAATGTTAGATTAAAAGATTCTTATTTGTAGGTATACATTGTTAAACAAAGTATCGGTTACATGAAAACAGTTGTTTGTTAAACAATTAATGACGGTGGAGGAATACGGCGAATATTGCAATTGTAATATTATTTTGGTTATATTTAACAATTAAGTAAAGCCGTGTACTTAATCTCCACTTACAGAAATACAGGTTAGGTTCTGTGGTTTTATTTGGTGAAAATTGGTTGGTTGTTTTCTGATTTGGTCCTAGTTATAAAAAAAAGCTATTCTTAATTTATACATTCGATAAATTATGTAGTCAATTTTTTTAAACATTTTTTTTAGTGTTATTCCACACTTAGGAAAGAAAAATACTTATTAAGAAAACGTATAAAAATATGAACGTAGCGGGATTTGAACCCGCGCCTATTTGGAAACCGTCCAAATCTTGGATATAGTCAATCTGTTGGTGAATGCAATGTAATAAAAGTGTTATAAGTGGTAAGCGGGTGAAGTCTCTTTAAAGCGGAATATATATTTAAACCCTACAGCATAATTGGCTCTTTATAGAGCTGCAACGATATTCGATATATCCTACTACATTCAAATTCTTACATAAAAATCCAATATGGGAAAAAGTTGTAAGCGCATGTTATTTGAGGATTGTTTATATAAAGAGAAACAGTAATATCAGAATGTTATCACTATAAGTTACATCAATGAAGCTACTTACGCTACATATAATTTCTCCGTAGATGTTAGAACCACAACGTTCTCGATAAAATGGCCATTTTTACAACCCGTTCATGGCTCATAACGCCCGCCACTCTTTATTTAATGTCCCTCCCATCCACGGATTTACGGGCTTAAGCAGTTTCATTGTGATTTCGGTTTTATTCCACAGTTTATTCGCCCTGCAAATTGACGTTGTTTGATTGCTTCCGAAGGTATTTATTTTGTTTTTGTATTAGAACGTTATTTCGTAATTTTTGTTGGTTTTACGTGTGTTTGTATAAGGAAAAAGGTTGAAATGAACGAAATTAAGAGGAATTTTAAATAGATTATTTTGTATCCAAATGACGTAATTTTAAAACGTATATTGACGTAATATATGTGTTTTTATATTTTTTATACGTTTTCTGTTGCTAGTTTTGTGTAAAAGTAAGTAGAGAGATCTCTCCGTTATTTTTTTTACAATATTTTGCTACCGTGAAGATTCAAACTTGTGTTCGCTAATGATGCCTCTGTTATAGAAAAATATTCTAAGACCGTTTATTCTAAGTCCACATAAACTTATTACTATTCAAACTTGAATTTAGTTTCTCGCATCGTAGTTAGTAACTTGGTAGAAGATAGAATTTTAGAAATTGAATAAGGGACTAATTTATCGTTTTGATACCTAATATAATTCAAAGTAACGTTATTACTATTGTTCGTCCGTTTTGAAAGTTATTCTGATGATATTGGAATTGAAATGGATGTTAAATAACATTTAAAATTAATAACTTCTTTAAAATAGAGATGAAGTTATCTTAAGATCTTTGATATTCGCGATTATTAGTCATTTTTAATGAAACTTTTTAACCGGATTAATCGCGTATATTTACTTTTGTACATTTTTGGAAACCCGACGAGAACGCATTGCAGTAGTAATGGTCACGGGTAGATTGAGGCATCCGCCTGTCAATTGACATTAGGAACTCAATAGACTGTAAAAGGCTGGACACTTTGGTTTTCCATAGAGACATCTCCTTGCTCTGCGTTGTCTACCGCGCTTATCATGGGGAATGGTCTGGGGAACTCATTGACATGGTACCTAACGCCGAATTTTCTAATCGTACAGTACCTTAGAAATAATGCATTTAGTTATATGGAATCCTAGAATTAAGAAAACTATTATTGTAAAAAATGTTTACTACAATTATCAATGGTTTGAATAATAGATAAATAAATAGATGAATATTATGAATCATTATAATATCTAAAAGCGTATCAAACACGTTAATCTCGTATTTTTCACGTCACACGGCACTACATTCCTTTGTCCCGTAATGGAACATTTTAGACGTAGCTTTCACTTTACTGTCATGTCGCATATTATTAATAAAGTTGCCTCTAATACACCTCAGAGTAATGTTCTGCCTCGAAATAACTTTTATGATATTTTGGATGTTATATCGTTTATCTATGTAGTGATTATAACATTAATGAAAGAGAAGATATGTGATTGGGACTTGCCCCATAATGCGATGGTTGTAGCTTCAAATTCGTTTCGTGGGAAGAATATGTTTAAAACATATATATTTTCTCAGTTTGACGCAATGTATGGCGTTCTTTATTTTACTTTCACTCTTTTCAATTCTTTTTTAAATTACAGTAAAAATAAAAAATAGATATTGATAGTTTTTTTTAACGTACTGTCGAATACAAGGAAAGGAGTTAAGATAAGTAGAAATTGTAGTAAGTTATTAATATAAAAAACTAATGAAACGCCTTCGACGCCATTTATATTAAACTTAAAATAATAAAATAATAGTCAATATTTAACGAGATCTATTCTTTTCACGAAATTATATTAGCATTTTACTTACCACTTTATATTTAAGCTGTCTCCTTTAAAACAAAATGAATTATTCAAAACTCTTTATTGCCCGATTTAGGGAAAGGTTGTTTTGATTGGGCTACATAACTTAAAGGTGTCATATTTAATTTAATATAAGAATAAAACTATTGCTTTATTTTGAATCCTTTCTTGATATAGATACGTTATTATATTTATTTCAATTTAAAGATGAGTAGTTTTGGCAATATAGTGATAAAACTTTTTTCAGACCTTTTGCTTTTTCGAAACACGGTTGCTTTGAATGAACTATTTCGTTGCCATCAACGGATTTAGAAACTTTTTTACTAAAGGTCCGATAATGGAAACTTAATTAATATACAATATTTTTTTATTATAGTTTTTTTTATAAGCATTTTGTTTAACTCTGATGAGTGTTATTCTTGTTAATACTTTTAACAAAATGGACATTTTATTTTGTAATCTTTTAATATATTAAATAAATATATAAAATTTTATAATTTTTAACATAATACAATTTTTTGGTTTAAAAATAATCCTAAAATGTAACCGCAGTATTGTACTTTTAAAACAAAACGTTGATGTCGACTAGCCTACGCATTGAAAAAAAACTTTTAAAAACTTAATAAAATCAGCTTCACGCTGTATCCTGCACACAGCAGGGTAGGCAGAGGGAACCTAGTGTTAAGACACTCCCGTTCCCCAAAAACTTAATATTATGCTTAATTTTTTTTTAAAAGGATTTTAAAAATATAACCGTAGTTAAAGATAATTTTTAGAGTTAGGCGGCCATGTGTCGTTATTATGGAGTCTTTAACATAGACATATGTACCTACCTAATCAGACATTAAGTTCTACATAGAGGTCATATATTTTTTTATTCTTTTTATTAACACTGGCATAGTGTACGTGTACACAGGCTTTACAAATTGGTAATGTATTATATCCTCTACTTTACATTGAAGACAAAGCTTACAAAACCATTTCTTAATATCTATTCTATTGCTGTCTTGTTGGTTTAGATTCTTTGCTGTTAGAAATAAGTTTTTTCATCTTTGGTTTTTTTTATGATTATCGTAGCTTTATACGGCGATAAGGTTAATTCCGGCCTATAATGTCTTCAGTGAGCTTTTTGGCATAAATGTTTCGCAATTTGAGACCCTGGGGAGATCTGACGTATTTGGAATTCGGATGTTTTACATGTAGAATCCTCTAGTTTTTGTTCCTTGCTTTTAGCTGAAGAATGGAGAAGTTGCAACATTCTGTTGTGTTTTCAAGGGGTGACATCAATTGCAGTTAAATTTATACTATATTTTAGTATTAATTCCTTTTCATCTTTGCTGTCCGAATATTGATTTTATATATAACATGTAACAGTCCTATTTCCGGTATTTCAGGTAAATTACAGTTAAAAGATCGGTCTCAAACTGAGGTTCAATATTTTTATTTGGTTCTTCATCTGTAGCTATGAACTCATAGTTAACGAACACATTTATTAACACTTTAATTATCGGGTATATACCCGTTTTTAAAAATTCATTTGTGGTAGGACCCACAGATGTAGCTCGTGAATACGCTTTTCAGAAAAGCGTAGGTACTTGAAACGTTGTTACAACTCGGTGTCGGTGAGGGTTTGGCGCCGTCATTTCTTAGTTTCATCTATATAGAGACGTAAAGGCTTGTAAAAGACACATCTAGTGGTTGTAACTTGTGTGTGCAGGTATTAAAAGATAAATAACATTGTATCCAGCAGTACTAACGCAACATGAGGTTGTTACTCTTCTTTCTCCAGTAGTAATGGCACCTACTTGGCGTTTTTCTTTACAGCTACAACTTTTCTTGATTTTTTTTTGAACAGTAGATAACTCTGTCTCATCCATGTTAAATATTACGTTGAGCGTAATTTAGATTATAATGATTGCCGCCAGCCGTAGAGTGGCCCGGTTCATAGAACGTGCTCTAGGCTCTTGTAAACTTAACTAAGGGTGGTGTAAAAAAAATCCATTTCAATTATGTAATTATAAAACTGTTTCTAACGCTGCAGGAATATCGCCTTCTGATCCTATAATATTTGTTGCGTTCCCAACCATTCTCGTTTCAACATTGTTTTCGGAACAGCATAAATTCGAATTGCTTTATTTAAGCCAAGAGATTTTTTCCTAATGGATTCTATACCGAGTTTCATACTGCCTTCATTCCATTCACAGTAAAAGTGTTTCTTATTTTTCGTGTCATTCAACAACTAAAATGCAAATTAAAATCCTAATAATAGAAAATATGAACATTGAGTAATCAAAAATATTACAATATCACATGTTTATATTATTCTAGTTTTATATTGCTCTGTACTTACAAACACATCCGTGCACTGAAGTTTGAAGAAAACTTACGGGGTTTGAAATCGATGCCTACAAACCTACTCAACAGTTCTAACCTGCTTAATTTGCAAAATATTTAGGTGGTCCACAGAAGGCGTCGGTCCATTGATCGGTCCATCGAACGATAAATGTTAAAAAATTATACGACAATTCCGAAATCATCGAAATATTTCTCAATAAAAACTAGGCCCTTTTCTTCAAAACGATATCTTTTCAACTTGTTCCAGACATAAATCAAAATTTTTAACTTGCATCGATAACAGTCATTAAGCGGAACCAATGTAATCTAAGCGTCTACAGCTATTATAAAAGCTACGTGTAGATTTTTATCAATATGTGAATGTATATCAGAAATATTACAATTTAATATTTTAATAGTTTGTCGGTTAGTCTGTTTGTCTATGCGCTTGTGCAATCTCAGGAACAGCTTAACCGATTAAAATGCAGTGTTCACTATTGTGTTTCGGCAAACTTTCCTTAACGTTTAGTGTTTGTTTTATTCGGGCGAAGGCGGAAATGTGCTAACTTTTTTAATAACCTTTTGCTATTTTTTAGGATTCCGTACCTTAAAAAGAAAAAAACGGATCCTTTATAGGAAGGTCATCACTTTGTAGTCCGTCTGTCAAGAGCATTTATCTCGATATCGCGTGGATGTATAAATATGAAATAAATACCAAATATTTAAGTCTATGGAAAAAATCAAGGTGCTAAGTCAATGTAATCAAAAGATACGAGGTTTTATGCATCGTTTTTGTTGAATTTTGTATGAAATTCTAGAGTGAAGAAATTTGCCAAGAAGTGAGAACTTGTAATATAAATAAAGGAAAAAAGTGAACATTTATATATATTTCGAAGACGAAATTTTACAAAAGTTATAATTGTAGTTCTTATTATAATTTCATATTATTTCCAAGTAAAAAACTTACAAAACTTATAATTGTACCTCATTTCATATAAAATGAGTGCATACGTCTGCATAAAAGCTCGTATTATATGATTATGTTAATTTAGTTATTTTTGTTCTGTATTTTTGAGTAATGTATAATCACTAAAAGTAACATCACCACATACCTATTATATAACGTGTGCTAAGCAACTAAATGGTTACACGTTAAGTTTATTTAATAGGGTGTGTGTTCGGATTCCTAATCAATATCAAGTACTCCAATATACCTATCTAATATGGATATTATTAATACTTTACTGTATTAATATACGGTGACACTTGAGTAACCGGATCTCGTTGTTAAAGGGGGTCATCGTGGCGTAAACAAGATACTGTAAAAGGGTTGAGAGTACTATGAAACTGTATCCGTGATCTGAAGAAGGTAATTTATATATCTTCTCTATCGATAGCTTCACAAATAAACTATTTAGGGAAGCAAGTATAACGACATTTACTGATAGGTAATAATGGCTTCTATTTGTATAGTTACATTGTAAATGTTTTTAATATCTACTATTTTTTTTTGCTGTTATTCAAAATGACTCTACTCATATATTAGGAATTATTATGTCGGTTTTATCCCACAAAAAGCAAGAGATAAGGACGCGAAAAATGTTTTAACGAAACTATCAAATATTATAATAGTATTAGTGTATTTTCTTTATATTTAAAATTAGGTTAAATTGTTATAATCATACTGATGTCATGTTATACTAAAAAAAGTTTAGTAGTGTCATTCGTACATTAATAAAACCACACGCGGTGTTAGTGATCAACAGCGACTTCAGACGGAAGCTCTCCAGCGTCTCCGCGACTTGAGCAAACACGCTGAGAGTGCCTCTCCTGGTACTGGCGGCAAACATCATTACCTCTCCTGCATGCTATAGTATGCTGAGCTTTGGGAAGACTTTTACGTTAAATTATATAGGTGTTTTAAAGTTAGTTGTTTTATATTTTAATTTAGAAATAAATAGAGGAACTGCAGCATATTTGGAATACTAGTTTGTTTTTTGAGAATAAATTTAAAGAGAAATGGGATGGCTCAATAAAAAATACTTTAAATTATTGCAAAAGTATTAAACTTTAATAATAATAACCATCAAACAGAACAAAAACCAGAAACNATTATATAGATGTTTTAAAGTTAGTTGTTTTTATATTTTAATTTAGAAATAAGTATGTGACTGAAATAAAATATATAAAAAATAATGATTAATTTTTTTATTAATAAGTACTTTTATAAAATATATAATCACAAATATCTCTAATTCGTAAAAAGCGTCATCGTCAGTTCCAAAATTATTACTCGATCATATCGTTAGTTATTGTGTTTTTCTTAAAACAAAACAATATTTTACAGAGCGTTTGAAATGTTTGTTTATTCAGTGAATTAACAAACATTTCAATACATATATATCACAGGTTCAAATTGGCTATGTTACCTAAAATTCTATTCTGTTCTAATTTTGTTTAATTTACTTTTTTTAGTGTATTGGGTACATGCCAATGGATTATATTAGTTATAATATTTTATTACTTCACTTAAGTGAGTTGTTATATATATGGGAAATAAATTATCTTTATTTTGTTGTGTCCACACGCTTGTGCCCCTGCGCCATAATGGCCCCAATATCTATATGATAGTATATATTTATATACGAGAGATATATCATATAGGTATATCCATGTAGGTATGTACGTATGTACAGGTATACAAGTATGTATATATTTTAGATTAGGTCCCAGTTTTGGTTGATATTTGACCCGCGACACCCTCGTCGCAAACAAACACGATAAGTGTTTCGCTCACATTCGAGACAACCACTTACGTGATATACTGAAAAGAATACGGATTCCGCGGAGTTTACCAATCGTCTGTTTGGTTAGTTATATTTTAAATAGCTTTTTTTTATCGCAAATACTATGGTTTTTTTAGATCTAGTGAAGAGAATCGTTGAAGGCATTTGGAAGATGTTATCGGAAGTGTATATTGCCCTATGTGGTTTTCAAGGCTTGTTTTCCAAGCTTTAGCTAAGTATGAAAGAATACTATAAAAACTGAAGAAAAAGTAGATTATATTTATTACAGTCACTTCTCATTTTATATAGGTATTGACGTGTATTCCAACAAAGTGTTATTAAAAGTTATAATTTAAATATTAAATTTGAATTTGCGTTGGTAGTGACATATTTTAACTTTTCACGTCATATTATGTCTTTGACAAGTCTTTGAGTGATGTTTCCCCTCTCAAGAGATATTTAAATTTATTTTATAGTCCTACTGGTATTATTATATAAATTATTCCTTAGAATCGAATTAAAATAGATATAAACTTTTCGTGCGTAGATTGGATATATAAAATAGTTTATAGCATGAAGTAAATATACTAAATAAAACACATTTACATTATAAAAATCGTCCCCTTTCCTCCAACTTAGCATCTTTAAAGTTAAATATATAAATAAATATTACATGTTTTAACTGTTATTAAAAATAAATGCCAAATTGTTAAAAAATATATAATCTTTCAATTTTAAAACATTAATAATTATTGAGTTAAACTAACGACCGTTGTCAAATAACACAATATCTGTAACTCATCTCCACACAATGTGACATTGGCGAAGTGATATGTGCTCTACTGGCACGCTCGGAACGCCATAATCATAGAACCATACCATACTATACGATTACTGTTCCATATTATTGTCATAGGAATGCAAAAAAAATCCGGAAATGCCCGCTTTTCCCATTTCCGCCAAAAAATATTCGTTAGAAGCGTGTGACGTATGTAAAGTCGAAAACCTTTCAATCATCTGTCACATGTCATATATTATTCCCGGAACACGGCGGCCTCGGGAGGTTATTATTCCTCTATAAAAAGAAAGATTTGTCGATATAGTGAATGTCACATGAATAAAACGTACGTGTCGCCGTCGCTACTAAATAGATTTACGGGGATTAGACACCCGGTATTGCTGTTTCGTGGATTTAGAATCTGTAATCGGTGGAGTAATGCTTTCTTTTTTGTATGTTGTTATTTGATTGATTAATTTTTTTGATCGATTTGAAGCTAAGCTGAAAACTTTTCAAGGCGTTAAGCTGCATTTATAGTTCTAAGTTTAAATTCAATGCATTAAAAGAAATTACTGAAAACTTTGGGTAAAATCTGGGTTCATATTTTATCACTCAGAACGAAAACTCTTTTAATATATGTAAAGAAACAAAACCATAAAACAGATGGAATAAGTTCTGCAAGGTTAATAAAATAGGTGAAATGCTTTGTGATGCAAAAAATATTGCGGGTTATGATTTTGACATGTATGTATGCATGTGGGTATGGATGTTCATCTGTTTCCTCATAAAGATAAATAAGAGACAAATAAGGTGTCGTTAGAACCCTCTTGAGCGTCTGCTGGTTATAGGCTACATGAAGTCATATTAAATTGACTACATCACTCTCTAGTGGACTTAAAGTAACGAACTAAAAAAGTTAACAACTTATTTACATGTATTATATTTTAACGTATTATATACGTTAGTCTATTATAGTATAGATATCTTTAAAGTATAGCCCTGGTTGTATGCCACTCACTGTAGTAAAACAGATTCATTATAATAATAAAATAAAATTAAAGTGGCATACGATCAGGTCTATCCTTTAAACATATCTACGAGTATATCAGTATGACGTATAAAATACGTTAAAATATAATACGTGTAAGTAAGTTGTTTATTTAATAGTCGGTAAATTTTTAATAGTTTGAACATAATAATTTGAGCGGAGACTATTTCCTTGTTTCGTACTTTTTAGAATTTTAGTAGTCGGGTTTTAGTTTTTAAACTTTCTTTTTATTATTATTAATATTTTTACATAGCTTCACACTGTATTCCACATAGATTAGCCTAAGCAGAGGGAGTCTAATGTCAAGACACCCGTTTCCCACACATCGCCCAATTTTCGAGACATTGCGTGTTGAGTGGCGGAAATCAACTTCGCATTTTCTCTTCCTGCCAGAGCGAGTAAATGAAAATAATTAATTCCCCCAAATGACTATAGAACCCACAACCGGTGCATTCACAGTCACACAGTGCCGCTGCGTCACATCGCGTCGGCCTAATTTTTTAGTGCTCGTATTTTTTGTAAAATAATTTAAAGACACTTTGATGTAAACTTATCAGATTTGCTTATGAACACGAGGTCGTCTCTAGCTAATGGAACTTTTTTATTCGCGGAATATTTCATGTGTAGGATTTTTGAAAGTGAGTGTAGGTCAAATATTATTGAAATCCAACGCTACACAGTCTCTCGGGCGAGTCATACGCTTTTACACACCGAGCTTATCTTTCAATATGTTAATGGACAGTGCTTTTAAAAATAATTAATCATAAGGATTATATTGTACATGGTATGGTTTTTTTAATATTATTTCATAATCTGTTGCCAGTGTGCGAAATAACGCATAACTAAATTTGAATATACGGTTTTCTTTAGTTTTATTTATAACAAAGTAATTTAAAGAACTAAAAATTGTTGCACAAATTGATAATTTCAATATTGATTTTATGGATTTTTTGAATGTTCTTTGACGTCGGAAAAGAACATTTTAATGTAAATGATTATATTCTAAAACTTTTTGCTAAAAAGAGTCGTCGTGTGTTGTGTATCGAAACTAGTGTTGTGTAACAACGCCATTGATTAACCAAATCAAGGAAACACCAGATTTTAAAGATATAAACTCACAACAATCGTAAGGCTGTTGTGACACAGCAATTGTCTGTAACCGTGTCGATTGTGGGTTTGATACAAACTAGTAGAATGAATTATTTTCAATATTTCACGCCTTGATACAACACAATTAGAGAAATATTTTCAACAATTCTTTGATGACAAGTCCCTCAGCACGTAATGTCTCGAAAATTGGGCAGAAAGTGTGGAATGAAGCGTCTTACCACTAGATAAGTAAAATAAAGATCATGAACATTTAAACACATCATAATTACACTACAACAATTAATTAGTAACTATACAAAATATTATATACATAAATCAGCTGCACGCTTTATCCCGCATACAGCTGGGTAAGCGGATGAATGGCGGAAACCAACGACGAAATAAAAATATTGATAAATAATCCTCGAATGGGGATCGAATTTACAACCGTCGCGTTACAGTCACACCCTTTGCCCCTGCATCATGGAGGCCTCCATGTTATATACATAACTTTAAATAATACGTCAGTAACAAGCTGAATAATTGTTTAATCAGCGTACAGTGTTAATTAAAAATTTATTTCGCCAACTAAAACGTAGAGTTCCGCGGAACTGACTAATCCAGATAATCCTGTTAGTGGCAATGCGGTCGTTTTACAGCGGCACTGGGAGGCTTACCTTCGTTAAGTCTAATTAGCTCTGTTTCGGCTTGTGTATATTTTGAGTCGCCTTAATCTTACTCAAAATGCAAGTCACAGGGGACATGTGTCCTCTGCTTGTTTATGAGTAAATAATCATTTTATGTTAACATATGTACCTATTTACTTTTTTTACATTTATTGTTATATGTTGACGTCGTCGTGGAGCTGTAGCGCAGGCGTGCAACTATAAACGCCACGGTTGTGGATTCTATTCCCACTCGGGTGAATGTGATTTGTGTGCGTCGTGATATGTTTGTAACGTCGTAATGTTAAATGTTAAAAACGTACTTATTATAGCGTATATTTCAGCTTTCTGTAAGACATGATCTGGCTTAATTTTGTATTTGTTTTATTTACTAATCCTTAAGGCTACATACTACATTTGGGCTAACGCCGTCGTGGTTGTCCGCATGTATCTGACATAAAATGGTAGGCAATTCAATTCACTCTATGGGTAGATATTTTCAAAACATTTGAATTTTAGAGGTCTGCTGATACAGTCATTAAAAATAGGAGGAAAGTACTAACTAAAATGACTTTACTTGTTCAGTGCACTGTCTGTTAATAATTTAACTCTATTTAAGTATACTTAAACAAACGAATTTCTCATAAGACAACATCACCAACATCACTAAACGAATGTATGTATGTATATATATATCTATATACCTATACATATAAGAAGTAAATATGCATTTTCTACCAATCGTACAGGCGACAGGTGTACTTGCTATGAGAGTCCAATGCTACCTTTGTGCATCGTAAGCTTGTTAAGCTATCGATAAACCAAACTGTTGCCAATAATCCTCTGACCTAGGGGAATGGGAGTCAGGTGTTGGCAATATATATATGAAAGAGCATATCACGTCAAGGAAAGTATATTATACGCATGTGGACGGTACTGTGTACATACTTGTTTATTTGTACTTTAGGATATTTAATGAACTTTTGTAGCTTTTGATAGCTTTTGAGCTGACTTAACGGCGATATACTTTACTTAAATAGTACCTACATGTTAATTATTATACAGTACAATTTGTTTTCTGATTTGTTCTTGGATGGTTCGTTTTATTAAATTTACAATTTCTTTCAATATAATAATACCTATAGGTAAGCATGAATATAAAGTTTAAATCCCTCTGCAAGACTGAATAAATAAATTATAAGATTTTGCTAATATATAAAACTTCAGTCATTTGGCTAGATATTATTATATATGCTCTTCTAGCAGTAAAAGTGAACTTTTTGTAGTGCCTAAAACTTGTGTTTTAAAGAACGTATAAGTTAGGTACATATCAGGACTAAAACCTGCATACCTAAGTGCCCTAATTAAAGCATACGTTCCGGCCATACATACATCCCGTAGTATCGAGGAAAACTTTAGGAAATTGTTAAAATAAAATTTATGCGTTCCTTTATATCTTTGATAAAATGTAACACTTTGCTCATTCGAAATAGGGACAATAAGTTACGATGCTAACATCTAAGCGGGAAATAATAAAAGTGTAAAATTTAAAAGATCGAAGTTCACGATGCTCGTATCTCCACGGCGAGGCGTCGCGACGGCGCGGCGTCCTGTGATGTCACAGCCGATACAGCCTTTATATACCAGATATATCAATATGGTTTATATTTAAAGGGATAATATAAGTTACGTTTTTTTAGCTTCACGCATATGTATTCTACATATTACAAGGAAGCAGGCAGTGGAACTAAGTCTTAAGACACTCTGTTTCCAACTTTTCATAGAGACGTCTCCTTGCTATGCGTTCTCTACTTTTTCTAACCGCACAGCATATCACAAACTTAAATACCATCCACACCATCTCAACACGTGACTATACGAACGAACGGACTTCCTTCCACGCGCCATGCAACTGTGGAATGGCCTACCTGCAGTAGTGTTTCCAAGTCGATACGAATTTGGTACCTTCAAAAACTGAGTCCATCTCGCATCTCAAAGGCCAGCAACGCACCTGTAGCTCCTCTGATTTTATACGCGGTCATGGGCGGCGTTGGTCACTTACCATCACCCGTGACCCGTACGCTCTTGTCTTTTTCCATAAAAAAGCTTTTGAGTTCGATTCCCAAGTTAAATTTTCTTTGCTTTGGAATCGAGGGAAAGTGCGGCGTTGAGTTTCGCCGCTTAATACGCATTATCACTAGGTTCTCTCGACCTACACTGCTGCGTGCGGGATATATATAGCGTGATGCTAAAAATTTTAATTTTTGTTACTATGATGGATTCGAGGTGTAAAAGTACGAATTTGGCGTTAAGAAATAAGAATGTAATGTGTATAAAACGATGAATTTGTAAAATTATGAATTTGAAGAGTAAAAGTACGAATTTGGAGTAAAATACCTACATAACTGTTTTATATTATTGTATTGAGTTCATATATTTAAGTGTATTATATTTTTTTTATCATCAAACCTAAATACCTATCTAATAAAAATATATAGATTCTTATATATGTATCTATATGTACACTATTTATTGAGAAATAATAGTCAATTAAGCTTTAAAATATACAATTTCAACAAGAGAGGGACAAGAACCATATATAATTATAAGTACTATTAGAAGTTCTAAGGCCGCCTTCCGCCACCTGCCACATTATATACGGGACTTAGCGCTTGTACAGCTTTAGTAATTTTGAAGCTCATTTCGAGATAGTTTATATTACTTTGAATTGTTACTTAAATTAATTGTGATAATAGTTTGAAATATAACATATTTATGTTTTTAATGGCCGTTGAGATGTTTTAGCACTTTGAGAATAGCTATGAGTACTTACAAAATGTTATTACTATTTGTACACAATAAGACAGCTCTCCTCTGTTTTCTGTAAATAACAGGGTAATTAGGGGGAACCTATACTAAAACACTCTGTTCCTCATTTTCCGTATTTTTTTTGACACATTGCATGTCCTGTGTCGGAATTTAACGCCCTGTTTGGCCGAGCAGTGCGGGTCAATAGAAATTATTTAAATATAATCATTCCTCAGAGTGGGTAACAAACCTACAACTAACGCACTGTCATTCGCCGTCCACAACGGTCTTGGGCATTATGTTGAAGTCGACGAGTACGAGATCGCAAGGATTTTTTTCATCGTGGTAGTTTTATATAAAGTATTTAAATAACCTTTTTACTACAGATGATTTTCTTTTAAAATTATCATTCGGAGACGAAGTTAGTAAGAACTTCGAGTCTGATCACAGATTACACAGATTTAATTTATTTTTAATTTTTTATTTCCATTTTTACGGACCTGAGGAGAAAACTTTTAATATCCGTATTAAAATTCATACAACAATAAAAAATTGTAGCGTGATTTTCTTACCAAAACATTTAAATTACTTAGGAGTTGACCGACTCTTTAACACTTCCCCGGTGTTGTACGAAAATCTTGCAAATTTTTTAAACTTCCTGCTATATTGTATAATTTTAATCAATATGTAAATAGCTTATTATTTGATGCTTTTTTTCCTGTAATTTATATAATTAAAGCCAACCAATTTGCCTCATAATTAATTATTGGGCCAGTTATTTCAGTTTTAAGAGAATCTGGAGCATAAGAATAAAAAATTTGAGAAGAAAGATCCTAGTACCTACTAACACTTCCTTATAATATAATAAGAATTTCCTATACGTACATATATGTTATACACAGTATATATACAGCGTCAAGGTGTATCCCGCAAGTAGTAGGGTAGGCAGAGGGAGCTCAATGTTAAGACACTCCGCTCCGTTGTCACTGTCCATTGAATTCTGAAGGAACAATCTGTCGTGTTTACAATCTACACGCTTGTGTCTTCATCTTAATTTTATAATAATTAAAATATGATTTATTCAGTATGATACATAAACGTGAACATATCCAAATGATTTATTGTTGTCGTTAATAGACCAATCTTCTTAGCCGATGATGGTGGGTTCGAACTCTCGAGACAATAATTGTTAAAATTAATATTTTCTTTATGGTTGCTAAATTTATAATCTTTATCATACGTCTTATAATTATATATACTCATATTTCATCAGTTGTATTATCAATTTTAAAAATGCAACTTAATTTATAGCTTTGATAATCCAGTCTAAAGAAATTTTCAATAAAATTCAGTAATGCAAGACTAAGGGATAAGAGCTTTCCACGCACCGGTGTTGCGGTAAGAAGCCAAATTAAATTAACATAATGGGGTGCCACTAGCGACGCCCGCGAGTACATATTGCACAAGCTGTCACCAATCGTTCCACCCCTTGCTGTGATCACTGCAATTTAAATAAAATATAAACTTTTGAAAAGAAGAAATAATTTTCAAAAATAATTATTAATTATGATAAAAGATTCTTTTCTAGTTATGAATGTTATTATTGATTTATTTAACAAAATTTTATTAAAATCGAAGTGTGTCCACAGATTTGGCGAACTGGGCGACCTGACGCCCAACTATTTTGTGAATTCCTGCTGTATTTCCCACTTTCCGTCGAATTCTGGAGATATTACGTGTTTAGGGGTGGAACTCAACGCCGCTTTTTGCCTTTACCGTAGCGAGAAAATAGAAATATTAAATTCTTTTTTTCCTGAGTGGGAATCGAACCCACAACCTGTCGCATTTACAGTCGCACTCTTGTGCCACTGCGCCACGACTGGCCTCAAGATATAATATAATGGGCAATAACACTTAAATATATTGTAAAAGAATTGTAGATAAGACGGCCCGCCTGCGGCTTCGCCCGCTTATTGATTTAATAAACAGAATTGATTGACAATTATAATGACTTCTAATATGATTTTTTATTACTTTAATCTGTTTAATTAGAATATTTCTAATACGATTTTTTTACTACATTATCGTAACTTCTATAAAAAATTTTTATTGTTTTGAATTAAAAAATACGACCATTGTTGATATTTGATATTTATAAAATATACATAAAGCTAATAATTTTTTACAATTATATATTTTTGTAACATTATGTTCTTTTTACCTATGTAATGTACGTCTCATCATAATTCTAAAACTCTGTTAAATGTGCTGATGTCAGTGAATAATTTAATTTACTCTTTCAGAAACAGCCTTAAATGTTAAATTATTGATTTGAAGGATTCATAATATTCTTTGTAAAATAACTGTAATGATTGGATATTAATTCCTGTACAGTTTTTAAATTAGTTACATGTAATATATTATTTATTAGTTAAATGTACAATTGGTAAATATGTAGTTATTATGGGTACACGTAGAAAGGCTGTTTTTAGGCATTTTTATATAGATTTATTTCAAAGGAACAAACGAACCGAATAATGTATTTACTTAATATTTCCTTGAAGATCAAATCGGTATCTATTTCTGTGTTGAATTAATTACGACTTAAACTTAACTATTATGATTTATGAAGGTAATCTCACTAACAATTCAATTTTGTTTATTTTATTGTATAAAATATTGTATAATAGTGCTTCAAAAATATATATTTTTATCAACAGTAATATAACCAAGACGTTTCGAATGTCATTCTTTGGCCAAGAATCTTACCAGCGCGATTGCTATATAACATTCGCAGGCAAACTAATGCCTTGAGTTCATTCAAATGACTTCAAATAACTTTTTTTTTTAATGAACCGATTTTGATGAAACAAACTTTAATTCTTAAGTTGATTTAAAACAAATCAATTGGTAAAACTTTTAAGTAAATCGGTTCAGTATTTTCAGAGAAAAATGACCATACATATCGACAGAAAGACAGACAGACAAGAAATTCAAAAAAAAAAATTTTTGCTTTCTGTTATTCTTTTTAAGTGTCCCTTTATCCATTTCAGTCAAAATTACTATATGTACAGATAAAATATTTTTATTGTCTTATTATATATAGAGATTAATTAATCTTTTAATTGCAGTTGCAATGTAATAAAAATGTATCACCGAGTCTTTATCAAGTTAGAGTGGCATCGCTGCGGCAACCGGCCAAGTAATAACGGTAATCCAGATCGAAACGATTTATACACTGGAAACTTTCCAAATACTACATTTTACTAAAACTATTGTTTTTTTTTACAATCATTAATTCACCGTTGCACGAAAAAAAAATAACAAAATATACAGCAATCTCAATTTACATTAACGATAATTGGGATTTGCACTATTTGCTACATCTACTATTTGCACAATGTTTATAATTGACTAAGAATATGTCACAAGATAATGTTAAATATTTTAAAACTGTTGTGTGTTAGTAAGCTATAAAATGTTATAATATTACAAGTATGAAATTAAAAAGAAAGAGGCCGTCGTGGTGCAGCAGCATGGCGTCTGACTGCAAACGCGATGGATGTGAGTTCCACTCGGGGTAATTAATTATTCCCATTGTCTCGTTCTGGTTATAATACAAAGCGAGATGCACTCAATACCTAGTGTCTTGAAAATTGGGCGGAAATTGGTGATCGGAATGTCTTAACACTAAGTTCTCTCAGCCTACTCTGCTATATACGGAATAGCTACACGTTAGAGGAAAAGAACAATTTTGCTGTATGACCCCAACCTATCCATTACTTTTAAGATTTCATTTTATATTTTGAGGTAAATACAAACAGTAGAAGTAAACGCTTTAGAACAAACAAGTTAATATTTTGTTCCAGTAAATAGAAATGCTGTTGGAAAATTGTCTTTCATTTCGAACTGCTCGGGGCAAATATAAAGGAAACCGATGCAATTTTCTCGTATTCGATTGCGGCTCGTCTCATATTCGCGTGTTTATGACGCCAGAATCGCCCGCAGATGGTGCATCGAGGAAATACTTCCCATTTCTAGGAAAGAGCAAAAGTTTCTAACTTTTTGGTTTATTTATATGTAGTTATAAAACTTTGTAGTTTATATTTAAAGTTATATGGGATGTGAGATGTTTTGTAAAGTATATTTTAAGCCGCTCTACCTTTATCCGTTTTGTATCTTTCAAGGGGTAAAAAAAAATAAAAGTTGTAAACCTAATTATTAGCCAAATATTACGAGTGTTCTTAAACACAATATTTCTTACATTCACGATGGCGCTCATTTTTGTAATCAGAGTATTTTCTGTCTCATAAGCATTCATAATAAGCATGAATAGTACAATTTTCTCTATGATTAATTATTATTATTCATTAGTATCTAATAAATACCGACTGGACTTTAGCCTAATATTGAAATTAATAGCTTCCTAGCTAGCAGCTATCCATTCCTACCGACGGTATGTGACCGGGACTTCCAATATTCCACTGGTCAATTCCGTTCACAGTCCACACCTTTAGCATGCTTTGCTGCATTGTATAAATTCTTATCAAATGGTATAGATTTTTGTGATAAATGGAATATAGTTATATTTCAACTTCTTCTTGAAAATTACTGTAATTTTTGTTTATGAGATATTATGTAATGTGCAATATATTTTTTATAATCAGCTTCACGCTGTATCCCGCACACAGCAGGGTAGGCAGAGGGAACCTAGTGTTAAGACACTCCGTTCCCCACTTTCTGCCGAATTCTGGAGGCATTGCGTGTTGAGTGGCAGAACTCAACGCCGCGCTTAACCTCGACACCAGAGCGAAGAAANATATATATATATATATATATATATATATATATATATATATATATATATATATATATATATATATATATATATATATATATATATATATATATATATATATATATATATATATATATATATATATATATATATATATATATATATATATATATATATATATATATATATATATATATATATATATATATATATATATATATATATATATATATATATATATATATATATATATATATATATATATATATATATATATATATATATATATATATATATATATATATATATATATATATATATATATATATATATATATATATATATATATATATATATATATATATATATATATATATATATATATATATATATATATATATATATATATATATATATATATATATATATATATATATATATATATATATATATATATATATATATATATATATATATATATATATATATATATATATATATATATATATATATATATATATATATATATATATATATATATATATATATATATATATATATATATATATATATATATATATATATATATATATATATATATATATATATATATATATATATATATATATATATATATATATATATATATATATATATATATATATATATATATATATATATATATATATATATATATATATATATATATATATATATATATATATATATATATATATATATATATATATATATATATATATATATATATATATATATATATATATATATATATATATATATATATATATATATATATATATATATATATATATATATATATATATATATATATATATATATATATATATATATATATATATATATATATATATATATATATATATATATATATATATATATATATATATATATATATATATATATATATATATATATATATATATATATATATATATATATATATATATATATATATATATATATATATATATATATATATATATATATATATATATATATATATATATATATATATATATATATATATATATATATATATATATATATATATATATATATATATATATATATATATATATATATATATATATATATATATATATATATATATATATATATATATATATATATATATATATATATATATATATATATATATATATATATATATATATATATATATATATATATATATATATATATATATATATATATATATATATATATATATATATATATATATATATATATATATATATATATATATATATATATATATATATATATATATATATATATATATATATATATATATATATATATATATATATATATATATATATATATATATATATATATATATATATATATATATATATATATATATATATATATATATATATATATATATATATATATATATATATATATATATATATATATATATATATATATATATATATATATATATATATATATATATATATATATATATATATATATATATATATATATATATATATATATATATATATATATATATATATATATATATATATATATATATATATATATATATATATATATATATATATATATATATATATATATATATATATATATATATATATATATATATATATATATATATATATATATATATATATATATATATATATATATATATATATATATATATATATATATATATATATATATATATATATATATATATATATATATATATATATATATATATATATATATATATATATATATATATATATATATATATATATATATATATATATATATATATATATATATATATATATATATATATATATATATATATATATATATATATATATATATATATATATATATATATATATATATATATATATATATATATATATATATATATATATATATATATATATATATATATATATATATATATATATATATATATATATATATATATATATATATATATATATATATATATATATATATATATATATATATATATATATATATATATATATATATATATATATATATATATATATATATATATATATATATATATATATATATATATATATATATATATATATATATATATATATATATATATATATATATATATATATATATATATATGTAAGACTAGCTCTAACATAGCGTTGTTAAATGGAAATATTTAAAGTTATATGTGTATAGTGGTTTATACTGAAACGGTTGACGTGATGTAATATTACTTATAACCTTCCTTGATAAATAGACAAATACATTTTTTTGAATACGAACCATTACTTCCTGAGATCAGCGCTTTTAATGAAACAGATTATTCAACTTTATAAAATTAGTATAATATATATATGTAGATATATAAGATGCAATTAACACACGTTGAGCAATCGATTATTGTTCAAAGTGTTTAGAACTACAATTACCAAAGTATCAAGCTATGTCACTTGGAAGTTGTTCTGAGTCAGTCCTACAAGAGTTTGGAAAACGGCCAATCTCTACTTAGTCGTCTGTTGTAGTTTCCTTGCGATGTACGTACGTCACTGTCAAAGTCGGCTGTCGAATGCCGCTATGGTTGAATATTAGTTGATTGCTTGTATCTAGAGCTATTGTAAGTTGAGATATTAGAAATGATTTTATTGGTTCATTAAATAATTAAGTTTACTAATATTGGCATGTTCTATAACGTAATATGGCAAAAAGTCAGGTTTGTATGATTAAGTTCATCAGTATTGTTTTCAATCATCTTATTGCCTAATAGGAAGATAAATTTTGCATAAAAACAAAATATTATTACCTAAATTTATTAACTCGCATATACATCAATCGTAACAAAGTTGCTCTACTTTCTTTTTATCCAACATAGGCTTTACGCCACACTATGCAGTGTACCAAATCCTAAATTCAATTTACTAGCTTTTCTAGTCCAACGTGGCTTACAACGGGGTGGCTAAGCAACATCAATCTCCACCCGGATTGAAAAACATCGCGCTCGCCTTTTAAATCGACACAATACCCCTTAAATACACGAGTAGGTTCTACATCTGATCCGAAAAGTATTTTTATAGAAGCATTCTCACCCTTTGTTTGTTTTTCAAGTGTTAATCAATTTTCAGTATGTGATAAGGAAGGAAGTGGTAAAAAGATATTGGTTTCAGCGTTTACATTGTTTGGCTCGTTATTTGAAAGATTCGATCTTTAATCGAAGACATGAGTGGACGAAGGTGATATATCGCATTTTTGATTTTCGCTGTTCTATACATGAATGATGGTTTGATGATGATTATTTCAGACCATAAAACCAGGTTTGTGGCTATTCCAGTACTTCACTACTTGATGAAGGTGTCACGTACACCATTTTTTAATATCAGTTTTCGTATTTTCAAATTTGCCTGATGTGCATATATTATATCTACTCATATGTTTATTTAAATTATAATTCTATTTTATTTGTGATTAATCGCCTTACATGTCAAGTACTGTAATAAAATAGCAAATCGAAATTATTATCTTTCTCAAAAATATAGTGTTCAAAAACTCAACGGAACGAACGCACTGCGTGAAGAATACGAGTGAATGAACGATTGTGGTAGATCCAATTCTACGTTTTGTTATAGGAATGTTCGCTTGCATGTTTTGATTCCAGCCTTTTGCAAACGAAGAAATATTTCAAATATTTTGGACGCTCGCTTTTTTTTACAAATATTTTGCGTATTTTTTGCGTGTGGCTGAAATAATACTGGAAAGGGACTGAAAGCTGAACTTGTAATAAATTATTTTTATTATGATTGTATTGTTTTTTAACCAAAATGGTGACACATCAATTTTATTTGTCTCTAATCAAATTAATCGATCACGTGGTGGAACATACCTTAAAAATAAACCATCATCCTTCAAGCGTATAATAAACTTGTATAGAGAGAGACCTATCATCTTATATATACGATTTAAAAATATTACCTGTAGAGTATACAGCAAAACAAAATAAAAACGACTAACAGTGTTCTTAAGTTTGAATTTTGAATGGATGAATCTTTTATCACTGCCTTTTTTATGTATCTAAACTCTAACATTCATTCGATCTATAAATACTATGACACGAATAAAATAAATAACAGTTAAAAACAAGAGAGCACCGCTCATTATTCAAATCTACTTAATATCCTTCTACATCCATCAAACAGTAATTGAAGGGTCTGTACAGTGTCCAAAAATACCGCAACAAGGACCAGACGGCCCTTTGTTTTGTTACGATTTCCAAGTTTAATGTGTGGCTGAAACGAGTTCAGCTTTACGACGCATGGGTGTGCGTAATTGAGAAACGTAAAAATTGCTCCGAGTGAAAGCTAAAAGCGTTTTGGTGTTAGCTTTTAAAATATTTGTATACAAGGGAACAAATGTCGTAAACTTGAATTACGGCAGCAAAATATTTGCGTGTAATTGTTTATGTTATTACGAGGGGAGGATAGTGGTCACGTTCTTAGGTCTAAGATGAAGTTATTTAACTTTATATGAACAATTCCCCTTGTGTAGTACAAAAGTAAGCAAAAGTTTTCAGATTAAAATTATAATGTATGAAGTGTATTTATGCTCTGTAAGGGAATATTTATGTTTAAAATAAGCATTTCTTTATTATTTAAAAAATGTGTGACGTAAGTGGGTAAGTAAAGAATGTGTTAGTATCACCTACAGTTTACGCATTTTCAAGTAGATAGGCCGAAAATTAAGAACTGATAATATTGTTATATTACCCCCGCTATTTAAAAAGATAACCTGTAAATATGGACCAAAAAAATGCAATAAACTTGTTTTATTATTTTAATAAAATGCGATTGTGTAAGATTTTCCTTTACATTAATTTTAATATTTCCTTTTATAAGGATTATTCATTTCCTTAAAAGCATAAAAGCACACATTAGCACTAACACAAAATCAAAACGTTATTACTACAAGGAAGGAAGTAAGTATAAGCGGATATCTCAACATTGTGCATTATTCTGTTGTGGTTTGCCGAATTGCCACCGGAGCTCTCGCTTCATTGAAGCGCTTCAGATTACGCTAGTTATGCTGACGCTATATAAATATTTTCCTATATTGATTCTCGATTAGTTAGTTTCGTAATTAGTTTAATAGATTTTTTTTTTTATTATATTGACAGTCTTTAGTAAATTCCTGTATAAAATCTGGTGGGAGATTATTATTTACTAGATTTTACCTTTACCTTTGAAATGGAAATAATTAAGAGTTATATATATTGTCAGATGAAAATCTGACCGCAGGTACAGAGGGTAAATGAAAACGATTAATGAAATTCAATATAGCTTACACCAATCCTCGATGAATGGATTATCCAACATAAAAAGAATTTATCAATTCGAACCAGTACTTCCTGAGATTAGCGCGTTCAACTAAAAAAAATCTTGTTTTATAATATTAATACAGATAAATAATAAATAACATTTTTGCATTTTACAAATTCTATGGTGGATAGAGAGAAAATTGAATTTTTTTACTCTATATTATATAATGCTGAGTTGTCTGTCATAGATATTTAATTAAATATTAACGTCATAGAAAGCTATTTTGAAATTATGTACATATATAATGTTATTGTTAGAAAATATTGACAAAGGTAAGCATTTCATTAGCTGTGAGATGACATCGTAATAACGAATAATGGTGACCCTTATCAATGCTGAGCGACCTGAATGGCATTAGGTCACCTTAAGTGTCTGATAATATTCAAAGCTCCACCCGAAAATTAGGATAACATTTTACGTTATTACTCGTAGATATGTTGATTAATGCTTTATATGAAACTCTTTAACCGGGTTCATCGCGTATATTTAGTGTTGAACATTTTTGCTCGACGTTTCGAATACTTTACACTCAAATGTTCGAAATATCGTTCCTTTCCAAAAATGTACTAAATACACGCGATTAATCCGGTTAGAGAGTTTCATTTAAACAGAAATGAAATGAATCGTGAAAGACTTTTGCTTGTTTTGTATTGCAATTTTTTCTAAACGAAATTATGAATCATAATTTTATTAATTTCAATAATTTTGAACACAAGTGGTTAGGTTGAATTAAAAGTAATTATCTGATTATATACTCGACGCATGTGGATTCGATTCCCACTTGGGGGAATGAATTGTTTTAATTTATTCGCTCTGAGACAAAGCGTGGCGTTCCACTACACAACATTAATAATAGGTACTCATATAAATTTTTGTTAAATAAATTTTGTTTGTAGAATATTAATCTATTAATTTGTCTATTTTTGAGCAGTTAACAACGTCTGTCTTATAAAAACTTCATAATCATGATGACTTACGCGTACTTTGAACGTCTCGAAAAGATTGGTGCGAAGATTTATTATACCTGCAAAATTGTATAAGAAGAAATGCTTTCAAACATAAGTCATATATGTGGCTTTAGAAATACAATAGATTAAAAAGACGCTATTTCCTAGCAGTGGATGTCGGAACAGGTAGTGGCATTATTGATGACCGGAAGTAGGCTCCGCCGGATGTGGCGCCATCTCCACTGCTTACCTGTTCTTGTGACGTCTGAAATTGTGCCTTATAATTTCTATAATAATTCTAATGTTGATAAAATTTGTATTAATTTGTCACAATTGTATATTTGTTCGTTTCGTTTGTATATTTCTTTATCTTTAGCTCTTTCTCCATTAGGTAGAAAGCTAGTCTTTTGTGCACCCATTTTCTGAATTGCAAACTCCAAATCCAAAATATTAAAATATAATATCTCCATTCAAATAGTCCCATTCAGTTCTTGTATTTTAAATATTTAAAATATTATATATAAGTATTTAGCAAACGTGGCAGAGGATGTCGTATATTAAATTGTCGATGGTTAGTTTCAAAATCGACGAAATTATGAAAAAAAAAATTATAATGTTTTTCTGGTAAAAAATATTACTCTTTTACTCTCTTTTTTTCTGGTAAAAGATATTACTCTTTTACTAGAAAACTGGAATGAATCCTTACATCTCCATTGAATTTGCGATGCAAATTGATGAAAATACGGAAAAGACTAAACAAAGGATGCTATACAGATATGCACTTGAAAGTGCATTCCATTATTCCCGGATAAAATATTTGCTATTGTGAACAGACGCCATCGGCTCATAAGTCACAATGCTCTTTGTCTGCTTATTTCGTTCGACTATTGAAGGCGTCTCCCGGATGCATTATTGAGTGTCTCAAAGATTTTAGAAAGCCATTGCTTGAAGATCTTTTGTTATTTCCTAGTTGTATAATATGACAACGTTGGGTGACTATTTATCCTATTCTTTTTTAAGGGAACCGAAATTGAATTGAAAAGGCTTAAATGTAATGGAAGGGATGAGTATCAGTTACTTTGTATGCACAATGTAGTGCATAGTGTTGTTATATTTCGGGATGGCGTTAGGTCGTCTGTTATTTCGCCGCCGGCGTCGCCACATCAATATTACATGTGTCACCCACAAACGACCCGTTGTGCCAGCAATATTGCTATTAATTTAGTTTTATATGTGTGCATTAAGCTTCTGTCGAAAACGAACACATATAGTTTTTTATAGCTTCACGCTGTATCTCGTAAATACAAGAGAGAAACAAATAACCTTTCTTGATTTTTCGCCCAAATTCGAGACACTAATTATAGAAAAATACTTATTTAGAAAACGTATAAAAATTTGAACGCAGTGGGACTCAAACCCGCGCCTCCTGGAAACCGACCAGGCGCTCTGACCACTAAGCCATGCGTTCTCGCCAAGCTGCGTCGAAATTTTTATACGCTTGTTACAACTTATTTATGTTGTTAGTATCTCTGTAGGGAGATTTTTACAAATTTCTGCTACCCAAAGATAATTACGAAGAAGTATCCTTTGGCAAGAGAGAATATTATTTTTTTAAATATTTAAAAAAAAACACACAAAAAAAAACACAAAAAAACACAAAATAACACACACACTTACACTACACACACTACACACACACTTACACTTTACACTTTAAAAATGTTTAAAAAAAACTAATTATAGAGTAGTAGTAAATTTTCCACATTACCCGTTGCGTAGTTGAGTATCAACACTTGACGGAATGTCCGTTGGGCAAAGTTTGGTGTTAAGATCCGTCATCTAACTAGGAAAGCTTTGAAAATGAGAAAACGACGGAGTACCACAAATCAAATAGGTTCTCTCTGCATACTTCGCTATGCAAGAAATGCTTAAGAATTAAAAAAATGGAAAACAGAATGAAAAATATTCTATTAATAGCACTAGGCTGTAACAAATTAAACACTTTCAGTACTAGACAAGTTATAAGAAATTGCTCGAGAATTGTTCGCATCATCTTGAAAAATAGACCTGTTTTATAACTGACAGGAAAATGTATAAAAATATATAAAGCTAGATGCGGTGTAATTTGTCATACTGACGCGGATTGGCGGACTTGCGGACTAGCTCGCTTAAATGTTCCTGAAGAAGTCGTGAAGTGGCCACTGCGCCTCGGACTTGCCAGCGGATTTAAAATTTAGTACTCTAACGAATGAATGTACTTTGCGCTAATTACGCCGTCATTAAAATACTTTTGGTTTTGAGTTTCTTGCGTTTTATAATTTTCGTATAATAATTACGAAACGCAAAAGCTGGTATAAATTTTAAACAGGTTTTTAAATTATTTGTCTTAAAATGATTTTAGGTTCTTCACTAAATCATTTTCGGCTTTCGAGTCTTTAATCTATAGACGAACTATATTTATAATTAGAATAAAATAAATTTTTAAAACCGATTATTTTCAAATAGAAATACATAAAATTTATTTAGCAGTCCATCAATTTATCCAAGTAAGCTCTTTTGCTATCTTGAAATTTAATTTGCAACAAATAATTGTTCCAGTTTTGTGTTTGCTGTTCCTATAAAGCTTCACTGAGTTAATATTAAAACTGATAATACACTACAGCTCTGCCCTCGCCGGTATCTGCTATTATACTGTTCACTTAAAATAATCTAATTTTATGGCTTAAATAGAAACTAAATATTTCTGTAGTAATCTTGTTTTTATGCATATTACGAACACGATGTTTTACATGCGTCCCGTAACGCCTTTTATTATATTTATTTTAGTTTAACATGTTATTTTATTAAATATATAAAAATGTTGATCGTCACGTAACAACAGCTAAGGCCTAAATAAATGCTACTAAATTAGAGAAAACTTTTATATTGGGATATTAACATTTTAAAGTGTATTTTTTAAATGGGATAACTACTTTTAAATACGATAAAACTATATCATTATATCGTTAACTTAGCACAAGTATTAAACAAAATATTTACAAGATATCCTCTTGTTAAATTGCAGGAACTACTCTAATTTAAATAACACAACATCAATGCTTCTTTGAAATCCTATTAAAACTACCTGTTTAGGTTTTATGTCTCTCTTTCGACTCCGCCTTCGAGTTTTGAATCGACTGCTTGTTTTTTTTAACTTTTTGAACGTTCTCGTCCCTTATGATGTCCTGGTGCTTGTTGAAAAATGTCAACCTACGTCTTTTGTTTTTGGTCAGTCTTCCGTTTACATAATAAACAAGTTCCGTTCCGTTTACATACATAATAAAAATCAAAAAAAATACAATATTATACCTATTGTAATTGCATTATGTATGAAGAAACATGCTTGATGCCATCGACACACGTTTTATGTCGATTAATAAATAATTACAAATTTGGAAAGATTTAAAAAATATATTATATTATCTATTTTTCTAAGCGCAGCGCGCATTAGTTAATAGATATCATATCATATAATATGTGATGTTGCCTGAAATACCCAAAATGTGCAGGGTAAAGTGATTTATTAGGAAGGTAAATAAAAAAATAGCTGCTAAGCCCTATTTTTATCTTTATAATCTTAAATATTTTTTTATTCTTATCCATGGGAACGCAAGGGCGTGGCTTAGTTGCAAAGTGACGCTAAACTTTACCGTGAAAGCTCCTCATGATGTATGGCACCCTGGTAATCGAGCTGTAACTAACCGTTGTTCGTTTCCCACGGTTCTTCTTTTTACTTGAAGCCAAAATAATAATAAGTAAGTGCGTGTTAAGTTTGCGTGTTTAGGAGAAAAATATAACTTAAGCTTTTTTAGTTATTGAGCTTAATGTTTCATGGGGACTTTTTTGAAATAAATATTTTTTGGATTATTATTTTGGATTTTTGTGTGCTTACATTATTTTTTTATAAAGTTATTTTTAGTCTGTCATTCATTTGTTGATAGAGAATATATCAGTCCGTTTTCAGTACGATAATATCTTTGTATATGTATTATGCATGTAGAGTCAGTCGCGGCCCGGCGGCTCAGAGTGTGACTGTAGTTCTGGGTTTGAATCTGAGTCGGGGGAATTGTTTATGCGCTTGATAGTTTACTCATTTTGATAAAAGTTATGGCTTGACTCTTCACCACCATAGTGACACTATACACCATAGTGTTATTATACTTTCTATATTTTGTACATATTTTACTGTTAGACAAATTATAAACAAAGTAAAGCAACTATTGGTTTAGTATATTTGTGTATATACACACGTGTATATACATTTTAATATTAAAAGCACTCAAATAATGAAATTGTTCGACTGGAAACTATTACTAGCCGAATATTATATAGATTTTACTCTGTTTGTTTTTTAATGTTTACAATAATCATTTGAAGAGCTTTTTAAACTAAAATAAAATAAATTAGCTTCGCACTATATCTCGCACATATAGAAAACCTAGGGTTAGGACAGTCCGTTTTCCACTTTCAGCTGAATTCTGGTGGTATTGCGTATTGAGTGACGGAACTCAACGCTGCGCTTTGCCTCGTCACCAAAGCGAAGAAATGAAAATATATATAAAAATCAAATAAAATTAAATCAGCTTCACGCTGTATCCCGCACACAGCAGGGTAGGCAGAGGGAACCTTGTGTTAAGACACTCCGTTCCCCACTTTCTGCCGAATTCTGGAGGTATTGCGTGTTGAGTGGCAGAACTCAACGCCGCGCTTAACCTCGACACCAGAGCGAAGAAATGGAAATATAAATTTAAGTAAATATTTCATCTCCTGGAGTGGGGAATATATATTTAAATAAATATTTCATTTCGAGTGGGGATCGAACCCAAAACCACTCGCGTTTCCAGTTGCACTTTGTGCCCCTGGGCCATGGTTCATTTCATAAAGTAAAATAAATAAATAATAATAATTTCACTTTTATTCTGAAGAGTTATATAAAGATTGAATTACTGATATATCACATAATTGCCTATGTATCGAACTAATCTCAATGAAAGTTTACAGCTCAAGGTTACCTGTACAATTGTTATTATTATTTGTATTTTATGTTATTATGTTATTTGTATGTTGGCATGATAGTACAACGTATGTCTATAAATGTAATTGTTGTATGATCGATAACCACTCGGAGGAATTGAGTTAAGTTGCGCTACTTACACGTTATGTCCCGAAAATTGAGCGGAATGGTGGGAGCAGAGATATATTAGATTCCCTCCACCTGACCTGTATCCCATATGGTACATTATATTTTATTGTTATTTTCGTCTTTATTGCAATATAAATAAAATAAAGTTACAGAAATGAGGTTAACAAAGGTGGACTTATCTCTAAAAGAGATTTCTTCCAGTCAACCTGTAAAAGTGGGTGAAAGAAACATATAGCGGGATGACAAAATTGTGCAATATTCGAAAAGATTTTTTAACATAAATATGATATATTAAAAAAATACACCTACATATACATACATACAAACATACATACATGAATACATACATATTATACATACAATACATTAATACTAATATAATTATATATAATTATGAAGTTCTTTTTTTTTCTTCAATCTTCAATGATAAGTACTGTCTAATTCTTTGATAAAATGCTTTTTAATTCATTCTCAACTTCGATAAGTAACTTAACTTTTTATAACATAAAAGATATGCGAATTTTCAATACACTTTAGCTCATCGTAATCTTTACCAAAGACCAAATTAATGATAGAGCACGTCTCTGAGAGATCGCATCAGCCATGACAGCCTCCTCATTATCTCCAAACAAGTTATCTTAACTGAAACGGTGTATAATTATTTTAATTGACAGCTAACCCTCCCACTTAGTTGGCGAAAGTCGCGAACTCAGCACTATAACGGGAATGTCTAAATTCTGAACCGGTTGTGGAATTGTCAGAAAGTGGAAAGCTGATTCTGGAAAAGTGTGATGGGTGATGTTTTGGTCGTAATTTAATTGATTTTCTAATCGTTCGTTTACTGTAGTAATTATATCAAAATTAAAATAATAACGGGGTCCAGGTAGTTCGTCAAAATACCTTTAATTAAAAAAATACTTATACACAGAAAGAATAGGCGATGTAGGTACTTCGTTCGTAGTCATTTATAGTAAATCACAGCACTGCAACTGATCAGATCAATGAATATATTATTTAGTTCAATAGAAATAAGAATTTCTGCATTCACGTTCTCCATTAGCTATAAATAGACTAGATATACATTTATTGGCTAAATATGATGTATGTTTAATACTGTGAGTGTAAACGATTGTTAAAGTTACTACATTTCATTATGTATGAATGTTTAATTTTATTACAACATTTTCCTATTTCTGGATTCGAAATGAAAATTGTCATCAGTGCTAATTTTCAGTATACTATATTAGTTGTGTACTTATATATCCATATATTTATATAATAGCTCTTCTGTAAAGTTTGTCAATCATCAGTTATGTCCATCCATATTTAACGTTAACAAGGCTATATATCTGTCGGCGCTACATAGCATAACTACAGGGGCTACGCTCGAGTCGTAACTATTTAACGATATCAACTTTTATACACGTAAAACGTTGCCCGAGGGAGCGCACCGAGCGAGAGATAGTGGCGGTAAATTGGCGTAAATTGCAACAAAGTGGTTGGGACGTGCCGCCTCTCGGACTAATTCTCCAGGCGCGTTTTAACGCCGCTACGGGAACCGCCGGCCTCTGACAATTGAGCCTTTGTATTCGTTTGTGATGGCCGGTGACGATTTTCCTATATTGTTAATACTGGCTCCTTGAAGATATATTGTTAAGACATACATATACATTTTTATCTGTGGCTTTGCTTTCATGGTCAAATGACTAAGTTATATTAAACGTAACGTAGTAGTTTCTGACATTAGCGCATTCAACCAAACAATTCTTTTTTTATTTATAAAATAAAGATTTTTTGAGTCTCGCACATAGCAAGGTTGGCAGAGGGAATCTGGGAACCTGCTCAGTTCTCCATTGAGACAACTCTGTTCCGCTCTCTCCACGAATTCTTAAAGCAAAGCTTAAAGCAAAGCTTAAAGTGTTATGTTGCGGAACTCCAACAACAGCATTGCGTGTTGAGTGGCAGAATTCAACGCCGCGCTTTGCCTCGGAACCAGAGCGAAGAAATGGAAATATAAATTTAAGCAAATATTTCATCTCCTCAAGTGGGGATCGAACCCACAACCAGTCGGTTTTACAGCCACACTTGCCCTTGCCCGGCTAGCTCAGTTGGTAGAGCATGAGACTGTTGTTTTAAAAGTATCATTAAATATTGGATAAGGTTAAAATTTCTAGTTTTACTAAAGCTAAGAAATGATTATACACACACATAATTTATGAATGTTGAAATTTGTGAATATATATATGTGTCTAACTCTTATTCAATGCTAGTAATATGCGTAAGAAATTTCCCTATTTAACCAAGTGGGTACCTCTGTTTTACAGTTAATAATAAAGGGCTCATAATATCTGTCAAGCCGGCGCCGCTCCCTTGCGCGTAAATCACGGCCACTTTACGCATCTCGTCTCGCCTATGATT
Organism: Heliconius hermathena; assembly: GCA_013403705.1. Taxonomy (NCBI): domain Eukaryota; kingdom Metazoa; phylum Arthropoda; class Insecta; order Lepidoptera; family Nymphalidae; genus Heliconius; species Heliconius hermathena. The sequence goes on from JAAIXJ010001797.1 coordinate 113,129, forward strand.
AGGGTCTCTATCCCTGCTGCTTCTGATTTATCTTTGAATATTTGTTACATATGTACATTTGTATTTGTCATTAATTGTTTATTATAATATATTTTTTAGTTTCACGTTGTATCTTACATCTAGCGGGTAGGCAGGGGGCACCTAAGGTTAAGACATTCCGTTCCCCATTCTGTTTTCGTCCAATTATTGAATATGTTGTATGTTGAGTGGCGGAACTCACCGCCACGCTTCGTCTTGTTGCCAGAGCGAAGAAATTTAATATAATCCATTTTCTTTAAATGGGAATCAAACCCACAACGAATCATCTAGCTTATAGTTAGTTACACGCTGCATTGCTGCGCCACGCTGCCCTAAGGAGTGATTGTCACATTCCACTAAGGAAAATTGAGGTCTGTATCAGATCAAAAACCGATAACTTTTTTATTTGTTAAGATAAACAATTGAATTTTTGCACAAGCATAAAGTATAAAATAGTGCTTTAGGTAAAGTTTAGATATTATACTTTTATTGAAGTATATATATATTAAAAAAATAATGAAAAAAAGATTATTTAATTTCCTTACTCCACACTACTTATAGTAGTAATAAAAATGTATTATTAAATTAGTTTATTAATAAACAATGTTTCTTAAGCTGTTATCTATTTGAGTAAGAAATTAATAGTTATGATTACACATACTTAGTTAATAAAATATAAAATTTACAAAAATTGATTTACAAGTAGAATAATATTAGAAATGAATGTATATTACATAATGAGTATATTATATTTAATTATACTTGGTGAACTTCGGGATCCATAATAAGTTCATTCACTTTTAAAAGATCTAGGGTATCTTCATCAAGTGCCTTCACACTTTTGCTATACTCGTATGTTTTTCTATAACTGGAAATGTATGGATCTGATGTGTAGAGAAGAGTATGAAATACATCCTCATTTGTAGCTGATCGAAATTTTTGATACTCCTTTTTACGGGATTCTTTTACACTTTGTGCATTCTTGGGATCTCATTCGTTTGTTAAATTATTATATTTAAATACATGTATTGTGCTTTTGTAAAATCCAAATCAATGAAAACACTCAATGCCTCTTGATCCCATAGCATTTTGCTCTGGCTTGCGTTTTCTATGAGATTCAAATATAGAGACATTGTATCTCGGTCAGCAAGCCTTAGTTTTTCTACAAGTTTTCAAGTCAAAATCTACATACTATAGGATTTTTAAAAATATACAACACTTTATACCTATTTGCACATTTCTTAAAGGAAATTATGTTTGAAGTATCGATGCGAACAACCTGAAATAGACATTCTTACGTATTACAATTTCTCACAATAAAAAAAATATATTCCAAATGTAATTCACGAAAAAATAATTCATTACATTAAAGCTCCACTATAATACTATTAAAAAAAAATAAAAAGTGCGTCAGGACAACTTTAGTAAAAATGAATTTTGATCTGCCGTTGTTCTACCATTTTCCATAGTGCATTCCTTATATAGGCTATATACCTGGTATGCATATTATTCCAGTTAATGCAATAATTATAATCTAGACATATCTAAAAATATACTATTTAGTATAAAATATCCATTTAGTATAATATATCAGCAAAAAATATTGATTGATATCATTTTATTTATATACTATTATACCATCTTTATAAATGAACACTATTAACACAACACACCCACAAATGAAATGCGACAGTGTGTTAAAAATAATTAAACAATTTTCCGCTCAATTTTGACGTAATTTAATCACGGAACCGGAAAGCGCTTTGAAATGATTACAGTATTTTTAAATTTCGCATTTACAAATTCTATCCGGTTAGAAAGGAGTGGAAAACCGTTTAATTACGGATCCCCGGTGAAACGCCGGATATCCTTCGGAAGTCCTTTTTTTTCTCGTAAACAAGAATTTTCTGGCTAAATCAAGCGTCAACCAAAGGTTTTTTAAAATAGTTTTAAGGGATGAATGTATTTGTAGGTAGATATATACTCAATTATTTATAATTATGAAGAATGATTTTGCATAACGATTTATGGTAATAATTTGTTTTATTGAAAATGTTATTTTTCATTATATTTGGATGTCTTCGTTGAGAAGTTAAATTAAAGGTATATGGTCGTGTAGTAATCGTTTATTTTCCAACAAACTTTATGATAAGCTTGTGTACAAAACAGGTGAAAGGTAACCTTTTTTAAATATTTTGCCTTCACATACTACAATGCTTCTTATTGACTTGTTTGTTTATATTGGAATTATAATCTTTAGTTAAATAATATGGAAATAATATGAGTATTAAACTTCCCGCTAACAAAAAATGTAAAGGTCTAAAGTCAAGTGGCGGTGGTAGCGTCCGTTATCTTTTAAAGCATCTGTGTCGTGAATAAAAAGTTAGGGTGCTTCAGGAAAGTAAGAGAAAGAAGGCCACAAGTCTTGAGAAAGTTATTATAATATATAACGACATACTTTCTTCCTTCTAAGATGAAATATTTATTTAAATTTATATTTCCATTTCTTCGCCCTGGTGTCGAGGCAAAAGGGCGGCGTTGAGTTCTGCCACTCAACACGCAATGCCTCCAGAATTCGGCAGAAAGTGGGGAACTGAGTGTCTTAACACTAGGTTCCCTCTGCCTACCCTGCTGTGTGCGGGATGCTGTATCCGAATCGAAAGCTGATTTAATTTTAATTTAATTTAATTCTTCCGTCTATTCTCTACCTATCCTTGCCTTACTTACTATACTTACAATAGAATAACATATTCATAAATCTATATCAAGGATCAAAGGTAAAAAAAAAACGGTCAAATGGAAATAACTAAAAGTTGCGTATGACACGACACACATTATCCATTTTAACGCGTTAATTAGTGCGTTTAACCAAAAACGTTTTTCAGTTTATAATAACTACTATTATGTACATAATATAATTATGTATATAACACATTTAATAGAAGAATCTAAATAAATATTTAAAATGACTCACTGTGTTTGCTGGTTTTAGTTTAATGAATTATAATTTATAATCTATGTATTTACAGTTCTACCAAAAAATATAAAATGTAATATTGTATATATGCACGATTAACATTAATTATACTTTTAAATGCAGCAGTATTATTGCGGATAGTTTCAAATAAACCCTTATAGCGGCTATTACACGTAATGAGACCCAATTAGTATAATCTCTCAGCGAATACAGTGCTTTTGTTTTTCATTTTGAACGTTTAATGTGTGGCGTCATATTGAATTTCAATTGAATTATAGCTATATAGCTAAGTGACTTCTGAAAGATAAACGATAATGTAATTGAATTTATTATTATATTTTGATCTAGGGTTCCCGTGGTAGGTAGGTATGGAATAAAATTTGTATAATTATAATATTTAGCATAAGCTACTTAAGAATGCCGCCACTTAATGTCTCGAAAATTAGACGGAAGTCGAGAACAAAGTGCTTTAATACTAGGCTATTTCCGCCCACCCTACTTTATGCGGCATACATCATGAAGCTGACATTGCCATTTTGTGACGGAGTAATTAAAAAGTTGTATCTATAAGGCAATACCTACATCTTCTCACATTATAAAAAATTTTAAGCTGGTAAATATCCACTTGCAAAAAGATAGATCAAATATTGTCTACCCATACCTACTTGGGAGTTGGGACGCATCAATAATTTCCTTATTCAAACAAACCTTTGAAGTTCGTTGTTACGAAATACAAAATTTTCAAAGACCAAGGAGAAATAAACGAATGTGGAAGTTTTCGGAGGGAGCTTTTAGAACGACTAGCGACTTGCAAACACGATTCGTGAATAACACTAAATAAATTCAACACGAGAGCACTCACTGTAACGCACCTCTGTAGGGAAAAAACATTTTTGCGTATTCGTTGAACTAATATTTCTATCTTATATCTATTGTTTTATAGCTTTTTTTTCTAAATATTTTTATTGTAAAAAGTACTCGTACAATGGCTTTTCCGGTTGTTTAAGTGCAATTAATTTTAATCGTGTATTAGGATACACACACCATTATCTTATATTTTGTATTTGTACATATTTTTTTTATGATGTGATCTATAATACATTATACATACATATTTTTAATATATCTTCCTTTTAATGAGTACCTAAGACGATTTTGATATGCCATTACTTTCTCCGCTTTTTATTTATAGACAATTTTTATCTATCTGATATGAAATTATTAAAAAGACATATAGAGAGAAATCTCATTACAATAATTTAAGCAGTCAGCACTTATACTTAGTATTTAAATATAGGGTATGTACCTATATTTAAATATAGGTATATATAATGATTTTGTTATCTTATTAAATTTCGTGTGCATCAATATTCAGAGGCACTGCGCTTTTATACCAAAGTTCCGCCTCCACTAGGACTCTATTATTTTCTCAATAATAATTTCCGGCCCCGGCACTGTGCACGTCCGAGCGAATTTCCCTCGGCGCTCGTGTGGCCGAAATAAATGAAACTTAAATTAATAGGTCGCGCCTTTGCACTTTAGATTAATTTGTTCCGACCGACCCGGTTTCAGCTTGAGATGTAGTTTGCCTAGATGTCTTTTACGATTAAGTATCCTGTGAATGGACAAGTAACGTTAACTTTTTAACAGTTGTTTTGAGTTATTCGTTTTAAGTAAATTTTCGGATGTCGCGTCTTGAAATTGTTTATTTTTTTTCTAGGATAAACTAATGTTGTAATATTATATATTATTTTATTATATTTCCAAATAATACAGTTACCACTGTTTCTAATTCTATTCAAAATTTAAAACCTTTTATCAACGTAAAGCGTCATATTTATTTATATTGATATTGGCTATGGCTATCTTTAAAAGGAGCTTTAAGAAGCTTGTAATTACTTTTTAAAAACCTCTCTTACTTTATCTTAAAAGATAACTGTAAACTTGACGGTTGTGGGTTCGATTCCTACCTGGGAGATTGTGTGTTTTTTTAATGCTTCGGTCTGGTATGTAAACAAAGTGCAATGCTATATATCTCCACGGGAACGGAGTATCTTTAACGTTAGTTCCTTCTGAACACTCTGGTATATCCGGGATACAGCGGGAAGCTATTAAAATAAATCAGCTTCACACTGTATTATCTCGTACATAGCAGGGTAGGCAGAGGGAAACCTAGAGTTAAGACACTCCTTTCCTCACTTTCCGCCGAGTTCATGAAACACGGCGTTGAGTTCCGCCACTCAACACGCAATGCCTCTAGAATTCAGCAGAAAGTGGTGAACGGAAGTGTCCTAATGGGAACGGATTGTCTTAACACTAGATTTAAGATGGATCCATTCTAGATACCTTCCTGTGTGAGAACTTGGTATGCTATAATCGATACATTTAAATACCGCCATCCGCCGTGCGGGGCGACTACGTTATGCAATATTCTTATTTATGAGATATTTATCGGTCCTCGTGTTTAGCGACACGCTGTGCACTGTCATCAATAAATATGGTACGTGCTTGTAAAACCAACAGTAAAATATATTTAATTTTATTTTCTTGTTCATTATTTTTAGGGGGTTTTGTATGCTAAATGTAAAGATTATTTAGTGAAAAGTAATCATGTGTCTATTATAACGTTTAGTAAGAAGACTATTGATTTTTTTTAAACATTTTTAAAGTGTTATTCCACACTTAGGAAAGAAAAATACTTATTTAGAAAACGTATAAAAATTTGAACGTAGCGGGACTCGAACCCGCGCCTCCTGGAAACCGACCAGGTCGGTCTGGTCGGTTTCTAGGAGGCGCGGGTTTGAGTCCCGCAACGTTCAAATTTTTATACGTTTTCTAAATTACTATTGATTTTTTTCTTTAAAATATAAATAAATCCTTGATGTGGATAGCAGTCAAAATGTAAAAAATATATCATAAAATGTTATACTATATAATATTTTTTTACTTTCACGCTGTATCCCGCACAGGGTAGGCAGAGAGAACCTAGTGTTATGACACTTCGTCCCCATTAAAACACCCCCGTTTCCCACTTACCGCTGAATTCTGAAGGCATTGCGTGTTAAATGCCGAAACTCAACGCCACGTTTTGTCTCGTTACCAAAGTGGGGAAATAAAAATATAACACTTTTTATTTTGAAATCGAACACACTACAACTATTCATTACAATCGCACCCTCAAGCACTTGCACCACGACTGGTGTATATAAAAAGTAGTCTTTTAAAATTTATTGACAATAGCTTAACTACACTTTAGTGTGAGAATAAATTTGTATAAAATTAATACGCTCGACGTCAGCAGTAAAAGTTAGTTGATATTGTTTGGTCCTCATTCGCGCATAAGTTTTTAACTATTATAAACTTAAGCATTCTTTAATGAGTTGTTTGTTAGTTGATTCTCGCGCAATGCTTTGTTTAAGTTTCAACTTAATAACTTTACGGTTAAGTGATTTAATTATGATAATGCAGCTGTTTGTGTGAAAGATAATAAATTAATTATTATCTTCTTCATTGTTATGTAGAGAACATACGGCGTTGAGTTTCGTCACTGTTGAGTGATGGAACGCAAGGAGAAATCTTAAGATAGAAGCATGTAGTTTTATATTTTAGTCCTCATATAGAAAATAAATGTCTGACTGTAAACACAATGGTTGTGGGTTCTATTTCCAGTTGAAGAATGAATTAATTCTATTTTCCTGTCTTGGATAAACAAAGCGCTGCGTTGAGTTGCAGGAAAAACATGACACTACAAAAAAACTTTAACTAACATAGTATACTATCAACAACATGGCAACTGATAGTGTTAATTATTTCAAGTTCACAATTTTATCGGAAAACATGCAAGAAAGGTATGAAAATCAAATGAAATCTCGAAATGTAATATTTGAAATGATACGAATTCACATAGCACGTACCATTTACATTCACAGCGAGTGTCACGATTTTCTGTAAATCGCGAAATATGGCAATTCTTGCATTAGTCGCGCTCTTCCCCTTTGCCACTGTACTAGTATATTTTATACATCGTAATTTAGTTTGCAATATGAAACGTAACGTAACGAGAAACTGTCGATTGTTAAAAAATAGTTTTTGTTGTATTGTTTAAGTCCATTTTGAATGTTTTTTTAGTAAGAATGTGTTTTAATTTATAACGCTTTTGATTTAAATAATTAAATCAGCTTCACGCTATATTCCACACACAGCATGGTAAGAAGAGGGAACCTAGTATTAAGACACTTTCCGCCGAATTCTAGAGGCATTGCGGGTTAAGTGTCGGAACTCAACGCCGTGTTTTGCCTCGACACCAGAGCGAAGAAATAAAAATATACATTTAAATTTCATCTCCTTGAGTGGGGATCGAACCAACAACCAGTCGATACACGAAATATAAATATAAATTAATAATATCAATCCCTGTAGATTAAATAGGTGCATTCGCTTTGACATCCTCTTGTGCCTGCAATAATTACTCTTGCAATTGAACAGATATGTTACCGACATTCGAATGTGGTTATAAACTCATCAGTGTTTGTATGAAATTTATTATTTACCTCTATATATTATTAATATAAAAAACCACAGTATAATAAATGTAATAAAATGTAGGCCATCAAGGTGCAGTGCTATAGCGGCGGTGTATGGCCTGTACACGCGATGGTTGTAAGTTCGACTCTTATTTCCTTGACAAGTCAAGACAAATCTTGACAGAGCGAGAAAATAGGTGTCGGCACGGCGTCGAGCTCCACCATTCAACACGTATTGTCTCAAACTCAGGTGGTAAGTGGAAATCTTGATATAGAATTCTATCTGCCTCAACGTGCCAGCCAGCCTGCTTGCTTACTACATAAAGAATAAAGCTAAAGAAATACAAATAAATTACAAATAAAATACATTATATTTAACCAAATTAAATCTTAACTTTATTTTGATTTTAAAAATGAAGACTAAAATACGTTCATACCATTATCAAACTTACCAAAAAAAGAAAATATTAAAGCAACATAAAATATTCTGTTTCTACGAAACAGCGATACTTTGTTAAACGAATAAGTTAATTAAAATGGCAGTGGAATTTTACGAATCTCTATATGTTCATACGTACGTAGGTATTGACAAACCAAACACAATCGCTCAAACATTAGCAACGTTTATTTTAAGCAAATATTATAAAAAATTATGAATTATTTATAGTTTAATTTATTTTTAAATAAGGGAATCCTTATAGGCACTTTGAAAGCTGAAATTAATATTAAATATTCAATGTCAATGGTCCGTTGGAACGCAGAGAAAATTAAGCTTCTAAGTTAAGTTGGAAAACGTATTATTGGTATTTCATAGAAACCTATATTTCCAAACCTATATTTGTAGTTCATTTCATACAAAATAAATGCATATGTCCGCAAACTTAAGTTTGTCAATTTTTATTTGTTGTTCAATTCTGATATTAATAGACACGAAACCCTCAATGAAGGAGTCCGACTCGCATTCAACTGATTTTTAAATTTATTACTGTTAAATTTAAGCATCCCTCCGAAATGGTACTAGTACGAACCTAAGTCCATAACGTATAGCGATTTTTACAACTACGCTTAAATTTTTTTAGAAACATTATTAATATAAGGCTTCTTTAAATTTGGCATTTGTTTTCCGTCTACTCTATTCCTTATCCCGTTTTGTTCCTTATTTATATGAGTAACAAAAGAAATCAATGTATCCATCGCGCTAGTACCAGGCAAACATAAATTAGAGGATAGCGGACCTTCTGCATAAAAGGGCGTGTCCCTATTAACCCTCCTGTTGTCAGCAGTTGCGGAGTTTTTATATGAGCTTACCCTACATAGTGATAATTTGACTTGTCATACTAAAGCTTATGGTTTTTACGAGTTAGCCAGTATTGTAAGAGTTTATGAGGTTTCTGTTTTGTGCATTTTATTATGATGGTGCAGTCGCTTTGGTTGCTAATGTTTGGTTAGTTTGACAGGGTAAGTGATTGTGGATTTGATTTTAAATTTAGTATTTTTAGGTCGATGCTTCGTACATGTTATAATAAGTAATTATTTTCTATACATCATGTATCGTACATATTTAATTAAGTTATAAAGAATTATAGCGAATGAATATTTTACATTGGTTATTTAAAAAAATTAGCTTGATTATCTAATTAATATTCACATTAGTTGTAGCGTAAAATCACACTTGGTTTCCGGGTTCCTTGTGTCTACCTTGCTATGTGCGGGATACAGCGTGAAGCTGAAAATAAAATCTCACAAACGAAATAAGCTTAAGGATGATAATTAAAATTGAAATCATATTATGAATGTTTTTCTTACTGTAAGTTGTTTTTTAATAAAGTTGTTAAAAAATTGCTAACTATTTGACTGGAATCCAATAAAATTACCATACTACATAAACATTCACACATAAAAATAAAATAATAAAGCTTCCGTAAAGAAAATTTTGATTACCAAATATGGTATCCGAAGTGAATTTTTAAATACAATGCCGGCATTACAGCGTCAAAACGTTAACGAGTCTAACCCGTGGCGCGCTTTTATGTACCACAATAAGCCGAGTGCTACTTAACGCTCAAGGGTCCGCCTTTACCCCGTCCTTTATAATGAGCGAGGATAGATCGCAATAAGTACACCAATGTTTCTGTTTCGTCAGTTTTTTTTCTTTGTTTTTTAGTATTAGGTAGCTATAATAGTTTTGGGTATACTTTGATTAATTTGTTATGTGATTGAACGTTAGTTGTTTCTTAATTGAAAGTCTTAAGATTTTTGGTTGGTACTGTCGTGTCGCTATATGATATTATTTAGCATTTAAATGTGCTTTGTTAAGATCTCTCAATAAACGCCAACGCCAAAGCAATGTCTGCGAAATTGGGCGGCACTTGGTTCCCCACGCAGCGGAGTGTTACATTAGGTTCCCTCCGGCTTCGATTAAACGAGCCAGAAATAAAAAAAAGATGATAAAAAGAACATAACTTCTAATCTAATTAAATATCTATATTTAAACCTGTTTAATTATTAATTACTCGACCTAAATAAAACGGCGAGTAGGTCGTCGCTGTCCCCGAGCCACTGACGCTAAATGAATTTCAATGAGCTTCTGAGTTACCTGACAAGTGTCTTAACAATATTTAATAAAATTTTAATTAAGCTACCTAATTTGTTTAGGTGTACATGAATATATTTACTTTCGTCAGTATTTTATTGTTGTATATTAAAATGAGAATCTTGTTCATTTTTTTTCTCTTGTCTGTGTCTATTTATGGCTTTTTTTCAAATTAAGATAAATATATTTTTTTTAATTTGACACAGTAATGGTATACTACTCTGTCTTTTTGTTCTCATACTCGATGATTGAGATTGGTATATGCCATGTACGGCGAGACCGAACCCATCGTTGTATTTTAGTAACACTTTCCTTCTTCTCTCAATAAGTAATGTTAGAAACATTATTCATAAATTAAATGTAAAGTCAAAATAATGCAAAAGTACGGTTTACCGAATGTTTTTACCATTAAATTATCATCAGCGAGTAATCAAATTATAAATTGTAATTTTTTAAATTGTTTTACACAGTATACCGCATATAACGGTGTAATCAGAGGGAATCTAGAGGTCACTCTATTCCCCCTGTCCCATTCTTGAAACATTTTATGTAGAGTGCCGTACGTTACTTTGCCTTGTCTTTTCCATAAAAATAAAAGAGTGGCGGAACTTAGCGCTGTGCTTTCTCTTCTTCTCTTAATTAATTCCCACGAGTGGGAGTCGATCCACAACCGTCGCGTTTACAGTCACACGTTGTGACATGCGCCACGACGGCCTCAAGTTCAAGTAGTTATTTTAACACTTTAAAATATATCTTACAAGAAATATAGACTAGACCAGGTGTTGAGAATTTAGAAGTCTCTCGTAATGAGCGCGGTAGCCGTAGTTAGCTTCCAACGTTACTAATTTTGCTTTTAACCTCAATTTTATAACAATTCCAGGTTTTAACTTATTTTTTTTTGTATTTGTGCTGATTTTTTTTATTTTACATATATATGTATGTATATTTTTATTTATGTAATGTTACTAAATACTCCTCAGACATTAAGTTCATATCTTTACACATTTTTACTGCGGGTTATACACAGAGATCTCTAGTTTATATGTGACACTGTGCTGTCTTTTTGATCTAAAAAAGTTAACTTATATAGTAGTGAAAAGCATTTGCTACACTATTAATCATTTTTCTATATGACCAAAAAACGTTCCACACTTTATTACATTTAATAGCACAAGTATGATATCGATTATTTTATTTTCTACGAACAGCCTTATTTTCGTATTATACATTTTCATATATTTTTTCATGGAAAACTTCGTGGGATTTATGCACATACAATTGATGAGTATTTGCATTTATATAATCAATCATTGACCAACATCTATAGCATAATGGTTTTCCTTAAAAGCTTGCCAATTTCACAAAACTTTGCCGGTGATAGATTAAGACTGTTTAGTATAACCCATTTGATAAATATCACTTGTTCTGCTTCGTAAATCGTTGTTGTTAATAGCGAAATAAAGTCCAATAAATTGACCCTGTTTTGGCTTAAATGAAATATTTTTAACTTAGTGTTAAGTTGTTGATTAAAATTGTTATTAAAAAAAGATCAATTTTCCATGCTAGTTGATTTTTTTTCTAAGTAAAATGGAAAATCCCATTGTTCCCGTTTCTACAGTTCCTACAAAAATAGTCTTTTATAGCTTCTCTACACACCCTAACCTAACTACATCCTAATTTCAACTTTTTAAGTCTAATAGTTTCGTTTGGGCATGTCTGTCACTCAATGATGGAAGAGTTGTGTATATAATATTATAGATTTTTTCATTCAAGGCATTATTGGGTTTCGGTACCCCCACGCAATGAGAATCAGAATCGAGCAAAAGCATTTTGTATATTTTTTTAAAATATTTTCTTTGACACTTCTTTGATCTTATTGATTATAGAAATATTTTACACCAAAATTTTCTAACTCGTGTATTTCCCGTGATTCCCATTTAAACACAACGAAGGATCAAACAAAATATGTAAATTAAACATGTTGACTCCCCTTTTGTACAGATCACAAGTCACAAAGTACAAAGAGGCTGGTTACTATGAATCGCGCACCCCTCGGCCTGTGCCCCAACCGCAGAGCGCAACATCCATTGCGAAATACCCACTATGTTTTATGTCGGCCTGGTATTTTTATTGCATATTCATTCTCGTTTCGTCCTCCTTTTTTAGTTTTCGCTAATCTGTTTTTTTTTCTTTCTAAGGAGCTCTCTTAGTTTGATGGTTGCGATTGGCGGCTTGAAGGGACCGTAACTGTCTGTCTATATATTATAATATAATAGGATAGCTACGAATAAAAATGAATTAGTATTATTAGTTATTTTTTATTCTGATTTATTATTATTATAAAACAGTTGGACTTACATATTTATGTGATATCTCTAGTATGTATACATTTTTTATTCTTTCAACATTTTACATTTCTTGTTAAATAAATGATTTATTATTCAACGCGCAATGCATCGAAAATTCGACGGAAAAAGGGAAATGGACGCTTCATTTCCACATTTCCGGTTAAACGCTAGGTTCCCAGCTTCCCTCTGCCTACCTTGCTAATACAGCGTGAAGATAAAAAAATTACGCAGGTAGTGCCTTTCTTGTACCAAATTAATTACATTATTTCTCTTGTTCAATATTTTGAATAGATTTAAGGTTTGCGGCGGCGTAATCTATCTACGCACTTCATGTAAAAAAAACACTTCACGTCTTTTCCCAAAAAGCAGGCAGGGAATCTATTGTTAAAACATTCGGTTCCCATCTTACAGACAAATTTTGGAGACATGCATGTTGAGTGGCGAAATTCAACTAATCTAACGGAGCGGAAAGATAAAAATAATTTTATTAGCTTTTCCCTGTATCCCGCACACAGCAGGGTAGGCAAAGGGAACCCAGAGTTAAGACACTGCGTTCCCCAATTACCGCCGAATTCAGGTTGCATTGCGTATTGAGTGGCGGAACTCAATGCCGCGCTTTACCTTAACACCAGAGCGAAATTTACAGTCGCACTTTGTGCCGCTCCGCCACGACTCCTCCAAAAATAATTTTAAATTTGTCATATTAACTTGTCTAATAAAATAGGATAATTTAAAATACGTTCTGAAGTCACATGCATTGCTCTAGCTAAAGCAGACTATTAATAAATAATAAATAACGTATTGTGTCTTTCACTTACAAAAGTAAAACGACAGTAAAGGTTCTAAACAAAATCTATGAAACCTCCTTTGGCCCGCTGTTCGCCTAATGGCTGTGTGAATATGTAAAACTCCCACGGGAACTCGTTCCCGACACAAAGTCATTCAAAATGGGAGGACGTCTCGTCCCGTCTTGCGCCACCTTCTGCTGTGTTCTGTTGTCTTGGTACTAGATATCCCGTTTTAACCTATTGACTTAAAGTTTGTTTGTTGTGTTTTTTTTTGTTTTTAATAAGTTGGACGGACTCGTTCGGTGGTAGGTAGTAGCGCCCTTAAATATAAGATATGTTAGGTCTTTAGATATTTTTGTCTTTGTTTTCTTTTTTCATGTAAATAAAGATAATCTATCCTTTATTTATTTATATTTATAAAAAACCAATAAAAAAAATTGGGAGGCATAATTTAAAAGGGCTATTTATATTTCTACGGGCGGATCCTTTTAAGAGCTTTTTTTTATTATATAAGTGATTTCAATGTTACTTTCTCTTATCTCTTTCCTCATATGAAATTGTAAATTACATTATTACTTATTTGTATTAATATGTTTTTTTCCTAACTAACACTTTAATACTTTTAAAAAAATATATTGACTTAATCAAAACTATTTAAAGAATTAAACTTATTATAAAAATCTTCAATATCGGCTTATCCTCATTAAGAAAGAAAACACCCACCATCTAGGTGGGTAGGTTGTACCTTTATTTGCTTGGCTAGTATAGAATAATAAAAGAACAAAGACATTTCTAATCGCAGTACCAGGCTCTCATGACTGAGCAGGAATTAAAAAGGTTAAGAGACGTATTATTTAACCGAAGGATATAAAAAGGGTCGGGCACAATAGACACCCTCGACTCGCCCTTGTTTAATAATGTATACTGAAAATGGCGCTCTGATTTATTCACACAATGACTACATAAATAAACATGTATTTATTAAGATTTAAATAAAATACACTCAGGATTCCTTTTGTTAGACATGTTTTTGTAAGAGTGAGAGAGGGCTTCTTATGAGGTTTTGATATAAGATACTTTCTATTTTTTGTGTGATGTTTTATAGTCGAAATATTAATTTTAAAATATAGTTTCCCAAATTTGCTTAAAAACATATGAAATTCCATTTTATTTAAAAAAAGGAATTGGCAATTCTGTTTATTTGTTATTTTCCAAGTAGATCCTTTGATCCGTGTATGTTCGAGTACAACAAAAATAAATACCGTACAACTGCAATAAAAAAAAACTATGTTTTATTTGCACAAAGTGACCCAAACAAACCAAAAAACAAAAAATCAAAGCAAAAAGTCCAGAAACGATATGTCAGGTTAAAAAGGTTTTCAGTTTGAAAAATCGTGGCGTGTGAAAATCGTGGTACGATTTGTAGCCCACCGCGGCGTGTTTCTGGCCCCGATTTTACGACCACTTTATCTCACCATCCAGAACTAATGTGCGTATGACAACGCCTCTTTTGCTCAAATGCCCCCAAGTATAAAACAATATTGTCTAAAAATAAGTAAAAGTGAGCTGTATACCGAGTTAATAGTAGTTTTTATAGGAATTTACTAATTTGGTTTGGTTTGGTTTCTTTTAATATGGCGTTCCGAGCGTGCCAGTTGAGCACAAAATCACTTCGCCAATGTCACGTTGAATGGAGAACACACGAAAGAGGTTGTACGTTTATTTACTAAATTGTCTAAACATAAGAAAAATTAATCAATCATATCTAAGTAAGTTGCTATGTTATTTATAGAAAAGTTTTTTGCGCAATATGCAGATCTTTGATCTTTGATTGTCCAGTGTGTTATGCTGTTGTTTTGTTGTTTTTTAGGGTCGTTGCATCTTAGTATTAATATAATATTAATGTACTCATTGTCACTTTTTACTATAGGTACATAGGTATCTAGAGTATGTTTAAAAATATATATGCAATAAATATTTTTGCACTTTCATTTTAAAAATATTCGTGCAGGCACATGTATTCTAGAAATAAAAATGAAATATATATTATTATTACGAAGCATATTCCCACTGGCACGATGCTTTTAGAGTAGCACAAACGTATCCATTTCATATTCATATTTTTTATCTAGCACATTGCACCTTTTCAAGCCGTTGTGGCGCAGTGGCTCAACCGTATGACTGTAAACGGGACCGTTGTGGGTACGATTTCCATTCGGGGGAATTACTTATTTAATATTCATTTTCTCGCTCTAGTAACAACATAAAGCGCGGCGTTGAGCGCTCAACACGCAATGTCTCGAAATTTTGGCGAAAAATAGGGAACGGAACGTCTTGTGACACAAGGTACCCTCGGGGGGATACAGCGCGAGGCAAAAAAAACATTGCAACTTAGGTTATTACTCTCGTTGCATAGAAAATGAGGTAGTAGTAAACATAAACTGGTACGTGAGGTATTTTAATGCGATACCCGCTCCCAGCGGGCGACTCTTCTCGTAATTACAGCGAATGCTAATGCGAACATCCACCGTCGCTATGCTATCCTAGTATTTTCATTTGATGAAAAAATGGTGCAGGGCCGCCTGGTAATTCTTAGATGGCTCGTTTGAGTTCTGAAACTCATTTTAATATTTTTTTAATATCATAAGTGTTATATATATATATATATATATATATATATATATATATATATATATATATATATATATGTATATTTTAATATTTGATTATATTGCGGCATGGCATGTGCGGCATAAAGCGTGAAGCTAAAATGCCCTAAAAATTGGACAGAAAGTGGAGAACGAAGTCTCTTATATACACTTATTTTGGAGAAGGTAGAGAAACTCAAGTGTAAGAAAGAACTCTCTATTAAAGAAAATCGATTAGGTAACAAAAACAATAATATTTCCCTTTCTTCTGATAAAAATACCATCAAAGCAATGAAAAGCGAGTCAGGTGTAATTGATTTCCATTCGTCTACCAATATACTAGTGTGACATTGTGGAATAAAGTGATGAACTTCTCTTATTTCTCGATGTATAGAGAAAACCTTGTCACTATGTCACTTACTTTTGTACTTTGGTCTGGATGAAGTCATATTTATTTTGATTAGTAAGACCTTCTTTAAATATTAAGATAGATCAACTTAAAATAATAAGATAGTGATAGTGGATGTTAGTAGATGGTTCAAAGAAATTTTTAATTTTTAGGTTTCTTATTAATTTTGCAACATTACAAAAATTAAACATTATTTAAACATTTTTAGCCGTAAATAGCAAATTTAGAAAAACAGAATCCGGTGACATCCGGTTAGGCGAGAAGTAATTGAATTAGAAGCGCATCCTCCACCAGTTATAATCCAGTTTGCATAAGTGACACTAGCCATTCATTAGATTACGGGAACGGTTCAGACCTCACATAATTTTGTGCAATGATATTTTTAAGAATTACATAAAAGACTTCACACATTTTCGTACATATATTCGTCTTAAGAAACTCTGTTCTCTAGTTTCCGCTCAACTTTCCAGTTCCGCAATCCGTCGCGTTGACGGTCAGATGCTGTCTCACTGCGCCATCACGGTCTCAATTATTTTATGCACAGAGCTAATTTATTTATCCATTTTTTCCAAATATACATCGTAGGATATACGAAGTCAGCTTAGCTAATCGAATCCGCAATGAAAAGACACACAGAATGTCAGGTACTAGCGAGGATATCAGGGTGAGAATGAAGAAGAACGAGCTCAGCTGGTTTAGGCACGTCGAACAAATGAGTGATGAAAGAATAGCATAAAAAGGTTTATGACGGAAAAATGAGCGGTAAGAGAGGTAGGCGGACCTTCGAAAACACAGTATCAAGATACTGGAGGAAGAGCAGGAAGATTCAAACCGGATAGTAGTAGTATTGGTAAAGTATGTATAGTACCTATATGTATGTATCATTTCTATTAAGATAAAAATCTGCATTAAAGAAAAAAAAATGGAATGATTTCATAATTTGTCACTGTCATAAAAACAAAGTGTCACTGTCATAAAAAAAAAGTAAAAAGAATTTAAAATTTCAATCACAAAAAAGTTTTTTCTTTAAATTAAATCTGCTTATTCAATTCATCGTATATCAAGGTACCTGCCAGTCCAGTTCTTAAACTCCGCCCTATTTGAACTGCAACCAATGAACCACTTCGATAATTTAACCCCAGTTTAAAATATAAGAATACCTCCTTGTAATGTGTAAATAAAATTTAATGTAATTTTTTATTTAAACTACAAAGCTCTAAACGAACGTTACTTATATGTAATGTATAGACGGGTACTACTCTTCTACCTTTTTATATCCGACTAGTAAGCGTGTTCAACGACGGTAAAACCACTACTGTTCTCATATAAAATGTAATTTATTAGATTACTAAATAAACAACAATGGCAGTTGTAATAAACAGGTGAAAATGTAAACCTTGTGTAGTTTTGCTTGACTTACTTACTGCCTTGTTGTTACTTATTTTGATATTGCAAAATAAATTATAGTAATTATTAATGTTGAGGCCAGTCGTGGCGCAGCGGCACGAAGTATGACTGTAAGACCGACTGGTTGTGGGTTCGATCCCCTCGAGGAAATGAAATATTTATTATACTTAAAATTTATATTTCCATTTCTTCGCTCTGGTGTCGGGGCTAAGCGCGGCGTTGAGTTCTGCCACTCCACACGCAATACCTCCAGAATTCGGCAGAAAGTGGGGAACGGAGTGTCTTAACACTAGGTTCCCTCTGTCTACCCTGCGGTGTGCGGGATACAGCGTGGCGTCACAGGCGGAAAACTTATTTAATATTATATTGTGTCCGTCTGTTAGACGGCCGAGCGCCACAAAATGCTGACAGGAGAGAGATCGGGTGAACGGCGCCGGTGGGTAAGGAATTTCTTCTTTTCCCACACCTGTTATTCCATCGTGGAATAATTAAGTCGTAGGTTAAGTTAGATTAATTTAAGTTTAAACAGATTACTGTTTTTCTAACATTGAAAGCAGTAAATAGTCTTTTTTAGATATAGTTTAGTTTTAGATTTAATTTGTATTTTATTTTAAAATTTTATTAATATTTTCTTAATCCTCCAACTGCAGTCCTCATAGCTAATGTTTCGAATTTTTGTTGTCAATTAGAAAATATAAAATTTAAAAATGTTATTGAATATTGCGTTTAGTTCAACATCTTTTATTGAATGCTCCTTAATGCCAAAAACTTTGATAATTGAGTGATATGCATTCTTCTTATTGAGGATATATTTATAAAAATTGTGTAAAAATGCACTGAATAAATATATTTTAGCTTTAGCTATTAGCCACTAGTTGAAAGCTTGGTCAAGTTTTTAAAAGCTTTCGGTGGCTTTCTTGAAAATACACGTGGATTACGGGCGTAGCACGAGTAGGACAAGACTTGTTAGTTATTTTTCATGTTCTCGCTGACGCCATTGTTGACGTATACAAAGGGCTCGGCCACCAGGCGCGCATAGCCCATACAGAGATTGACCGATCGCGCAAATTGAATGTCCGTCGAACACGACGGGGCAGGTCTCCATTGTGATTTGGCTTTCAAGATACACCCAATATTTCACTCGGTCAGAAAATATTCCAATAGGACAGATGGGGCACGCGGCTCGACGCAAATGAAACATGAGATTTTTCTTCTTCCTATGGAGACGTTTTTTTTTTTTATTTTTATGGTATATGATGTGAATGTGTATTTGGTGGAAAACAATAAGTTAAGATGTTTATGTAAAGTAGATTTTTAGGACTGTGTTTATGGAAATGTTATTGAAGAAAGGAAAGTTTCAATCGCTTAATATGTTTTCTATGTTAATCTCAACGGTGAGCTTAACAACATTTTCTATTTTCCAACAAGCTTAAAATTAATAACGAATTTAATATCAAATAAGCTACTTGCTCTAAAGATAGCGTTAAAGGTCTATCGGTACCGGATGTGCAGTGCAGATTCTTTAGATTTCTCTAGAATTTACTTCCAGGAAATGAAAATATGTTCCTAGGAATTCTATATACATATGTACATACCTATATCTATTTATAACAACTGTATCAAAACTTCAATGTGTTTATTTTTGTACAAATAAAGCCAATAAACATAGCTCTTTACGTTTGATATGATAGTATTATGACATTACATCACTTGATAATTATTCAAAGAAAAAAATATGTGAAATATTTATTTTTTGAAATCACGAAAAAACTTTGTGATGGAAATGAAGCTCTTATTTAAAAGAAATAGCTAGGAAATATTCTTATAAATAGAAGGATACGTTTAACCTAGTATCATTATTGTTTAAAACAATAAAATATCTTGTAAAGAAAGATTTTTCCGTTTCTACATAAGCGGTTTTTATCACACGACTGCCAGTGACAGTCTCTTAAGGAGCTCAGTGCATTGTAGTTATGCTTTAACATCATGTANTTTTCTATTTTCCAACAAGCTTATAATTAATAACGAATTTAATATTAAATAAGCTACTTGCTCTAAAGATAGCGTTAAAAGTCTATCGGTACCGGATGTGCAGTGCAGATTCTTTAGATTTCTCGAGAATTTACTTCCAGGAAATGAAAATATGTTCCTAAGAATTCTATATACATATGTACATACCTATATCTATTTATAACAACTATATCAAAACTTCAATGTGTTTATTTTTGTACAAATAAAGCCAATAAACATAGCTCTTTACGTTTGATATGATACTATTATGACATTACATCACTTGATAATTATTCAAAGAAAAAAATATGTGAAATATTTATTTTTTGAAATCACGAAAAAACTTTGTGATGGAAATGAAGCTCTTATTTAAAAGAAATAGCTAGGAAATATTCTTATAAATAGAAGGATACGTTTAACCTAGTATCATTATTGTTTAAAACAATAAAATATCTTGTAAAGAAAGATTTTTCCGTTTCTACATAAGCGGTTTTTATCACACGACTGCCAGTGACAGTCTCTTAAGGAGCTCAGTGCATTGTAGTTATGCTTTAACATCATGTAACACACCACATATTTTAAAAGATAATATCACTTATTCAATTTCAACTACAATTTTTGTCAAATTTATGTATTTTAGGGGTAATGAATACGTTTCTCACTCTGCTCTATAGGTACTTGCGGCCCGCGTCTGTCACACAGACTTAGATTTAATGTTTGAATAATAACTAAATTAAATTAAATATAGGTACGTACATGATCAACATATGGTGGAGTTATCAAAATCAAAATTTCTATGTAATTAGTAAATATTTACTTTGTTAACATATTGTACTTGACGACGTCTTCTTTAATAACGATTGAACATCCATATTCTCCTATTTTCTATTATTAGATTGTGATGCACAAAATCGTTAATATAATGAATTTGTATACATCTTTAATATAAAAATCCTTTTTTTACGTAAATTATTTGTAAGAATGTAAAAAACTTTGAATTATAAGCAGATTTTAATTTTTGTTTCTTTTTTTGTTACAGTTGGTCGGTGGCGAGTTCGATATGGAACTGAATTTTGTCATACAAGACGCACAGAATATACAACACATGCTGGAGCTGCTGGACCACTGTCCGCCCAGCTTGCAGGTATTTACATTTTATATCCATAAATATAGCGTAACTAATAGTTTAAGTGATTAACCATTCCTTTTTACAGGCTTTTATTTAACTTGTCGTATTAGTATGTGAAATATTGCAAGCTTAATTATAGCCACTTCCCACGATTGATTTAAAATTTGGATTACGACTTAAGGTTTATGACAATGAAATTACATTTAAAAGAAATTACAAAATGGCAGATTACAAATTTTTGCACAGCCAAACAATTATTATGTGAAATATGGGTTATCCAATAGTAAGGCTTGAGTTGTAAAATACAATACACTATGAAAAAAAAACAACTAAAAAGTAAGAAACAAATTATTTATTAGTAATTTATTTGTTCAGTGGGTAAATAATATATGTACTTCTTAAAATATGTAATTTATATTGGTAGTAGAAGTAGAAGTAGAAGAAGTAGAAGTTTTAAATTAATTTAAAAAAATGTTTTAGTTAGAAAGTATCTAATTATAGGTATATGTGATAGTTACAGGCTCGATTCAAATTCCAGAAATTTTTTTTTTACTTTCCTACATCTAGTATGGGTTTTGGTTCTACCATTCCACAAGCAATGGTTGTTTTTTTATATGGGCGGAGAGCATAATACGTAATGTCTTAAAAAATATGTACTATGCTGCTAAAGCTCGAAAAATAATGACGAATAAAACAAAATATCGTTTTTAGCACTCTGCTCTTGTTTTTGATGTAATGAAAATGTTTAATATTAATTAAATAGATTTTAAGTATAATATATTATTTCTTTTAAGAATAAAATAAAATTAAACAGATTCTTTGTTTTACATAAAATACGCTAACTACTTCAACATGACACACATTCACTCGACCGTACTTCCGCTGGAACCCTCACACAAAGCTCCCCTAGCAAAGAAACCTAGCTGCAACCCCATTATGCGAACGAACTCCTCTATTTTTATGAATACCTGGTACTTTTACACCATAAGGGTAGATATTCTATTGTTTAAAAGCTTTGGTTGGTTGGTGAGCTTGTCCGTGTTAAGGTTTCATTTTTCTATGAAATAGGTAGGTACGTGGCATATTGTTTTTTTTTACGTCCCATTATTGTTTCTATGAAAGTTTTTTGTTAAAATTTGATTTAATTTGTTTCTTGTTATTATTTGTTTGATTTTGTGGTTTTGGGTTTTAAAATTAATGTTTTTACATATATATTTAAAATACCAATTTACTTAATTAAACAAACAAAAGGTCTGGATTGGATCTTCGCTAACTAAAGTTTTTATATAAATTTATTTGTAAAGGACAGAATAATAATTAAAATCGTGGCTCAGGGACACAGCGTTTGAATGTAACCGTAACCGTCCAATCGAACCCATGACTCTCCCACAAGGGAGAATGTTCGATTCTCATTTCCTTACTCTGTTAAAAGATAAAACGCGGCGTTGAGGTCCGCCACTTAACATGCTACATCTAAATATATTAAATAATAAAAAATATAAAGTTTAGGTGACTTGCATAATAAATTACCTTACACAATATATATACCAGTTGTCCTTTAAAAGTCACAATGCGTTTTGCGTACCATGATCAAACGCAGTCAACTAACCCCGCCCTATTATCCTGTCCTCTTTGATCCCACTAAGTGCAACAAGGACAGAGATATAAATGCACTTTTTTTTTGTTTTCACTCGTGGTTTATTTTTGTGTGCATTCAAAAGGTTCAACCGCCTCTGGTCCTATGACGCCCTAGTACCTAAGTGGAGCAAGTTAACCCTTTGGATGTTTCGCAATTTTTTTATTGTTAAACTAGAAATGGATATGGCAGATTGTATGCGGATCGCATATTCTTTACCTTATAAAGAAAATATTTAACAACTTAAAAAAAATAAAGTATATATAAATCATATTATTTATATTTATATACGTTTTATTTATTGTATAAAACATTATTTAAGTTATTTATGTTTATTTGTATTTAAAATAATAGTGTCACATATGCCCATTCAAGCTGATCATAACAACTGTATGCGTCGNCCTTTAGGGTTAAAATTTTTCAAATTCCCTTCTTAGTGGATGTCCAGAATATGAAAATAAACATCTGCCCAAATTTCACGTTTCTACCATCAGCGGTTACGGCTCTGCGTGCGTCTTACCTCAGTCAGTCAGCACAAGTCCTTTTATATATATAGATAGAGACAGTTAAAAAAAGATGTATGTAGACTTACTTTTAATTAGGTAACATTTTTTAATTTAATTTACTTTGTATTGTACACATAAAGAAAATTACTTAAAACAATTTGTGTATTTAAAGTATACTTAGTTTTACTGATTATTATAATTTTTTTTATACACTTAATTAAAACCTTTAAAATTTTGTTTATGTTACTTGATTTTATAGGCAAGAAGGTGGTATCAAAGAAAAAAGAGCTTCAGCGCCCATAACATTATAAATTGTGTTTTTTTTTTCATATATTTTTCGTTATAATATCCCGGTCGCGTGCGTGAGTCCTGTGAAATATTAGCAATGTAAGGGTTTCCTTTTAATATGGGAAGTGGGTGATAGACGGCGCTGACGTGAGGGGAATCTGTCGAGTCACCTTATCACACGACGAATACCAAAGAAACAGTTTATGTCACACATGAAATTGTGTTTTGTGTTTTTATTAATTTAAAGTTTTTGAAAGAGGAGAGAGAAATGTACTCCACATTTTAAAAATATAATATAACAATAAGTGTTTTATATGCAATGTTAAATAATTTTCAATGAAAGGTTGGACTTACGACGTTTCAGGTTTTACTCAGTAATTCATTAATTTAATATAAATTATCAATTTTGTAAAAACTTTTTAATTGAAAGCAAAGAGCCTGTGAAGGTAATGGTAGAAATTGAATCCAATGAATAAAAAAAGCTTTTAATTAAAAATATTAACAAAGTATTCTTTTATGATTATCATTAATGAAATAAAGTTAAAAAGGCAACAAGGACGAATCGCCGAGTCATTCGTCAAAGGGCGAGCTTAATAGCCTTGAAGGGCCCGTCACATCGAGATCACCTCTATTGGTTGCGTCGTTACCGCCCTATCTTAGATATTACCGTGATGGATTACCACCGCGGATGATCAAAATATTTCCTAAAGTAATTTGAAAATATTGTAATCGATTAAATTTTATTAAAGCTGTCACAAAATTATTTTACTTAGAAAACTTTGTGCAGTGTCGTTAATTGTCGGAAGTGTTCTCATAAATATTTGGCACAAATTGATTAATTTTATAAGAATGGCTTTTGTTATTATATTAAATTATATAGGAAATACATAAAAATCATTACTTCAAACCATCGAAAAGGTTCCCTTTGACTACCCTGCTCTAGGGTAAAAAGCGTGAAGCTGCATTATTTAAGTGAATCGTATTTAATTTAATAAAGGACGTTCTTCTATGTTCTTAAATATTTTTATATTTATAGTAACTACATTTAAAGTGACAACCAGAATGTTTTAACATTCTTCCATTCGCATTCTATATGTAACCAAAATTCGTAACATCAAAGAAGATCCTGCCCACAAGCATTTCCCTTCGATTGCCAAGCTTCGCCGGAGGTATTCCAAATCAAATTCCATCCGTACAATTACATGAGCTCGGATGTTCCAGTGCTCTTTAGTAATGTTAGATGTAAGGGGCGAGTGTGTTTTCATTCTTTACACCGAAAAAAGAAATGTGAATTGCCTTTAAAAATGTAGAGGTTTGGTAGAGCTTCTATTGTATGTACTTGCTGATTAATATTAAACGTTCTATTTATATTACATTTGTTTTGTTTTTTAAACTTAATATCTTTATGTTTAGTTCTATTTATTTAATAGTATTAGTAGTGTAATTTAATTGTATTTATGAAAAAACCGGCCAAGCGCGACTCGGCTACCAAGGGTTCCGTACCAATTACAGTATTGTAGATTTACGGGAAATTCTTTATAGATACTGATGACGAGGCGAATAAACTTAAAAAATATATTGTAAGTTTGGGTTTCGGCGCATGCACTCAAAAATAGTTGTTAAACGGTTTTATTTAGCTTTGCCAGTTTGTTTTTAATAGAAAAATGTTTAGTTATTTCACATCTGTCTAGGTAAACCGTGACTGCCGTGAATAAATTCCGATATAAAAAAAAGTAGATCATATGTTGCTTCACAACTTCCTCTACTTTTCAGTGAAAAATTGCAATCACTGTGTGGCTGCTTAAGAGAGTGTCAACTCAGGTACATTGGAGAATCCTAAATCTCAAAATCTCGGTGCATTTTAGTATCGTATAATCTTGGATTTTTTCTATCATCATACAAATATTAATTTTACAAACAATAAAAACTAAAGATTTAGTCAAGTCAATAAAACATTTGTATAAAATAACTCTTTTAGCAATTTTGTCGAACCATGTAATTTAAATTGACATAATTTTTTTATTTATGAATCGATTGTAATAAAACAAACACTAAATGTTAACGAAAGTTTGCTAGAGTCCAATAGCGCATTAAAATCGGTTAAGCCAATCAGACAAACATACAAACAGACAAAAATGTTAATCAATATGACATTGATAAATACCCGCAATATTATTTTTTCTAATATATTTTCCATGTATAGACACCGATCAGCTACGATTTTATTACAAGTATAGGTAGACAGATATCTATATCTTATTAATCATATTTATTTAAGATAAACACATGTGTATAGTCACTTTTTTATTTTTTTAATTTTAGCTTCACGTTGTATCCCGCACACGGCAGCGTAGGTAGAAAGAATCTAGTGTCGAGTGGTGGAACGTTTTGTTTGTCTCGTTACTAGAGCGAGAAAAAGAAAATATGTATGAAATATTTATTTCTTCCAGTGTCAATAGAATCTGCAAACTGTCACGTTTACAGTCGCACGCTTGTGCCTCTGCGCCACGACTGGCATTTTTTTCTTCTCTTTCCGATATTCGTTCACTTTAGTTAATTGCGGGAGTAAATGTCGTTAGTGGTTGTCATTAATTTTTTACTAGATCAGAGAAACAGAACTATATAATACATAATAATTTATAAATATAAATTTTGTCAATACTTTAAACATACAATTACAATTACATCAAGATAACCTATACTACTTAAGTGATCTCTAGTTTTCCTAAAAAAAATTCTGCTTCATATTTTGTAAATACGTTATAAGACACCACGTCGGGTAAGTCTCCGCCGTAATGAGCGCGAATGCTTTCCTTTATGAAAATCCAGAAAATAAAGTTTACGGCGTTAAGTAAAAAGTTTGCCGCAGAGGTTCATTATAACAGTACATTATATGTTAGCGAGACGCCCCACATTGTTCACCTGAATTTGTTTTCAAGATTATTTTGCAAGGAATTTTCAGAGAAAAGTTTTTAGTGACCCTAAAGAGAAATTTGGGTTTTTATACTGACAGAAACTGCGGTGTTTTCGAAAAGTTACAAAGGATATTAGTTCTACTTGGCTGTAAGCTCCATGAGAGTAAAAATAAAAATGTATTAGTTGTTTTAGCTTTTTTGCATTTTCTCTTTTTCAATATATAGAATACGATCATTTATCTTTTCTAAGATTGTTTTTTTAACAGTTATTTTATATAAATACTCGGTGTTTACATATGCTTTCTGGTTATATTATTATGCAGTTTAAATGAATGCAGCAATGCAGTAGTCAGTGGTCAGAGGTACCCGTGAAAGTGTTCGAAACGTCGGGTTTCCAAAAATGTATAATACAAAATATACGCGATTAATCCGGTTAAAATAGTTTCATTTAAAATGAGTACTAATTGTGAAAATTCAAGAACTTATTATATTATTATGACAGGCGATTTTCTATTGCCGAAGTTGACAACCCTGTTCTTAACCTAATTTACACCCATATCGCACTTGTCTCCAGTTCCGTCTAAGTTTGATTCTGATATGTGCTTAGGAAGTTATGCCGGCTAAGCGCCGGTCACTTGCACCGACCCTGAGAGTTATATCGTCCACTCGAACAAACCAAATGGGCAAAGTAATCAAGACAGCTCAGACGTTGCAAGCATTTATTCTACACGACCGCGGGATTAATGAGAAAACTTTACGTCGCCACTTACGACTATATGGCCTCTGCGGTCTGGTCGCGTGCCAATTTGAGATGTAGTAGAGCTCAGTGGTTCATTGGTAATCTTTTAATGTGTAGACCATTCTTGTAATACATAGTTTAATGAAATGGTTCAACTGATAGGTTAAGGTTTAATGAAATGGTTCATTGCCGTAGTCTACAGAGCCACCTTTGAAGATAGTGTGTAATGGCAGATTTTTATCTAAATTTCTATTTATAAAAATGCCATTTGTGGTGGCATTGGGAACTTCAATGGTTGGGTTCATTCGGGTTGGTCCCAAATTTTTCGCGATGACGTTTCGTTATACATGAATAATATGGTTATAATATTTATATAGTACTGTTATTTACAAAAAAAATCGTGATACATTTTTTATTATTACAAATAAAAGGTAAAGTATAATAAGAAAAAAAAAAATTCACGAAATTGTCTTGAGTTTCCTTAAAAAAATCCCAAAATGCTGCGGACTCGAGTAAGCCCCACAAATGTTTACAACTTTAAAACTCCATTACGGTACGCAATCAGCTCTGAAATGACACAACGCCGCGTCTGAACGATTGAAATAAAAATTCTCATTCGACATTCCGAGGCGGTACGCGGGGCTACTGTTCTAATTGAATTACCACGAATTTAACGATATTAGGATGTTGGTCTAAAGTCATCCAACCGAAAATTTATAAAACATTTGCGAAAATTTATAAAACATTGTGTCAGTTAAATTACACGATAGTCAATCCTATTTTTATTGTTTTATTACAAGTACATATACGAGTACAGTAAGTGGGCTGTTATTTTATGTGGGCCACGAATGTGCGACTGTAAACGCGACTGGTTGTGGATTCGATTTTCACAAGGAAATGATATATTTAATATTTTCATGTCTTCCTACTGGTAACGAGTCAAAGCGCGGCGTTGAGCTCCGCCAATCAACACGTAACGTCCCCAGAATACGTCAGAAAGTGGGGAAAGGAAATGTGTTAATGGGATCAGAGTATCTTAACACTAGAATCCATGATTTCCTCTGTTTTAATATCTTTTTATTTAAATGTGGGAACTTACGTCCTATAACTCCAATAGATCGAAATTTCGTTTACATTTTACATGTTTATAATTAAATTTTTAGCATTTTATTTGAAAAAGTGTTAACCACCATTAAACGAGCTATATAGCATATTCCTAAAATAAAATAAATGTGTCCTATATTCTATTATTTAGTAACAAATTTTGTATTCGGTTATTGTAAATGGATACGACGACTCGACTATTCTCAGTTAATCGTGCCGTTTGAAGCGAACGCGAGTAAGTGAATAGCGCAAATTCTCGGCGAGCTCACGTAATCTCGCCGAGATTGTTCCACTGAAGACTCCAGAATGTAATGTAATTATCGGGCTCGTTAGCGAGCGCGCTTTGTTCCACTGCACGGTATTTTGGGACTCGTAGGATAATTTTTACCTGCTGACCACTGTGCACTGTTCGTCTTTAATTTTGAAATATTTTGATTTTATTTTTGAATAAATTGTTTCTTTGAAGCAGTAGATACGGACGCTTGAATTTAGTTTTAGATGATAGTTTGAGATTCTCATTAATTCTTATTGGACTTTTTTATATAACCGCAATACTTTATTTAGTTATTTTGTAGATAAATTTTAACGTATCCTGCGTATCACACATAGGTAAGATCTATTTTAACTTCTTGATCTATAGTAAAATACTGTACTTGTTATGTTTCACTATCTGCAAGTAATAAGAGAAAACGTAAATTTTATAGGGTATTTCAGTTATAATTGAGTGCGAATTGTAGAATTTAGGGAAATCCAATTTGTAACTGACTGAGACTAATCTGCGAGACTGTCAGTCCAATTCATTCTGAGTGCCGGCTTTCATTGGGTGTCGTCTAATAACTCAGGTATTGTGGGAGTTTGTGTTTTAAGTAACAAGCGGTGCATGGAGATGCGATCGAGCTCTTTAGAAATTAATACCTTTTAATATTGTGAAAGACTAGTGGGCGCGCGCAGCTTCGCCCGCTTATTTGCACCCTTAGGGGTGAATTCTAAAAAAAACCACGAAACACGTGTTCAATAAAATATTTTTACCAGTCTGAATTTAAATTTTTATAAAAATGGGTGGCGATTTAAAGATTTTTCCATATAAAATTTCAACCCTTTATTTGATCCCTTAGGGGGTGAATTCTAAAAAACCATGAAACACGTGTTCAATGAAATATTTTTAAGAGTCTGAATTTCAAATTTTATAATAGTCGGTGCAGATTTTATAAAATCCATACGAACTTTTCAAAATTCCTTAGTGGATGTCCAGATTATGAAAGTAAACATCTGTCCAAATTTCACGTTTCTACCATCAGCGATTACGGCTGTGCGTGCGTCTTACCTAGACGCATGCACAGCAACGTTGCGCTTTGCCTAGGTACCAGTGCGAAGAAACAGAAATATAAATTTAAATAAATATTTAATTTCCTCGAGTGGGAATCGAATCCACAACCAGTCGTTTTTACAGTCAGACTTTGTGCCCCTGTGCCACTACTGGCCTCAGATAATCTAACAGTAAGGCTTTCCTATTATGTACACGTGTAATTTTTGTGATTTTGTTATAAAATAGTCTTTGTTCGTTACCAGAGAACCAGTTACCAGAGAAATTAAAAATATTAAATATATTATTCCCCGTAGTGGGAATGGAACCCGCAATCGTCACCGAGAAAATTTAATATTTTCATTTTCTCGGTTTGGTAACGTAACAAAGTACGGTGTTGAGTCCCGCCACTCAACGCGTAATTCCTCCAGAATTCGGAGGAAAATAGAGAGCGGAAGTGCCTTAATGAGAACAAAGTATCTCAGCACTAGGTTCCCAGGTTCCCTTGGCTCACTTCTAAAAAAATGTGATGAGGTGATAAACTAAACGTATGTAGCAGATTATGAAACATAATAAATTACCCAACAAAAGCCGTTTTAGAATTAACCATTAAGAATATACTTTAATTTTATATTGCCCTTCATAGAGGAAAGGTTGAATATAATAATTATTTTAATTTGAGATAAGCTTTGTATTTTTGAACTTTATGAAAATATTATAATATATTTAATATCAGTACTATTATAGTATTTTATGTGGTTCGTGCTTATTGAAATTATTTTAGTCTATGCTAAATGAGTATTAAAGAAACATTAAATTTTACGTAATAACTGATTTTACTACATTTTTAGGTTTCATACCTTTTAAGAAAAAAAGGAACCGTTATAAGATCACTTTGTAGTCCGTCCGTATGTCGGTCTATCAAGAGCCTTTATTTATTTTTTTCTCAGGAACGCTTGGAGATATCGAGTCGAAATTTAAACCATTTACCTATATCGAAAAAAGAAAGGAAAAAAAACGTATTTCTACATTTACTTTAAAAAAAAGATATGGCCGTTTAAATAGCAAAAAACACGTATTTCGATACTATAAAGGGAATCAAAATTAATAGGGTACTCTCGGCTAACCTAGAATTATGAAATTTGGCAGCTAGCGCCTAAAAATAGTACTAGTTCAGGAAAAAATCTTAAAGCTATAAATTTGAGATTAAATCCTAAAAAATAATAGCCTTAAATAGCAAAAACGTTAGATATAGCATCAAAATTAATAGGGTACGTCCGGTTAACCTAGAATTATGAAATTTGGCAGCTAGCATCTACAGGTAGTACTAGTTCAGGAAAAACTCTGAAAACAATACATTTGTGGTTAAATCTTTAAAATAATAGCCTTAAAAGAGGAGCAAAATTTGTTATTAAAGCCACTAGTTCATTTGAAGTATCAAATGAAAGGGCTCTGGCTAAGCTAAACCTGAATTTCAGAATAATACGTTCACATTAATAATTTAATATATTCTGTCTTCACGCTTACTACCCTCTTACGCTCAATATTAATAACCTATCTCCAACGTCAATCTTAGATTGATTCATACATCTATCCAATCTAGAGATTGGATAGATGTATGAAACAATCTAAGATTGACGTTGGAGATAGGTTATTAATACTGGGCGTTAGACGGCAGGAAAAAATGAAACGTATACTACCACCATTCATCAACTACGCTTTGAAATATATTTTAGTTTAGTATTATATATTTTTTATATTGTGCTTTGATTAGTGGAATCAATTAGTCTTCTTTAAAACATTCTTCTGCACACATAAAAATTGAAGTTCCGACCATCGTGTATGTACAATACGTTCGTACGTATCGTTAGATTCTTCTGTTTTCATATCTATTTGCAGCTGCGTCACTATGCGTACTGTATCTTATTGCATCAACATTAATTAAAACAAATTAGGTTGGATGCACACTGTTAAGTGAAATTTACATTACGACGAGCATCCACGGTAAGAGAAAAGAATTTCATTAAAAATATTTCGCCAGCCTCAACTATACAGTTGTACGGCGAGCTCTATTAAACGGAAAGCTTTGAAATTGAACATTTCTGCCTTGGGGCTGCCCCGCGCGGATGAACGAACGCGTCGAGTGGATTATGTTTTAATACGCCGGCATTGTTTCAGCGTATCTGCAGTTGTAACTTTAGACCTAGATTTGTGTCAGTTGTTCTTTATGACTGCAAAATTTGTAATTTTTTTTTAGTTCAAAACAAAGATGACTTGTGCTTTCGGCGAAGAAAGTCGTGTCGTGTCTTTGATGGAGTGTTTTGTATATTAAAAAAGAAATAATGCCGCGTATGGTGCAGAAATTGCATATTAAATCAAAATATATTTTTATATATTCTTATATATCGAAAATATTACAAATATGACAAAAAAGTAGCTTTTGTCCATCCCAATACCCTCAAGTATCTTTATTTCAATTTTTTTCAGAATCACATCAGCAGTTTGGCTATGATTGCGTCACAGACAGACAGACAGAGTTACTTTCGAATTTATAATATAAGTATGGATTAATATGTTTGGTCAAATCTCTAGAGGAGGCAGAGAGGCAACTTAGTTTTAAGTCGTTGTTGAATGAAAAGGCCGCCACTCTTTGTCATACACTCTACTCTTGGTAACACGAGAGCGAGAAAATAAAAATAAGTCCCCGAGTAGAAATCGAACCCAAAACTACTTTGATACAGTAAAAGAATGGGAAGATTATGGCAATAGTAATAATATATAATAGTTAATAACTTTGGTCAAATCTCTTTGATCGAGCAACCTATATTCAAATATGCTTATTAAATACTTAAGTCAGTTTTAATTCAATTTTGTAACGCTTAAATTCAAAATATATAAAAAAATATATACTATATTTCTTTTTCAGGCGGAGATCTGGTCGGTGTTCATTGCCATTTTGCGGAAGAGCGTGCGAAATCTGCAAGCTTGCACCGATGTTGGTCTCATACACCATGTGCTGCAACGGTTACCCCGCGCGGAGACAGTGGTTGCAGGTTAGTTGTTATTTCCACATAAAAGTTAAATAACTATTTGTTAATTTTGACAGACAGAACACTTAGTATTTGGTTGAGGGTTATACATAACAATTAGCATTCTGTGTTTTTAGCAATATTTAAGTGTAGAATGTATAAAACATTCCAATCCCTTTGCCTAAAAGTACTTAAGGTAAACATTTTATTTTGAAAATAAATATATATAATACATATTAACATCTATATTTCTATACTATTATTATTATTAAGCGAACAATTTTCTTGGTTAAAAACAATAATCTTAAGAACTACTGATTTCAATCTTAGTCTTTCCATGGAAGAAGGCTATAGGCAAATATTACATCATATTTATCGTTAGTACCGGCTCGGGTACTTACAATGTGCTCTGTGTCATACATAACTCTATGTAATTTGAGCAAGCGGACGAAGCCGCAGGCAGGCTAGTACATTATAAAAGGCATGTTTATATAAAATTCCCTCATATGAAAGATTTGGTGTACAATACAACTACATCTTAGCTGATATGACAGCCCACTATGAATGCTTGATATTGACACGCCCTTTCAATTTGTAAGGTAGGAGAACCCTTATTTGATAGCGCCCTATTCAGCTACTACACGATTTTTTGCCCTGCTTAATATATGTCTATTATGCGAGGTGTGTTTTGTAAACTCCTGCTACTATATTATACCCTGGTACTACTGGGAATTGTAAGAAATTTTAAGAAATAACGTGTAGAGCTCCTTAAGAGGGTCAAGCAAGGTTCGTCGGAGGTCTTTTGAAGAAATTAAATGTGTATTAAGAATTTGATAATGTGTTTAGAGATGTGCTTAAATATTTCCTTGTTATATTTTAAAGATAGAAGTACTTAAAAATATTATGCACTACTTTATATTATTTATTTATTTAATAAAAAGAATCTCAAGTAGTATAAATAATATTATGTTTATTTTTAAAGTTAATGCATCCTTCAACGATTTTCATATTATGAGCCGTAAGTCGAGAGTGCTTGTTGCTCGAGTGTCGCGAGTACAGGTAATTTCAGTTGATTCGGATGCCCAAGTAGACTCGTGTATGCAGTAATATCATACATTTATTCATTTCCTGACTGCCTTCAATAGGGAATAAGAGAATATCTTATAGAGGATATTAAATATAATGTTTCTATATTAAAGTATGAGTGGTTTTATATTAGCTATATAAAGGCAATATGTAGGAAAGATCATTGTACCTTAGGACACTTCAATCCCATACAACTTCTATTTTAATTAACTTGAAGTATTTATTATTGTCATATTAATATATATAATCAACAGTTGTATCTAGGACTACTAAAAATATCTTTTAGTATAAAAAAAATGATTTTGTCCCAAAGATTGTACAATCACGTCTTGTACTTTGGGACAGTGACGGTATTGGTTTATACGAAAACTTTATTTTTCCAATTTGTTTTAGAATAAAGAAATGACGATTCCAAATCCATTAAAACATGTTTGATAAATATTCTTTATTCTATCTAACGCTATCAAATTCTGAAAAATAACATTCTTCAGGAGACTTTCGAATTGAGCTTTCTTAATAATAATAACCTTCTCTATAGCTTTTATGACGTTATCCGTATTGGGCTTAAGACTAGTTACTTTCCTCTTACTTCGGGGCATCTCAAACAACAAAAATAAGAATTGGAACAGTCCCAAGGTACAAAAATATGAGTGTCCCAAGATAAAAAAAGTATTTTGTTTTATTAAGTCCATCCATTAAGTGAGTAATCCATCAAAAATAGCTAAATAAGTAAATACACTTAAGCTGACAACTAAGTAAGCGTAATATAAGTCTTCTTACCTCAAATTCTCTACTCAAAACATCAATGAAAAGAAATAAATAAGAAAAAACTGTAGCAACATTTTGCCAATGCGCCTTGTATCTGACGTGAACATTCAAAATTGCGGACTCCGCCCATCGAAATGTGGGGCACAAAAGACCGAGATTCGCTTGTGGCACTTATAGCGCCCACTTTGAAGGAAATCTATCACTGTCCCTAGGTACAAGGTGTCCTAAGGTACACGGATCTCCCCTAGTGAAATTACTCACCAACCTTTAATGTGTATTTTTTTAATTAAATGTTTTTCTCTTAATAAATATAATAAAATAAAACGTTGTGTAATTTTGTTTTATATAGAGGAGTGATATGCTGACACAGAGGATAAAATATCTGGTATGCTCAAAAAAATCCTGGGACATAATATCACCCGGGAGTATACTAAACTACGGGGTTAAACCAACATAAATTCCGATTATAAAAAAGAAATTAATAATTAGCACATGAATTAAGTTTAATATCCCGCACATAGTAGACAGAGAAAACCTAGTTAAGACACTCCGTTTTTATAGTCTTATACTATATACGCATTATTCCTGCGCCACGACCACGGCTTTACATTATAAAAGAGAATATTCTAAATAAAAATATAGATATGTGGAATTTCGCTATATAATTTATAAAAGGCTCTTCATATCGTCATGCTTTGTGGTCGGTAGCTTGGTATGCCTTTTGTAAGTGCCACTTTTATTTCTCTTCATCGACTTTCGATTCGATTATACTTGTGAAGTATTTTGTGTAAAACAAAATATTTTTTAAATAAGCGGTTAATTTCTTTATTGTAATTAATTGCGTCTAGTCCTCAGGTTTATTTGTGTGAGATATTATTTGAGTAACGAAGTTAGTGAGAGTGTTAGTGAGAAAATTCCGCTATTTCTCGTTTCCATAGGAATTTAGAGAAATCTTTTCTTCGTACCACTACCTCTCACTCTTCTTCTGCCCTTTATTCCGTAACCTATCTAATATGTCAAATTTCAGGAGTTTCGTCTGCGCGGTGTCTGTCCGTCGCTCAGTTCACTCGAAAATCGTATTTTTCAATCGACTTTTATATCAAAACTATAATTAATATTGTAGAATGATATATTTATAAAGGTAGATTACATAACATAATCCACCCGTTGCCTTTGTTCCACTGTACGACTATGCACAATGAACATATTATACATACTGCTGATCTGCATACGTAAAATATACGGATTACCGAAATTCTAACCTCATCGCCCCGAGCGAGGACATTGTATTTATTCAAATTAGCCAGTTATGAAACCCTATCGCTATATATTGGTTTACAATAACGAATTTAATTTTACAAAAGGTTTTGCGTGAAGTATCAAATTTATTTCTAATTTCAGCAAATTTTCGTTATTAAATGATTTTATTTTCCCCTAAAGTTATTACATATTAATAAATGATTTACATTATGTCGATTGCTTAAGTCATATTTTTAACTATGAGTAAATGTTTTTAAAAACATGTTATTTAAATAGACCAAACTTAGAACGGAGTGTTTTGACACTAAGTTGTTTCTTCAGCGTCTTGTTGATTTAAATCGCAATATAATTCGTAAGTGTTTTTTTTTTATCAAAAGTCATTCGTAACTATTAAGGTGTTAATAATGGTGGATAGTTTAAACATATCTGGATGAATATAAGCAATGGTAATATCTTCAAGGCCCACGTGCATAGATAGGTTTTTAATAATTTCAAATAGATTTATGGCCAACTGAGATAACACCAAGAATTATTGTTATTCTTTTTTATCTTCTCTTTTATCCCGCATACAGCATCATAGGCAGAGGAAACCTCATGTTACGACTCTCCCGTTTCCTTGCCCTATTTTCGAGACGTTGCACGTTGAGTCGTGGAACGGAATAGTTGAGTTTAGCTGTGTCACGACGACGACCTCTACTTAAAGTTCAATACGCATTATAAAACATTGTAGGTTAGAATTATTCTATCTAAATAAGAAAATACTACAAGAAACTAGTGTAACTCTTTTATATATTTCGTTGAAAAAAGTTTTGATATTTTTCTATCACTGTCTTTCAAAACGGTAAAAAAGGAACATAGAGAGTTGTATAAAGTCTAAGGGACTTTTTATAAATGCACCCTAAGACACGGCTATTTCTTTGAAGTATTTACAAATAACTCCTAGTATGTGATGCTACCCTGGTCATTAATATTAACATTCTTAACTCTTTCCTTTACTTTGAAATCATTGTGTAAAAAAACACACTCACTATTACTATTACTATTATTATTATTTATTGGTGGTAATATATGTATTTTTTTACATATTCACCACTTGATATGTATTATAATATAAATAGTAAATGGAAAAATGTTTCTTGGTAAAGAATAAATGAAAAAAGCAGCTTCGCGCTGTATTGTTTGTTATCCAGCATATAATAGTGCAGGAAGGGACTCTCGTGCCATAATATACTCCGTTACCCATTCACCGCCCAATTTTCGTTGTGTTGAGGGGGCGGAATTGAACGCCGTGTTTTGTTTAAAACAACAGGAGATTTAAAATATTTATAATAAGAAATAAAGAATTTGAACAATAAAAAGAAAACAATGGAGGCGCCGGGTATCGATCCCGGTACCTCTCGCATGCTAAGCGAGCGATCTACCATCTGAACTACGCCCCCTCTTGACATTACTTATCAATTTCTTGATATTGTATTTTTTATATAAATCTTAGTTCCTGGGTTGAAAAAGTTCTGAAATAAGTTGTAAAGTGACTATCGGATAGTATATCCCATGAATACCAGGAAAACATAATTACTAAGGAGTGCGTTTTATGTGAACAATATAAATATTGTACCAGTACAAACATATTTTTGGATTACTTGACACTTACATAAAAAGAACGTTTTGAAAAAATGTTTCTATTATCCGCCTATGACTGTAATATTTATGTATGTAAGAAATTATTTATATATCAGTTAATTAGTTCTTTTAGTATACCTATATCTTGTTAATTATTTAAATATTATATAACAAATATTTCAAAAAAATGTACATTCTCTACTTACATAATAAATCTGTAGAAAAGTCGTTTCTGTACATTGAAAATATTTAAAAAAAAATTGCCAGGGTGTTAAAGGATAATTAACAGAATCCATTTCCAACATTTTTGGAATTTTTGTCTGTTTGTCTGTTTATCTGTTTATGTAAACACGTATCACGTAAAAAGTACACAATAAATTTAAGCAACTTTTATACATAAAAATTACAAGTAAATCAAAGTAACTTTTAGTGTTTATTTCATTGTAATCGATTCACTCTAACTAAAGATATAAGTATTTAAGTTTTCAAGAAGTTTATATTTGAGATAGTAGAAATCGATACAAGTAACGCTATCTATTGACATCAAATTGTAGGTACTAACGAATCTTCATAACGCATAAAACATTCTGAGGAGTTAAATACTAATTACGACGGGAGGAACATTAATAATTTTAATACTTCAATCGTTCGTTCCTTTATGTTATTAATATTTTTTTAAGAAACGTATAAAAAAATTAACTTCTAAAAAATTGCGTCTCAAGAAAAAAATGCTCTGACACTGTTTATAAAAAAATTTCCCGCAGTATTAGTTCATAACTTACAAGCGACACATACCGACATTGCACTATTGCACCTGTATGTTGCATGTATGTATGTGCCAAGGGTATTTTAGGGTACATACCTCAAAATCCTTATAAGATAACTTTGTTGTTGGTCCGTCTGTCAAAACTATTTTGTACAAGATCGCTTAAAGGTTAGATACCTCAATGTTCAAGTCTATATTCCCTTAGAGCACAAAAAATCTATCTTCTAAATCATCGCAATCAAATGACGATGAAATATTAGTTCATGATTTATGCTTCGTTTTTTGTCGCATTTTCTATAATAACTATAGGGTACTTCCCGTTGATATATAAAATTACGAAATTTGTTAAGAAGTTAAAACTTACGGCACTTATAAAAATTATTTTTCAAAAATTGAGTACTTATTGTATTTGTGTCACAGAAAAAAACCATTAGGTACAAATTTTAATCTGTACTTAATTTGATACAAAATGACAACTTAATTAGTTATTCTTTTGTATCTCCATTCATGAAACTGGTACGAAACTCTCGGGGCATGAGTACGACTTGAACTTGACCGAAAATGTTGATTATTTTATAGATTATATAAAAATGCCTAAAAACCTGTTTTTTATGTATATTGTGTATACCAAATATATATTTAACTAATAATATATGTTACTATTATAATTTAAAAACTGTACAGGAGCTAATATAGTAAGCTAGTAAGTTATTTTATAAAGAATATCGTGAGTATCCAAATCAATTAATTAATAATTAAGGCTGTTTGTAATATCTATATTTCTTAAATGAATAATCATGTAATTCAAGCGGGCAAAGCCACGAGCAGGCCGCTAGTATATAATATATGTTTCGTGTGTGATATGATGGTCATAGGTTCTTATACATTTTTTTAGTTATAGCGCTGCCTCTTGTAATGTGTACATACATATTGGAGTAACAAGTAGTAAATTGAATAGTGCTTTTTAATGTTCTTTACTATTTTAAAATATTTTTTATACAAAAAATGAGTTCATAGGATCTGTTACACCGTAATTACTAGGATTTTATAAGGCTCGAGGAGTTATTTTTACTATACTTTCATAACCAATATGCTACGCTTGAAATACATAATGGGTGAACTTTTAAAATCTCCTGTTTCAAGGCAAATAAATATTTAGAAAAATGATGTATTATGTACCATCTCCAAAATTGCTAGAGTTGTACAATTCGTTGATTTTTTGTGCCTTAAAATAGTAGATATTCTATTATAATTTAAAATTATTTATTATTGTTGTTGTTGAAAACATCCAGGGAATCGTATCCCATGAATACTAGGATATTATACGAGTTAAGGAGTACAAGCAAAACTATTATAAGAGTTTTAAATGCTCCACCCTACCTGCACTGTAATTTTATTGGCCGGATACAAAATGTTTTTTTTAACAAGTTTCTATTGTGAGTATAAGAAGTGATTTTATAAGTTTTTTTTAATGTTATTATTATATTCTTTTTAAAACGGTAAATTTTATACACTAGAACCATTATCGTCCGTTTAAATCCCATGATTATTAGGGCATCATTAGAGTCGAGGAATGTAATCTACTATTGTTGACAGCATTCTTACAATAAGGATGGATTTATATATAGAAACTTTAAACCATACTCTAATATTATGATCAGAAGTTTCTTCTGATGTCACCTTGTTGGCTTTACGTTGATTATTATTATTTTCAGTTCTCATTTAATCAATGAAATTCCTTAAGTTACAAGAGATTAATTAGTATGAAGTAAAATATTATCATCATCGTATTTCGATGTCTGTTACTTTATTTATTAAGTGATCTTATCCATCCATCATCCATGGAATTCGGTTCCATCGTTACCAGGATATGATGATGGATATTTGTGTCAAGGAATACATTGTATAATGTATTTTTATGTTAATGGTGGTTTCAAAGAGTCCGTCCGTTTTTACCTGTACAGGTATTTTATCAGCTAGACAAGGAACAAGTTAAGGACTGTTCCAAGAACTATTAGCATTGTAACATTGTTATAGAAGGTATTCATTTTGCCGGGTTAGTTAGTTGTGTAATCATTACAATCTTTTATTCTCATGTAAAATTATGAATGTAAAATAACTTTAAGGTGAAACAAGTTATTTTGCTTAGTATTATTTAATAAGTGTTTGATAGAAGCCGCTTATGGTGTTCATATACCAGGACAACTAGGACACCAATGAAATCGAGGAGTTCTTACTATATATATATATATATATATATATATATATATATATATATATATATATATATGTATATNCGCCCATTTCCTAGGAATTATTTACATTTACTATACAAAAACAGATATTAATACTATTTATTTTCTAATCATTAATCACACGCAAAACATATTATTACGTAAATCATGTATTTATTTATATATTATTTATTTAGCGTTACGCCATGTATATTATTTGTTAATTTTAAGTTGTTATTTGTTGTTGTTACATAGCCGAAAGTCGTCCAAGGGATCCTATCCCATGAATACTAGGACATCATTAAAGTTGAGGAGTTCATCAAAAATTTGCACCATCAATCAAAAGGAGAAAGCTCGCTACAGCTCCGCCCCTTATTACCTGAAGTTTGCTTTGTAAATTATACAACCTCATTTTACATTCGTTCCCATAACGACCGGGTTGTTATATTTATTTATAAAGGAGATGTTTAACTTTTTTTATATATACATTTTTACACATTTTTTGTGAAACTACTTGCTTTCGATTTAAGTTTATCTGAAAAGTAACTAACAAAATTGTCATCAATGGTTAAGTAGGTCCATCGTTGTCTTTTTTGTATTGAGACCGTGTGAAGAACAAAATTTAACTATAATAGCATACAAGTTTTAAACAAAATTTAAAAACACCCTTGTGTATACACCTAATTTTTAATTTCCCCTCTACACAATAATAGCTTCTAATCGTGTAGTGAACTCAATTATTAATATTCTATACTGATATTCATAATTGAGTTAACTAAACTAATATAAGGTCCGATCTCGCTAATGGGATCACGTATCCCATGAATACTAGGATATCAAAATAGTTGAGGAGTCGATTGAAGACCGACACTGAATCAGAAGAGCTTTCGCTCCACCTTTTTTCCTCTCTTCCCCAGTTGGTCCTTTTGTTATTACATATTTTTATTATTTTTACTAGTTCTTATTGTAAGATTGTAGCTTAACTTATTGATATTACTTATTTAGTAAAACAATGACGAATTTGCTGTTTTTGAAATATTCCAGGAAACACAATCAAAGTTGTTTATAAATATAAAATATTCTTTCTGTACTTTGTTTAATTTTTTTTAAAAATGAGTTATATGTCAAATTCTATTTAACTCACACGATATTATAACGATTATTATTAAATTGTATATAAAAATTACTGTTTATTTTTTTATTATTTATTATTATTATTTTATTAATTATTATTTGGTTACTCCTACATTAAATATACTTACACTTTTCATAATATTAATACAAAAATCAGCTTCACGCTGTATCCCTCACTCAGCAGGGTAGGCAGAGGGAACCTA
This sequence comes from Heliconius hermathena, assembly GCA_013403705.1. Taxonomy (NCBI): domain Eukaryota; kingdom Metazoa; phylum Arthropoda; class Insecta; order Lepidoptera; family Nymphalidae; genus Heliconius; species Heliconius hermathena. The sequence continues at coordinate 154,570 of JAAIXJ010001797.1, forward strand.
GTTTTAAGAAACTCTGTTGTCTACGTTGAGTGGCGGAACTCAACTCCACGCTTTGCCTCAACACCAGAACGAAGAAATGTAAATATAAATTTAAATAAATATTTCATTTCTTCGAGTGGAGATCGAACTCATCCTTAATAAGTCGCATTTACACTTTGTGCCTCTGCGCCACGACTGGCCTCTTTTAAAGTGATTTATGGTGTTTTAATAAACATCTATCTCATGAATAAGGACATCATCGTCAACGAGGAGCTCACAGTTCCGCCCCTTTTCTACCTGAATGCGGCTAGTAATTATTGACGCTAACACCTCTTAGAAATATTCCCATAATCATAAACACATTTTCAAAATATTTAAAGTTTCGCCCCTTAGTGTCTTACGCCCAATATTAATAACCTATCTCCAACGTCAATCTTAGATTGTTTCATATATCTATCCAATCTAGAGATTGGATAGATGTATGAAACAATCTAAGCTTGACGTTGGAGATAGGTTATTAATATTGGGCGATAGTGTATATAATAGCTATGATATAATCATACTCTAAAATATTATTTATAAATGATATTTTTTTAAATTTATTTATTAGATCCACTAGTGATATAATATTATAATACAACAACATAGAAAATATAAATAAAATAAAACTAAAGGCACCTTCTAATGTGGATACAGCAAAATATGGTGCATTTAGTTTTTAGTTAATTACTAATCGACGCCAGCTGCGTGTGCATATTTTTTAAATAAAAGATATATATAAAATTTTTATTCAAGACACCAACAACCAACACCAGATCAACCAAAGGGTTGATCTCATTTCTCACAAACACCAGGGTAGTATGAAGATGAAGGACAACAGTCATTCTTTTTTACAGCTGAAGAGGGTTGAACTTTACTTAAACGAGGGTCAAAAAAATTACACCTTTTGAAAAATAATATTTTTGTTATACATTTTTGGTATAGTCAGTACGATTTTTGATAAAAAATGCATCTTTATTGTACTTTTTATATTAATTTTGTTAATAAAATTACAAGAAAAAAAAATCTTCACTTTTAAAATTATAATGTAGAAATCTCTATTTAATATTTGTATTAATACTTATTTATACGAGTAAAAGGACAAGTTCCAACTGCCTGAGGTATATATATACGTTCACAGCTGTAACCGCTGATGGGAACGTGAAATTTGGACAGGTATTTGTTTTCATAATGTGAACAACCACTAATAAGATATTTTAAAAATTTTAACCCTGAAGGTGTGAAATAGGGATTGAAAGTTTGTATGAAAAAATCTTTAAATCGGCACCGATTTTTATAAAAAATTAAATTCAAACTCTTAAAAATATTTCATGAACACGTGTTTCATGGTTTATTAGAATTCACGACCTAAGGAGTGCAAATAATTAGTTGAAAATTTGTATAATAATAAGCTCGATTGCGAAATGACCGACCCGAAAGGGCTGTTTAACGCTAGTAATACTGGTTTTGTAAAGGTTTTTTATTAATATTATAATTTCCTTTGATTACGTTTACTTATTACTTTATGTTAATTTAATATAGTTAAAGGTATATAATATATATTATTTTACATAAGAGAAATAAATTTCTACATTTTTATATATAAATTAAAAAATATATTAAAAAAAATACTTCAGAGGGTAGGTCAATACTTCAGAGGGTAGGTCAAGCCATCGGTGGCTAGGGCTCCACACTCCGTCGCAAGTAAAACTGCCTTCTTCATCCGGTTCCTGATCCAATAGCTAAGTGATAACTGCTTAAGATGTTGGTGGAGCCTTTTCCCTGTTAAACCGTTAACTGAAACCACTACCGGCACAATAATAGTTGCATTGACATCCCACATGGCGGCAATCTTATGCGCTAAGTCCAAATATTTAGATAATTTTACTTTTCGGCCTTCACGAGATTGTCATCATCTCGGATAGTAACGTCAATAATCACTGCGCGGCGCGCCACTCGCTCTATTAGTATATACCACTAGCTCTATTACTATATCAGATCTATTGGCAACAATATACCTGTCAGTATTAATAGACCGATTCCGGTAAAGCAATGCCTACCTATAGTAAGACGTCTGTTAGGGGTATTATTTTTATAATAAAGAATTTCATCGGTTAGTTTTACTTACTTTGTTTGTTCATTTTTATCTCTTAGATATTTTTCTAATATTAAGAATTTTATTTATTTATTTTTATGGAAAAAAACATTTTATTTCCTTTAATTGTGTCTTCTTATTATTCTTTTTCGACTTGTTTTGATTATTTAGTTTTACATATTTTTTACTAATCCTTTGGGAAACTGAAAATAATTTCATAAATATATTTAATAAATATTCGTATAGTTCAAGCGGGTGAAGCCGCGCGGCTCCCTTAGTAAAATATATTTTGTATATCAATTATTTCTACAGTAACAATATTTTTTGACTAATATCATTAAGTAACTGTTCTTACGTGCCTAAATATTAAAATCTATAATAATAAAAAAAATCCATAATGTTGTGCTCTTCATAAAACAATATGTTTTATCTACATAGCATTTATAAAAGGGAGAGATATGTATGTAAAATATTTTTTTAATATATTTCAAACATCTTCAAAATATTTGATGTTACCTATTTTGTTGTTATATTTTCCTAGTATTAAAGTGTATCTAACACTGCGACCGTTAGAACTACTTAGCATATATTTAAATATTTTTTTAAATAATTATATTTAACATATATTCCTATAGTAAAAATATTTTAAATTTATATAATTTATTTAAGTTTATTATTATTATTTAAGTTTATATAAACTAAACTGTAACTTAATCAAATTGTTTCTTACCTAAAAAGAAATATTGGAGGCGCCGGGTATCGATCCCGGTACCTCTCGCATGCTAAGCGAGCGCTCTACCATCTGAGCTACGCCCCCTGTTATGTAAAAAAACTTAAAAGTGATATATATTTAAAGTTACCTTTCATTCACAGCCTTGTGCCCCTGGGCCACGACGGCCTCAATTATTATACTAAAATAGATAATAAATAATATATTTTTGACTCTACTATATGACTTCGTAACAATACTGTTTTTTTTGTTGTTTTATTATAGTTTAAAAAAGTATAGAGTTAAAGCTAATTGTTGTCAGTTAAATTTCTCCTTGATTTTTATTTATTGTATTTTTTATATAAAAATTAGGTTCTTTTTTACTAAGTTGTTTACGACATATGTCTTTACCATATATAATAAATTTAAATATATATTATATATAAAATAAATACATATTGTGATTTCCTTTACATTCACCATTAGACTCTCTAGTTAGTTTTCTTATAAGAAAATATTATCATTAGCAGAAATGCGAATGTATGAACATTATATTATTCATATTATAAGTATATTAAACTATTTATTAATTGATGTCTTATATTATTTCTATTAAATATATATATACCGTACAATATTTAATAGTAATACTTTTTTATCAAATTCTTTATACATATGTATATTCGATTTAAGTGAAAGGCACTGTGTACGGAGTTTTATTATCTGATTGTTGTCCTCGCCGACGGCGTTTTACCATTGAACGAGTCGTAAGCCTGTCTTTGTTCAGTGTCTTTAGACATAAAAAGAAGTTGAAAAATTTTGTATAAAGAACACGAGGGGGCGTAGCTCAGATGGTAGAGCGCTCGCTTAGCATGCGAGAGGTACCGGGATCGATACCCGGCGCCTCCAATAAGATTTTTTGTGTCAAATAGTATTTTAGCTTGTTTCCTTTTTAGTTTGTTCGTTTTATTAGTTACAAATATAATTATATATAATAATGTTATGTGTTTTAAAATATTATATTCTACCATCTTTTATTCTAAGTCCTCTATCTTATTTACTAGCTCAATGAAATATGGAAGACTATTTGGAAAAACTGATGAGTCTTAATGTCACTTACACTTTGCTAAACGTGTAATGTTTTATTAGGACAGTCAAAATACTAATAAACTCGAAACTTAGACCCACAAACTCTGTTAGAGTCATTTCATAAATGGCTTTGGTCTATTCATATTTAGTGCTTTGATCGCGGTTTTACAGGCGTGGACTCGACCCGAATAAAGCTAATTTGCTGTCTTTCTTAAGCAATGATATGTTTTTTACGACATTATGTTACAAATGTTTAATATCCTCGATTTTACAACTATCATCATATACCGTTTGAATCATTCTTCTGTTGGCACAAATCTTATTAAAATCCGTTGCGTAGTTCATAAGATTTAAATTGATATGAAATTAATTTGTTTTGGTCTATGTAAATTACTATTTCATTTCTATGCTATTACCATTTTTATTTTAAGGGACGTTATTCTCTAGTTTTGGCCCATATTTTTTTAACTACTATCATATCACATTTTTAGGATGCGTAGCGTGGTAAAATTTACAACGAAAACAACGTAAATTAATTCTATTTTATAAAACCTTTACATTTTTAAGCAATAAAAAAGAACCAAAATGTAAATAAATAAAATCAAATCAGCCTCACGCTGTATCCCGCATGCAACAGATAGGCAGAGGGAAGTGTTAAAATACTCCGTTCCCCACTTTCCGCCGAATTTTAGAGACGTGTTGAGTAGCGGAACTCTACGCCGCGCTTTGCCTGGACACCAAACCAAAGAAATAGAAATATAAATTTAAAATTATTATTTCATTTTCTCGAGTAGGGATTGAACCCACAACCAGTCGCGTTTACACTTTGTGCCTCTGCGCCACATTATTTTTCAATTATCTATAAAAAATGCTTAATATTTATATCTTACTTAATACTTATATATATTATTTCTATTTATATATCTATAAAAGAGAAAGGCTGAGCGTGATTCTATGAGTATAGTATCACGTACTCTAGTTTTACGTAATATACTTACTACTTACAACTACGTAACGACAATATATATTATACCAATTTTGCTGTTGCATTCAAAATATTAAAAACATAATGTAACAGGGGGCGTAGCTCAGATGGTAGAGCGCTCGCTTAGCATGCGAGAGGTACCGGGATCGATACCCGGCGCCTCCAAATATTTTTTGAAAATATTTTAGATTTAAAAATATTTTACATTTTAAATTCAAAATTTTATTTTCCGTTTGTTTTTTTTTCAACTCAATTATTTAGTCGATATCCATTACGGCATAATACTTACGTCGTTTATATATCCTCCAAAGTTATACTATCCTAGTAGTCCCTGGTAAAATATCCAACCCTTTACCGATATCACTATTTGAATAAACACAAGATTGAAGGGGCTTACTTTGACAGCTGTTGCCTTTTTTACATATGTATTTATAGTACGGTCGAGAAGAAGTTAAATATAGATGCTGCTTTGATTGTATTGAAGGATTTTTCTTACTTACGATAATTTCTTCCCGAATGAACAATGCACAAAATTCAGAAACTCAAACTTCAGGGCGGCCACGACTCGTCGACTGTCTTGTACTTACCGGATGACGGATGTTAGGTTTCCGAAATGCTCCCTTGTGGCTCATGTGTTCCTGGTGTACCTGGGAATGTAAATGCGATTTTTAGTTTACCTCAAAATTTGGAAACTGCTTGTTTTTTTTGGTTTTTAATGATTGCTTTAGGATTTTGTTGTGTGTTTGTTTATTTTTACTGTGTTTATTTTAACATATGTATAATATTATTTTTTATTGTGTGTGTAGTAAGTAAATTTTTCATAAAGTGAAAAATCACTGCTTTTTTTATTATTAGTTGTGAAGTGCGACTGACAAATGATTTTTAAAATATTTATTTCATTTCATACACCAGATTCACTATTCAAGATAGTTGTTTGTTGAAATTTAACAGCAATTGTTTTATTTTCATGTCAACACATTTTAGTAATTAAAGTTTTTAATGAAAAAGTATTATGTATGTTCATGTATGAAAAAAGATTTTTCTTAATAAAATAATATAAGTAGATCCTGATTGAAAATCAATGAGTATTATGATTAAATAGTCATTTAATAATTGTGATCCTTCATAAAATATCCAGGAATAGCCTTAATAAAATACCCCCTTGGATGTTCTTAGAAAATTTATCAAAATTATGACCTTTTTCATATTCTAATGCAGTAAGGTTAGAACATTGAGTTAATTTTTTTTATCAGCTTCATGCTGTATCCCCCACACTGCAGGGTAGGCAGAGGGAACCTAGTGTTAAGACACTCCGTTCTCCACTTTCNATATATATATATATATATATATATATATATATATATATATATATATATATATATATAAAATCTCTAAATATTTATCTAAATATCATTGATTATATATACTGTCTGTTAAAATATCCAAATTAGCCGAACCTTAGGATTCAGTCGCTTAGTTTCAATTGATCTCAAGATATATTTCTTATTTAAATATTGTCAACAGGGGACGTAGCTCAGATGCTAGAGCGCTCGCTTAGCATGCGGGACCGGGATTGATACCCGGCGACTTCAATTAGATTTTTCTTCTTCTGTTAAGATTAAGGTAGAATAATTTATAATAAAATAAAGAAGTCCATAGTAAAATGATGTTTTGTTTTTGTTTTCTGCCATTTTATTGTGCCTAAATGTCCTTCAATTATGTCACGAACGATCTTCTACATTTTTATATGTCCCTAGTCACCGTGGGATAGAAGTGCAACCCTTTATCTCTAAATCTTTTCTTAACTTTAATAGTTCTTATGAAAAAAGAGGAGACTTGCTATTTAAAAAAAATACTGAATTATAGTACTACATAAACATCTCTGTACTATTATTGTTATCCTGGTAGCACTGGGATACATTGCATAGCAACCAACACCCTTACGTAGCGTAGTTAGTTACTGGGGGACACACATACATACAGTCGAAGGTCTATTCCACTAGCTCCCGCAGCTAACGCGATTTGAGATACAATACAGTACCATCTAAGAGTCTTTGCCACCCTGAATTAGATACAGATGGTTGTGTAGATTTGATTTTGGTATTTCTCTTAATTTTGATTATATTTTTACCGACTGAACAATGCGCAATGCTTGGGGAGGCCTAACTTCACGTTGGACTCTTCCACCTTTACTATACTTACCAGATGACGGATGGTGTCCAAAAAGATCCCTTGTGGCTCATGTGTTCCTGGTCTAACTGGGAATGTAAAGAGCTTTTTATTAGTATACAAGTTTTTTTTCTCAAAATTTAAATTTATGATATTATATTGATCCACATTGTCAGTAGGGGGCGTAGCTCAGATGGTAGAGCGCTCCTAGAGGTACCGGGATCGATACCCGCCGCCTCCAATCAATTTTTTTTAAGATTTAGGTTTGAATTGCTTGCAATTCAAAAAATAACACAGATGTCAATTAGTAAAAAAGTACTAAAACTATTCATACATATTTAAAATTAAAGTGATATATTTTTTTATTCTACGATTTTATTGTACCAGTGAAACGTGTTTAAGTTTATTATAGTGAAAAAATTTCAAAATTTTCACGGTTTTTTTCATTAACATTTTCATCCATCTCAGTCGCTGTGAGATAGAAGCACAACCTTTTATACCTTAGTCTTATCCTTTCTTAAATTTAATAAATTAAAACGGGCCTTGCTTATTAAAAAAAATGACTTACAATGGTATAAAACACCTCTTTACCATTGACATTATCATGATGTCGCAGCACCCTTATAGTACGGTCGATGGGTCTAGGCTGTCCTGAAGTTAGCTGTAGATAGATGTCTGCGCGCGCCATATGATATTGGGATTGTTTTTACTTTTGAGTATTTTCTTCCCGAGTGAACAATGCGCAAAAGTTTAGAAAGCCTGACATAAGGGCGGCCACGATTCGTCGACCCTACTGTACCTACATGGCATACTCCAAGGGAACATCGATACATTCGAAGGGTGTATCCCACTCGCGCCAGCGGCTACTGCCACTTGAGATGCAATATCACGAGCAGGTAATAACCACCACCGACCGACTCATGTGTTCCTGGTAGCCGTGAGAAATAAATGTAACCCTTTTCATCCCTCTACTTACTTGGTTGGAAATCAATTTAATTAAGCTTAAGATTTGTGGTTGAAAAAAGCAGGCGCGTTTTTTTGTAAGGACATCCAATTTTGTATACAACTCTTAGTTGTTCTTGTTGTCTTGGTGTTCTTGGGAATATTAAATGAGATCAGATACAGAATCTATTCGTTGGTAGGTACGAGAGGATTGTTACTGCGTTTTTAAAATTGCATTTTATTTGACTAATTACAGGCTTATATTATGCCTAGATTAATAATATATTTTTATATTAAGATATTTTGAAGTTTGTGGATTAGATTTCCATTTGGTGAGGAATGATATATTATTATTTCCCCGCTGTGCTAATAAGAAAAAATAGCTGCGGGTGTTCTGCTACTCAACAGGCAGTGTTTCTGAAATTGGGCATAAGAACCAGAGCAACCCTAGATGCCCTCTGACTACCATGCTCTATGCGAGATACGCCGTGAAGCTAACAATTTCAACTTATTTCCCTGATATTTTTTTTATTAATAGAATCACTGAGCTATGATGACATTTAATATATTGCTTACGATTTACGATTGTACGGTTAGGGATCGTAATTAAACACTTGAATGGTGGATATGAACTACTTTATTGTAATCATTACATTGATATTTAGATAAAATAAAAATAACAATCTGTATTCCGCATACACTCTCTGTCAGGTAGCTACTGTATGTCTGCTATATGTCTACCCGACAGAGGGAATCTAATATTAAGACACTCCGTAGCCCACTTTCCACCTAATTTTTCGAGGCTTTTGCCTTGGTGCCAGAGCGAAGAAATGAAAATATTTAGAAATAATAATTTATTCCTTCGAGTTGGGATCGAACCCACAACCGTCGCATTACCGCTGTGCTAGCGTAATCTATCTATATATATAAAAGGACATGTACCTGACTGACTGAGGTAAGACGCACGCACAGCCGTAACCCCTGTGCGTAGAAACGTGAAATTTGGACAGATGTTTATTTTCATAATCTGGACATCCACTAAGAAGGGATTTTGAAAAATTTTTACCCTAAAGGAGAGAAATAGTGGTTGAAACCTAGTATGGATTTTTTTAAATCGACACCGATTTTTATAAAATATGAAATTCAGACTCTTAAAATATTTCACTGAACACGTGTTTCATGGTTTTTTAGAATTCACCCCCTAACGGTTCAAATAAGGGGTTGAAAGTTTATATGGAAAAATCTTTAAATTGCCACCGATTTTTATAAAATTTTAAATTCAGTCTGTTAAAAATATTTTATTGAACCCTACACCCCTAAGGGTGCAAAAAAGCGAAACTGCGCGCGCCCACTAGTAATTATATAAAACTATACTATAATATGTCACTAAAAATGTTCTACCATTTATGTAAAGTTAAGTTTAATTCAAAGAATGTAAGGCATTCGTAAAAAAAAATGTTTTTTTACGATTGTAGGTAAACTTTATACAATAAACTTTAAAAAAAAAACTTATCCCATAAAGATACTATGCAATTATGCTGTCCTAGTAGCCGTGAGAAAAAAATCCAGTCCGTTGCATCCTTTGCTGTCTTCACGCTGTCATTATTCCCAGCGATGCTGTGTGCACTTGAGTGGAGATTAAATAGCTTTTTTACTTTATTGCTACTGGTTTTTTGTTGCATACATTTTTTTACCTTAAAGCAGTATCCCGCATGTAGCAGGATACGCAAAGGGAACTTAGCGTTAAGGCACTCTATTCCCCACTTTCAATCAAATTTTCGAGGCATTGCGTATTGAATGGCGTTCTGCCTGAATTCCAGAGCGATACAATGAAATGTTTAATATTTAATTCCCCTTAGCAGGAATCGAACCCACAACCGTCGCGTTTACAGTCACACGCTTCGCCTTTGTGCCACGATGGCCACGATGGCATACATATAATACATATAAATAAAGTAGAAATCGATTGATTTTTCCAAGTGGATACATACACATATGTACATTTAAATATTATTAATTAAAAATATTCGCATAGCTCAAGCGGGCGAAGTTGCACGGGGACCGCTAGTCTTAAATAAAATGTCGTCAGTGTAAAAATGACCTTTCTCTTTTTATATATATATATATATATATATATATATATATATATATATATAATTGAATGACCTTAATACACTGAAATGTTTACAAGAATTACCGCTAACTACACAACAGGGGGCGTAGCTCAGATGGTAGAGCGCTCGCTTAGCATGCGAGAGGTACCGGGATCGATACCCGGCGCCTCCAATTCTTTTTAATTTGATATTGTTTTACAAGGGAGATTTATTTAATATTATTCTTATTTGTTCAAATTATACACGACCACTTAATAATAAGAAAATTGAAGAAATTACGATCACTTTTTTAGCTTGATTATTTTTTTATTGCGTTTTATTCTGTATAGCATTAAATTACATCGTTTCCACTATAAAACAAGAAGCTATAAATAAAACATACTAAAACGAAGACTGCATTAGAGAGCAACCCTTTCAAACCCTTAGACAGGTTGTCAAGTTAAGTAAGAAGGATGGATTTTTGTTTTGTCTCATTTACCTGAGCGTGTGTTATTTTCACACGACATATGTACACATACGAGTATGCTTCCTTTGTAATTCATATTTTTTTGGTTTTGCACATTTATATTACACTAGCGACCTGTTTGCGGCTTCGCCCGCTTAAACTACTGAAGTATTTATTTAATACACTGAATTACGTTACTGTTTTAATATACCTAAAATGTATGTTTGCAACGCACTTAAGATTTCTAATATAAAAATTATTAAAACCTTAGGTTGCATTTTCGTTGTGTCCATAAGAATATTCAATTGAATGTTTGAAAAAAAAAACAACTTATCGATACTTACAATAAAATCGTGACTCATCAGTGTCTGTACGTAGAAAATTTTAGAAAATTATATTAGAAAATTGTTATTACGGGCATTTAACAATGTAATATAACTTGTTTAATTTGTATATATTAATATATTTTTTTAAATAAATATTTTTTTAATAAAAGTATTCCTATGTTCTTTCTAATACCTCTAAGAATATGTGTACAACTTTTCAGAATAATGAGTTGAGTTTTGACGTGGAACCGTCACAAACAAACTTACATTCGCATTTATAATATTGGAAAGAAAGTTAGTATGAAGTTTGTTACTATTTTATCCACATTTTACTGCTTGTGAATGTTGTGATGATATTATCATAATATTTTGTGTAACCAGACTTGAAAGACAAACTCTTAAAAATATCCAAGACCTCTGTCATGATCCGTTCATGACCTTAATTAATGACAATAATTTTAAACTATTGACTGAGTGTCATAATAATTATGTATCTGATTTATAGATCTTTTGTTCATTATTTGTCTATTTGCTTGAAAATCTAGTAAAAGTAGTACCTATAACTTAAATAATAGTACTTCTCAAAAGCATATTCTATATTAGTTTGCTTTACTTTTGTTCAAGGCGTCAATCAAATGTAGGTAAATAAAAATAAAACAATATAAAATTTTGTTCAATTTAGTTTCAAAAACATGTTTCTTTTTATATACGGCGTCGTGGCAAAGTGGGATAGTGTCTGACTGTTAAGTGTTAACGTTATTGTTGTGGGTTCGATCCCCACTCCTTGGAATGATTATATTTATTTTCTTTTACACAAAGCGCGGTGTTTGTTGAGTTACGCAATGTCTTGAAAACTTTGTGGTGCGTGGGGAACGGAATGTCTAACACTAGGTTCTCTCTGCCTATCCTGTTTTTGAAGAAATGTTACTCGTAAGCTGTTTTGTATATGTTTTTGTCTATTTACACTCAGTAAGTACATAATATGGTAAGCAAAGAGAAACTCAGCAACCTATTTGCTTTTCTATATTACCAATATGACATCACAGTATATAATGTTATTTATTTGTTCAGCTATTCCGAATAACACTCGAAATTCTAACGTTAATATTTACTATTAATCGAAACTAAACCTATGTCAATCAATATACTATGTAAATCATAATGGCAGGACTTTAATAACTACCCTGGTATTTGTATGTATTTTATATATTATATTAACAATGACTTCCTTTGAGGCTTCATGGCGCAGATGCACGAGCGTGCGGAATACAGTGTGAATCTAATAAAAAAAACAAAAACTCGAGATAAATTTGAACCTATATATTTATGTTAAGGCCATTGTGATTCAGTAGGACTGCGTCTGACTGCAATAGAGATGGTTGTGTGTTCGATCCCCACTCGGAGGAATTGTTATTTTTTAATTTTTACTTTCCGGTTTTGGTATACGCAGCGTGACGTTGAGTTCTATCACTCAGTACGCAATGTCTTGAATTCGGATGGAAAGTGTTTGCCTTGATGTGTGAGTATTTTAACCTCAGCCTACTCTGCTATACGTGAATCTGATTTAGTCATCAAATAAAGTTAGAATTATAAAGTATTTTTTTTCTTCAGCTTCACGCTGTATCCCGCACACTGCAGGGTAGGCAGAGGGAACTTATTGTTAAGACACTCCGTTACCCACTTTCTGCCGAATTCTGGAGGCATTGCTTGTTGAGTCGCAGAACTCAACGGCGCGCTTTGCCTCGACACCAGAACGAAGAAATGAAAATATAAATGTAAATAAATATTTCTTCTCCTCGAGCGAGGATCGAACCCACAACCAGTCGGTTTTACAGTTACACTTTGTGCCAATGCACCACCACTGGCCTCAAATTTGCGTATTATATTTTTATATGAATAAAGTATTTGTATTGACCCCAATGTAAATATATTAATAATTACAGTTTCAGACGACTGTCGCAACAATAGTCGCTAGCTCATCGATTTGTCAACAGTATAACTTAATTTGAACCTATTGTTTGACACTCAGCGTAGTTTGTTTAATACAGGTGACCATGTCTGATGGTAATGTAGGAATACGAGTATAGAGTATAAACAGCTTTTTTTTATTTATATTATAAAAGTCTATTACATTTTTAAGACAAGAATTTACGCCAGTTTGGTCACTGGGTGCAGCATCAAGGTAGCTGTCAATGGTTTCTGCTCCAAATACGTCCCCCAAAGCGTGCTGTCGCCTACACTGTTTCTCTTGCATATCATTGACATGTTAGAGGATCCTAGAATATATTGCTATGCACAGTGGACGATTTATACTCCAACCGCACACGTCTTTCTAAGGGATGCGTCGACTAATTCCCGAAATAAATTTGTGTCTTATGTTGAGGCATGCCTCGGGGTAAAGTTGGCCTCAAAGCAACTGATGGTCATCACTGGAGTGTCTTCTTTCACGTGCCACGCAACTGTGGAATATCCAACCTGCGGTAGTGTTTTCATATTGATATGACTTAAAAAAAGAAACATATTTTTCTCTTCTCTTCTGATGTTACACGGTGTCGTGGGCACTTACAATCAAATAACCCGTACGCTCGTTTCCCTTGATTTTTTCATAAAAAAAAAACATTGGAAACTTTATCGAATATAAAGTGAAAAGCATTTTGTTCTTTGCGGCTTCACTCGCATGGTCAAATTTTAATAACTAGAGTTGTGCATGACACATTTTAAATTTGAGAGGTAACTTTGACCGCAGGTACAGTGGGTTGTATTGACGCAATTAATTAATTCGCGATTTCAATCAAACAAACTCTTTAGCTTTGTAATATTAGTTTCGAAACATATTATTAGATGGATATACCTAGAACAATACTGATATACTGATATAGAAGATAATTATAATAACTAGTTTATAATAACTAAAGAAAAACAATAAAGACACCTTGCAATTTTTAAAAATGTGTAAATACGTCGTTGTTGTACTAAATTAAAGATACATATAAAAGTATATAATATTAGTATAAAATTTAATTTACTTTAAATTAAAAATGTTTGTTTATATACAACCTTTTCCTTATGGAATTACTATCAATGACAGTTTTTATGAGGAGCGTCATTACAATTTTATAAGCAAACGAGTCTCAGAGGCGTGATCGCAACTATTCTATTTGGAAAGGTTTGAAAGTTGGCTCCAACAAAAGCAACGGCATATGCGCAAAATAGACGTATGTTAAATAAATAAATAAATGACTAGTATCTAGGACAATTATTATAGTCAACATTTGGTTTCCAAACAGGATTACTATCTATTAATTAACTTAGTTAAGCTAAATCCGAAAAACCACTAACCAACATTCGCGCATTCAATATCATTACGTATACCTAATTGAAATGTTGCCAAACATAAAATATTACAAAATATATGATTTTTTTTTTCATTTTTACTCAGTTTATGTATTTTTGTGAGAAAATAAATAAAATTCTTCGTTCTTCAGATTTTGCACGCATTTTTTCCGTACATGTTCCATGCATTTGGAGTGGCGATATTCAACTTAACTCAGCGTTTCGTTTACTAGAACGGGAAAAATTTCAATAAATTAAATATAATAATAGACAGGTGACTGACAGGTTGTGCGTTCATTCGTTCGTTCGTTTTCCAATCAAAATGTTTAATATTTTCATTTCTTCGCTTTGGTAACGAGGCAAAACCCGGCGTTGAGTTCCGCCACTCAACACGCAATGCCATCTGCCTTCCCTACAGTGTGTGGGATACAACGTAAGAAGATGTGTTGATAAATATATAATTTGATTTAATTTCTTTTTCTACATTACATATAACGATAATGTTTATACATATATATAATGTTTAATAATGATAATGTTTGATCTGTCGTTCCGCTGTCTTGTACTTATTCATATGCACGTGTTGACTGGTAAACGTATTTCAAACTTACTTTATTGTCTTTTAAATATATATATATATATATATNTTTATGTACGTAACCCACGAACATCATGTACGCTATATACACGTACGCCTACTGAGCCAAAACGACATAAATAAATGTATATAATACATACTCGTATAAAGAAATAATTAAAATATACAATATGCGTAATACGTCCGCGTAATCAGTTTTTGTGTAAGCCGTTTTAATTCAGCATTTAACTTTGTAAGCGCTCTCGAATCCCTATCCCGGACTGTTTCGCGATTTACCGGGCTTAGCCGCGGTCGCGGGATTAGCCGGAGTTACAATGTTTATCACATTAGGTGACATTCAATATGGCGTTTTTTGATTTTACTTTTGTGATTGTTTTATTGTTTATGATTGGATTTTGATGAAAAAATATATTTTTTTTATATTCCTACTACACTTACATGTACAATAAAGATAGGAAAATCCAATTTGTTTTCCATTTTTTCTTTTTCCATACATTACCATTATCCATTCTCGTTATCTCTTCGTCATATTGGCATCTTAAATTATAGTAATAATACACATTTATTGCCGCAGTAGGACAGCGTCTAAATATAAACGCGATGGTTATGTTTGTCCTCAGCCCTAGCAAAACAATGCGCCGCGTTGAGTTCCTCCGCCATGCAACACGAAATGTCTCGAACTTGTGATGAACTGACATTAGGTTCTCTCTGCCTATTTGCTTGTCATATGCTGTGTAAGAGGCGGAGCTGAGAATGTAAAAATAGGTATTAACTTCTTATTATTCGATATCAGCGAATATAAAGAAATGTCTTCGTTAAGTTAATTTTATCGCTGATATAATATTATTCCCTCACGTCAATTTTTGGTAAATTTATGAACCAGAGATGGAACGAAAAACATCGTCGCTGGGGAGAAGCGATGTTGATATAGCTAATGAACTCATAAAAAGATATTTTCTTGAAATATTTCATGAGGCCTTTTATAATTTGTCCTGTGCAGTTCATGTAATTTAAAAGTATATAGAACGAATATTTTTCTTATTTTGCTATAAGGTCGTCATCGCAAACATAGTTAAGTACTTGTTTTTTTTCACTTGCTAATTCTGATCAAGATCTATATACAAATAGGTACTTATTAATAAATACAATCATTGACTCTTTGGTTTGGTAGCTATTTACTCTCACTGCAAAATCTGAAGCCTAGGACAATATTGACGACATAAATGTCTGCTTCATGACTTTGTCATATTTTTGGTCGTATAGTCATGTGAAGGTAGTTAAAATATTTATTTACTTAATTACAAATTGATTATAATAACTGATTCCTATATTAAATTAATCTTATTTATTTTTAAATATTTGTGATAAATTTTATTTAGTAATAAACGTTTTTTTATTTATTTTTTGTTCTTTTATCATCTCTTCTAAATAAATATTACAAAGAAAGCGACAAGTTAAGTATTTTTAGTAGCACGAGCGAGTTCCATTATATGCACAGCGCTGCGCCGCCTACGTGCATCCAGAATGACAAGTGTCGGCCAATTGTTGAATATTCTCATAGCTTATGAACGCCTGGTACTGCGAGAATTGATGCGTGGGCTTTACTTGTTTGTTACGTTCGAATTAAGTTTTGTTTGTTTTCTTGGCAACTAACTAACTAAATGAATGGAAGAAGTGTTTCTTTTGAAAAGAACGTCAACTGCGTTTATGTTTGTTGATGTAAAAAGAATAAGATTTTGTTATTTTCTTGTCATGTGTATTGTAGAAAGATCATACAATTATTCTATAAATAATTATTTATATTTTTTAAGTTACATAATTTTTTTATTATCAAATTTTCAAAAACACATCCTTTCAGCTACTATAAAACTGCTTCTGAACATCTAAGAGAAATTTGTATGACGAAACTGAATAATCACCATTATTTTTAACGTATATTAGGTAATAAACATATATATTAAATAATTATTTTTCATTTTCATAATCATAATGTCATATTTCATAGTAAGACAAGTCGCGCCACATCGTTAATATTATAGCCATAAATAATTTTTCGCTAGTGCTAATGTAAGTAAATGTTTGAACAGAGTTAAGAAAAGCCAAAGTTTTGCCGTGAACGCTAAATATTCAGATAGCAGCGAGCATGTGCGTTACACCCCATTTGCGGCGACCGAGCATCAGCTCTCATTTGGTATTCCGATTAATGTTTACACTTGGATTATTAATTCGAGAAGAACTTCTTATATGTATATAAATGAACCTATAAGACCATCCTTCCATCTTCTAAGTGTGAGCGCGATGGGTGTGAGTTCGATTATCACATCGAGAGATAATTATTTTCTTCGCCATTGCAAGACGAAACGCACCCTTAAACTGTACTGTCTCACAATATGAAGTGTATTAGTGTATTGAGTGTGTATTCAACTTGACGTTGTATCCTGCACACAGCAGGGTAGATAGAGGGAACCTACTGTTAAGACACTTCGTTCCCCATATTCCGCCCAATTCTGGAGGCATTGCGTGCTTAGTGGCGGATCTTTGTCGCCACGCCGGCGACGCCGCGTTTTGCCTCGACACCAGAGCGAAGAAATGAAAATATAAATTTAAATAGATATTTCAAGTTCTTGAGTGGGGATGGAACCTTCGACCATTTGCATTTACAGTCACACACTTGTGGCCCTGTGCCACGACTGACTTCACTTATTCGCGCTGTTGCGCCACAGCTTCAGTGTATTGAATTTGAATGGAAATCGACAAATGGTGTTCTTCTTTTTCTTGTTTCGTCTTTATCGTAGATTTATATTTTTTTTCAATATTTCTTTATAAAGTTTTCACTTGTGAATTGTAAAAGTTGCACGCTCTGCCTTTGTATTGTTGACAAGTGATTGGTAGCCAAATGTAACACGTTAACATGTGTTAATATTTTAAGTCTATTCTTTATATCAGAAAAATATCTTAATTCATTATATTTATTTGTATATTTTACTAAAAACTGTATTTAAGTATAAATAAAATAAAATATCGGAAAGGATATATTTATGATAAAAGTTTCAAATGTGTTTTTGTATAATAAATTAATCGATCAATCGCAAATTCTATATTAGAGGTTTTGTTTGTTACTGAATAATGTATGGAACGTGAATATTCATCAGCGTACAGTATCACAGTTGGTATAACATGTATATAATTGTCTTTATATTCGATACATCGACCAAAATAGCTTTGTTATTGCTATTGGGTAATGTATTGATGATAATACATGTGTGTGCATGTATGTATGTATGTATGTATGTATGTATGTATGTATGTATGTACCTATATCGAACGTTGTAGATATTATGTATGTGATTATAGAAATGCATTTGCTTAATTTTATTAGGCCATTTGCAATCGCCTGAACTCAATACACATTATACACTGAGATATTGAATATGTTAAATAAAAATCAGCTTCACGCTGTATCCCGCACAGAGCAGGCTAGGCAGAGGGAACCTAGTCTTAAAACACTCCGTTCCTCACTTTCTGCCGAATTCTGGAGGCATTGCGTGTTGAGTGGCAGAACTCAACGCCACGCTTAACCTCGACACCAGAGCGAAGAAATGGAAATATAAATTTAAGTAAATATTTCATCTCCTCGAGTGGGGATCGAACCCACAACCAGTCGGTTTTACAGTCACACTTTGTGCCGCTGCGCCACGACCGCATATGTTAAAGCTATTTTTTTTATTTTATATACAGCAGTGGAAACTTTGAAAGAAGAAAAATTGTTGTTGTTTAAAATGTAAATATAATGTCTATATATAATTAGACACAATATAACTTTAAATATTAGAAAAAAAAATGCTTCACGCTATATCCCCCGTATAGCAAGTATAGATAGCCAAAGTAAACCTTATGTCAAGACTCTCTTCGTCCAACTTTCCAGATATTATGTGCCCGATGGCTGAAATTAACGCTGCGCTTTGTCTTGTTATTAAGACGAGAAAATGAATATATTTCCTTCCTTCGAGTGAGAGAATCATTCCAACAAATCAATCAATCTTTATAAAAATTACAAAAATGACATATTTTTAATATTAACTGTATTTTTATGTGTTGTTGTAGATCTCCTGATAGAAATGCTGGGCGTCCTGGCCAGCTACAGCGTTACAGTTAAAGAACTGAAGCAATTGTTCAACGCTATGAAAGCAGTCAACGGCAAATGGGTAAGATATTATAATATCTAATATAAGAAATTAATAAGGAATTTTTGAAGTTTTATATCTTCATATTTTTATTTCATAAATAAATAAGCTCGACGTATTTTTAATTAAATGTGTCAATGTTCATTTTGTTTCCGTTTCATTTGGAAAACGACGCTGAAACCATAGAAATAAGAGTATCCAAAATTTTCTTTTACTACATGTTTAAGGTTGATGTTGCTTTAATTTAAAATTACTTTAGAACGAAAAATCTTCTTGAAATTTCAAGCTAAATTTTCAAGCAAATGGCGGAATAAATAAAAACACGAGGCAACCGAGCGTAAATACAGTACCCGCGCTGTTCCTGTAGGCTAATTACAGTATAACGATGCAAATTCGAGGAGCTCTCGCGGTTTTCCAAAAAAAAAGGATCGATTTTTTATTTTTCCTACATATAGCAGGATAGGCAGAGAGAACCTAGTGTAGATACACTTAGTTCTCCACTTTCCGTCATGTATTCGACTTTTTGAGTGTTGAATGGCGGAGATCAACGCCGCGCTTGAATCTACAACCGTCGGGTTTACAGTCTCACAATGTGGAGGACATAATGAAACTGCGCCACGATGATACTAATTGAACGTGTAACAACACCCTCCGTACTTGGACGCGTTTTATAATATCTATTCGCGTTCATGATGCCTTGGTACGTGCGAGAGACAATGCGGGGGAGGCTGCGGAATTTATCTCTCGACTTGGCTCGGCTGCAGTTATCTTGTTTATAGGCGGGATTACGTATTTCCTACAGAAACGGGGCTCCGTACTGTGCTTTCATGCATAATGTTATTCTATTTTCTGCTTATTTAGAGATAATAGGTTTTATTTTGTATTTTATTTTTTGTTTCTTAACTATGATAAAGACTTAAGATTTTTTGTAAGCAGTTTTGTTTTGTTGAAAGAAAGTAATGATATATAGAGGCCTTACTGGCGCAGGGGCATAATCACCCATGGATGTGTAAACGCGATGACTGAGGGTTCGTTTTTTCTCGGAGAAATGGAATAATTAATATTTTCATTCCTGCGCAATGTCTTAAGAATTCGGATAGGAAGTGTGGAACTGAAGTGTTTGAATAGGGTACGAAGTATCTTCTTACCACTAGTTTCCGAGGCTCCTTCTGCCTACCCTGCTATGTGCGAGATATAGCGTGAAGTTGAAAAAGTCATGATATCAGTAATAATAAAGGCTTACTTTTAGGATTTATCTACTTGTTTGAAAAAAATTACGCATTTTATGACAATATTAATAAAACGATTTAAAATTTTCCTTATTTATTTTAAGATTAATTAATAATAGCGACTACGTTATATTATATGAATTTGTTTAAATATCATCATAGGTTTTTACAAAGAATGTATTAGATTGAGGCCGTCGTAGCGTAGTAGTAGCGTTTGACTGTAAACACGACGGTTGTGGGTTAGATCCCGGGGGATGAAATATTTTTCTATTTTTGCTTTGGTTACAGACAAAGCGGAGCGTTAATGTTAAACACCAAATATTTCGAAAATTGGGTGGAAGATGACCTAGTAAAGAACGGAGTATCTTACAAGATTCTCATGCGAACTCTGCCATTTCTGAGATACAGTGTGTGGGTTAAAAGAAACTGTTTATATTGCTATTTTGTGACCTAGAACCTGTCTTATAGCTGAGCCAAAAATAAAGAACAGAGTAACTTATTAGTACAATCTCACTGCTTGCTTCATAATAACGGTTAATGTGTGATAATACAAAAAAATATATATCATAATAAATCGACAACAAATATAGTCATTTATTGAACACATGTCTTATTAATTGGAGAGGCCAGGTTGGATAGCCATCGCTTTAATTAATTACAACTTAGCGCCACTCATATTTTCCCCACGTACTTAGTATTACACCTAACGTAAATAATATTTATGAGAGAGCTCACTATCGCCATTAATATGAAGTCATTACTGCAATTGCTCTTTTACTTTTGAAATATTTATTACATTTACAATATAATTTGTGTTAAGAATTTGTTAAGAACGTCGTGGGCCAGTGAGAGTGAGTGAGTGGTGTCTTACTGTAAACGAGGCAGTTTTAGGTTCAATTCGCACTAGAGAAATTATTTTCGTTCCTTTATTCTGGTAAGAGGACACAGCATGACGTTGATTTTTGTCATTCAACGCGCACTATTTATAGTACAATTGTACAAGAAGCATAAGAAGACGGCAGGTCGTACGAATATACTCATTATATTCTAAAATGAAAAATAATTTAATAAATATATATATTATATATATACAACAATAAGTGCTAATCTTCGTTCTAATCTTCATTTAGATGCACGTTTTAGTTTATTTGTATAGAAGTTAATATTTATAAAACAAATAACTCTCGTCTCATATTAAATTGTTAATTATATTTGCAGCCCCGGCATTCTGCTAAGCTGTTAAACGTGCTCCGTCAAATGCCGCACAGGAATGGTCCTGATGTGTTCTTCAGTTTTCCCGGAAGGAAAGGATCGGTGAGTATAAGAAATTTAATGTTGTCTTTAAACTGATTAAAAACGCTACTTATATATTGTGTTTTAGTATGTGTATTTTTATAAAAAAAAATCACATACCATGAATAGATAACTTACCATGGTTGAGATTGCTTACTTAATTTTGCCATCTACAATGCGAGAAATCACGATGATAAATATATTTAATATACTCCCAGCAAAGTTATTAAAATAATATCAAAGAAAATATGTTTCAAGTATGTCAAAAGGTTTGCTCAAAATAACATTTTATGATAATATTAAATCTATGCTACTTCATAAACAGCATAAAAGTCTGTACGTTTGCGAATACTTAAGTAGTGACCTAAAACAACAATAACTGGTTCTGGAATTCGTCAAAAGTGCCTTTTCATTCGGCAACCCTCGCTCTTACGAGGTTAAAAATATTTTCACCACCAAAATAGACGAAAATAAAGTTTTGAAAACTGAAATTCGTTGTTGAGAATCGTGAAAAATCGTAGAAAAAAATACCATTTGAAATTTGTGTTTTTCCAATTGCAATGTGAATTTATTCAGAAATATACTATTATTGTATTAAGTGGTTGAAAATATGGTGAAAAGGAAAACATAAATATATAATTTATATTTTTTATTTATCCGTACGTCTGTGTCTGACCATATTTATTGATTAAACTATGCATAAATAATGCAGAATTTTGGAATACAACAAAAAAAGAATGACTAGAGTCTATACATTCATACAAAAACGTAACAAAAACGACGACCTCCTCTTGTTGAAGTCAGTTAAAAGACTTTTACCTATAAATATTAAAGAATAAAATATATTTACTGCGCCTGTACTTAATTCTAGAGACAAAGGCCCCAAGACTCACCATGCAAAATCTAGTTTATAATAAGTCACGTAACCTCCGTACGAGGTATGTGAGCGAAATCAAGATCGCCCCGTGGGAAATTAATTAATTTCGTGTAGCGTTCGAATGATCGCGGTTGCTAATTACCTTGAATCCCATAATGCGTGCGTGTCTGTGTCTCAGGGGGATAATTAGTATGTTATATTATATTTACTTTGGCTTCAATAAGTCTTTAAAAATTCTTTTTCTTTAAAATTTCGATTTTAATATCATTATTATATATTTTATTTACTAAAATATAGGTAATTCGATGCTGTGATCCAGATCTCAGTTAATGGGGATATAAGATATTCTTATAACCAGTGAAGAAATTTTTGAGTGAAAAGTGAAGGAATTAACTTGTATTTTTAGGGATCCGTACCCATATGACAAAAAAGATATGTATATCCGCCTTAATAACATTGCATTATTAATTAAAACATATTTTTGTAGTGGCAAATATAACAATACCAATTAATCAGAAAACTCCATATACAATAACATACCTATCTACCTCTTTGTCCCACTTATTCTATAAAAATAAATATGACCCAGATTTTATATAAAAAAAACAAAGCTTCATAATGTCAGCAAACAAACATAACGATATCGGCTAATTGGAGAGTCGAATAATGAGCCTACGTTGCTGGAGACTAGAGCGTGCTCTCGACAGTGCAGGGTGCGGTAGTTCCAGCGAAGTAGTGTTGTGGCTTCTTACAACTCTTGCCATTCTGTTATCTCTATTGCTTGTTATTGATTGTTTGTTGTGAGATTGATTATCATCATATTGGAAAAATTTAAAATATTTTTTTAACTGGATTAATTGCGTATATGTCTTATTTTATATGTACTTTTTTATGTCCGATTTTTCGGAGTCGGGTAGACTCCACCCTACCAACGTCAACCCGCGACTATCGAATACTTGAAGGTGTTCGAAACATCGGATTTCCAAAAATATAAAACTGAAACAAAATATTCGATTTATACATTAAATAAAGTCGATTTAAAAGTTTTATTTATAGTATGTAAAAGTCGATCGAAAAAGACATATTTTGTTTGATGTACCCCTATATATTTTGTAATAATGATGTGGTGTTTAAAATTAATTTATTTTATGTTTTCATGTTGTATGAAAAACCTCAGATTATATTCACTATTCATATGTTAAGTAATAAACCTCAATTGGTATACTTGTTATATTGTATCCTGTAATTTAGTTTACGTGAAACTAAAAGTCCCATTTTATCTCATTTTTTGCCATTGTATTGGGAATTTCGATAAATTCTCTCTAAGTTCTCCCCTATACTCTCTCTCTTAGGAACTGCAAAATTTCATTTCTTTTTTCATTTGTAGTAATATTATACGTACGTTAAGATGTTATACAATCAAGATCACTTGGACGGCTTTCAAGAGACAATTCAAGATCATTCTCTCATTCTCAAAAGTATAATAATATTATAATTGCTTACTACATATAAATTGCTATTGTATACATACATATAAAGTGTTATTTCACTAGACTTACTTTAGAAAGATAATTCATAATATCTGTAGAAAAAAAATAGCGAATTTCAAGTGCCCCTACACTACGATTTTAATTAGAACTTCAACAAAATGTAATTTACGTAACCAAAAAGACTGATTAAACATTCCTTAAAAACAAAATTCATATAACAAATGCATTTGCTTCTGTATACGCTGTACGTTATATGAGAACTTGGCTTTGGAGATATGCAGTCAATATCGAGAAGTCTGTTATTGTCTCGTAGCCATTGTTTCCGATGCTGATATTGCTGTTGTATAGATTTTAAAGTTTTATTGCTTTGTGAGGTTTTGTTTGGTTGAGAAGTGTGTGCATATCAGTGGTTGTTATTTAATTGCACTGGTTTTATTGCATACTAGCGGCCCACTCGGCTTCGCCCGCATATCACCTATAGTAATTTTATTACGCTGCATTTGCCAACAGATTGATATATTTAATCATAAACAACTTGTTTTAATATTATAATTCTGAGAAACTGCAAGCACTATCTATATGGCTGTATGAGAGGACGTCATTAGCGGAAAGGGCGCACCCTGCAGAATTCGGGCCTAGACAGCCGTAAACAGAGCTTTGAATTATTATAATTTTACATTTTCTCGAAAAGTATACTTCCAAATTACTACATAATACTATAAAAGCCGAAGATTATCTTTATTAAATTTAAAATGATGATGAAATAACTTTCGCTCGTAAGTTTCAATATACATGCTAAATAAATATCGATGAAATATCTCCTTACAAAATTCAATTATTTTTTGTCACAAAATGTCTTATAGTAACTTATTTATAAGAAATACGGTCTCGCGGACTTTATTTTAGATTTAATAAATTGAATATTTTAATCATACAACGTACTGACTATATATTTAACTATATTGGCATTTCTTGTTATTGTTATTTCGTTATTTAAGGCTAACTAAGACTTACACAATAATGTTATGTAGCCTGTAGCACTCCTGGAGAAGCTTAGCTTAGCTTTCATACAAAATAAAAAAAAAGTAAATTGGACTAGTAGATCCAGAGATCTTAGCGTTTAAACAAACAAAGTCTTCCGCTTTATTATATTAGTACAGATACCACATTTGTATCGATATTGTACGTTTAATAGTAATTAAAAAAAAAAGGTATACAACGTGATAATACATACAATATAAAATAGTATATTCTATAGATGAATTATGTTTTCTCACTTGCACTCTGTACTACGATGGCGGCTCTGTTCTTATTAGTTTGGACATTTTCTTATAAATATTAGCTAAGGTGGCATAACTCTAACAGTGAGACATATGATATCGAGAACTTTTTTGATTGATGTCCTCTATAAAACTGTATGTAGTACATCCCTTTGCTTTATTGTCAATAATTTTCACAGCGCATTTATTGGTACTTTTTTCATACGTTAATCATCTAATGATAAAATAATTTTTCTAATCGGTCCAGTAGTTTCGATAATTTTAATATAGATTTCGATGCACCTTCCTCCCATTCCCGCAGAGTCACGCCGCTACGGTGTGCGAGGCCATACATAGCGCATTATTTTATTATTACATGATTTTCTGAAGATTAATATTTTTAAACTCGTTATACCTTTTGAATGGATTGTCCGATTTTAATAATTAAAAAAATATTTTAAAGGTATTGAAAATATTTTTTTTAAAATATAATTTAATGGGATAAGGATTAATGCAGAGATATAAATAGATTTGATTATCATCGGTACTTTCGTCAACCTTTAAACTATAAAAAAGTAGATATATCGCCATAACTATAATTAGTTGGACATATAGTATCGCGGACTTTTTTTATAGATATTGATGCGTTCTATAATACTGTAAAACAAGGTTACATTATCGAATTTTTATTAAGGATCCTTAATTGTTTTGCACATGTAATATAGCCTATGTTTGTCAGTAAAGATGCAGTTTTCTAATGGTGAAAGAATTTTTAGAATCGGTCCGGTAGTTTATGTGTGAAAACAATACAAACATACACACAAAAATACAAATATTACCTCTTTATAATATTAGTATAGATTAGTATAGACATGTAATATGTGAGAGCTTAAACCATTTTTTTTCGATGTTTTTGTATTTCTTTTTTAGTTTCGAAAACTATACATTGAAAAAAATATAATTGAAAATAACCTGTTACTATAAATTTGTTTTGGTTATAAAAACAATAAAAACCTTTTCGTCAAATTTAAAAACAAAAAAATTGGAGGCGCCGGGTATCGATCCCGGTACCTCTCGCATGCTAAGCGAGCGCTCTACCATCTGAGCTACGCCCCCTGTTATGTTGTTTGATATAATTTTTATTAACGTTTCAATATTTTAAGGTCAAGTATAGCAAAGCGGAGAAAGTACGTTTTTATAGTACCGCTATGTAGCAAGTTATTTTAAGTATTATAATTAATGCAATGAGGCCATCGTGGAGAAGTGGGACAGAGTCTGACTGAGAATGTGGTAGTCGTGGATTCGATCTCCATCGGAAGTATGAGTGGCTATTTCTTTGCTTTGGCAAAAAAGTGCAGCGGTGAGTTTCGCCACTTAGCATGCCATGTCTCGAATTCTGGCGGAAAGTGTAGAACGGAGTGACACAAGATTCTCTCTCTGTGGGATTAAGTCGTGATGCTGCTTTTTTGTTTAATTTATGTACTAGTGTAAATTAAACTTTCCCTAGACTATCTTCTTAAAATCTTTTCAACGTGAAGTAATCTAACTTTTTTATTTCCCACTTTTGGCAAGTGAAAAGTTTTAAGCATCGCGAAAATATAATTTTAGTAAACTGTCAGTATAAAAAATGTCCGAGACTATGAAGATATTTACATTTAGTTTTCGTTTTTATATTGTACTAGCGACCCGCTCGCGGCTTCGCCCGCTTAAGCCACAGCCACATGTTATCAAATCGGTTTAGTACTTTCAGAGAAAAATGTGGACAACATATCGACAGACAGACAAGAAATTAAAAAAATATCCATTAATCCATTTCAGTCAAAATTACTAAATGTACAGACAAAATATTTTTACTCTCTTATTATATATAGAGATAGAGATTAGAATATAAAAGTTATTGCTGTTATGGCGTAATAGGAAAGTTAGAATAAACGTATTAATTTTAGGTTCAAATCTGACACGAAGTACTTTTTTATTATATGTAATTCTGCAGTGAAATAAGAATGTTTTTATTTCCAAAATTAGTTAAAGTGGAGAAGGTAAAGCAAACAATGTGAGATGAGACTTTAAAATGAAAAGTCTACAAAACAATATAAATAATTACTTGCTTAATATTTAAAAGAAAATAAAACAAAATGGGTTGGAGGCGCCGGGTATCGATCCCGGTACCTCTCGCATGCTAAGCGAGCGCTCTACCATCTGAGCTACGCCCCCTGTTATACATTAAAATAAAAAAAATACATTACACAGTACTCGAGTGATTGCAACGGTTTCTTGTCCACAGCGGTGACTCAATAACAAGTTAAGTAATAAGTTGCCAATTACCATCTGGTAAATAAGTCTGGTAAAAAAAAAAAAAAAAAACTATTGAGCCCGGCCGTTAGTGTATACTCGTATATTTTATGCCAAAGAGAGAGATTCTCTACACTGTCTCTTTGGTTATGTATACGTATATATAGTATTAGCATTACGTTAGGATTTCTTTGAAAAGAATTGTTGATGTTGATTATGTCAGTTCAATATATTTTTATTTTTTATGTAAAATTAATTTTATTATGTATAAATTTAAAACTGGATTGAATAAATAAATTGTTTTGCTAGTTATGATAGATTGCTGCAATGTCTACGACTTAAGACAATAAAATAAGAAAGAGTAAATAGGTTACAAGTGTTTATAAGATAAATAATTAAAAAAGCACATTCATGATTTTTCTCCTATAGTAAGTAGTACACTATATTTCCTCCTATACGAACAATTTTCAAGAATTACGTGTTGAGTGGCGCTCAACACCGCGTTTTGTCTTGTGTTCGGACCGAAGAAATAATGATAATTCGGAGTTAACCCTAGTCATGTTTACAGTCAGACACTGGACCGCTCCTCCGCAGCGGTCTCATAATATAAATATAATAAAACTAAAATATAATAAAACATCATAGAAAATGGATAGTAATATTGTTGTACTAATATTGTTAAATTTTTCCACTTTTATAAATAAATTTATATGTTGTAAGCCACGGGCTTCTCGGTTTCTTGTTTATTTGTGATAGTAAGCGCATCGGTCGAGTAGTATATTGAATTTAGCGGTTTCGTTGAATCATCCGCACTCAGCGATGTGGACACTTGCAGTATAGATGTGTTTTACCTTTACACAATGCTGTAGAGTTAAGAGGTCATGTTTTTTTTATAATTTGGCTAATTCGGCGTGTTTAAGTAAGTAAAAAATTATGAATATGCATTAGTACTTTTGTCTCTAAAAAGATACCATTTTACAAATATAAACCATTCCATACCATTTTACAAATATAAACATAAAAATTAATGAAGTAAAGTTACAAAGTCGTTGCGCTTAGACTTTGAGTGCAAAGTCTAAGCAACTATTTAACAAAAGAGCTATTACCAAAGAATTACCAACAAGTTCCTTTGAAACGAGCGCCATCGAAATTAAATTCGATTCGAACCAAACAAAAGTTAGACAATTGGCATTGTATCAAAATTTCAATCTCCCATCCTGTGCTGTTCTGTTGAAGAAACTTTGCACATGAGCTTTTAGTGCTATCGGTTTAAGGTATTTTTGTTGTTGTTACATTATTTTTATATTTTGATTGTAATATAATAATTCAGTTTTTTTTAAAATATCAAACAACAATATTGAATATAGTCATCCCACGCCACTTTAAAAAATAATTTAAATGCAATCATTCTCGTTCTCATCGAACTCATCGAATTCATTAATTTGGGTACGACGGCCGTCAATTTAAAAAAAATGTGTAGTTACAGTATGCTTACAATTATTATTCGACTAGCGTCCCGCCCGCGGTTTCGCACCTCTGAACTATACGGTTAATTCAATAATTTAAGTGTATTTTGGATTTATTGATATTTTTTTTATTTCGTCTATCCTGACGGTAGGTGTAACGCAGTTTTGGAATTCCGGGTTTAAAAGTATATTGTTACTCCACTAAATCCTCTATCTTCTACTGAAAATTCTATAAAAAAATGTCCAGCTGTTACAAAAGTAAACCCGGAAAAACAGAAAGACAGACGTCGATTTCAAAAAAAATACTGTTGTTTTTGTTTTATTTTCGTGTAAGTGGACTGGAAAAAACAATTATTTTTCATCATAGACAGACACTTCAATTTAATTTATATGTATAGATTTTTTCTTTATTATTTTTTTTATTATAGATTTTTTCGTATTTAGTACATCTTGGCACGTAGCACAACTGACTGAATGGTTGTGAGTTCGATTGTCGGGGCGATTAATGATTCAATATTTTCTTTTCCTGGAGAAACTAAAATTTTTGTCGCTTAAATTATAGCAAATATTGAAGCGTGAAATCATATATTATATCACACAATTTTTGTTGTAACAAACCAATTATCCAATATCAAATTTTCCCTGTAAACTTATAATACCTGGGAAAGAGAAAACCAAAGAGTGCGGAGTAAGTTTCTAACGAGGCGAGCTCAAATCGAATTGTTGCGGAATTTAATAAGTTCGTCGAAGGGAACCACCTGCTGTCTCCGAGGCGATAAATTAGACCAAATGAAGAATAACGATGGATATTAGCTGTAGCTTCATAAAAAAACCATGCCTGTATACGTAAATAATATATTAGTTAATGATTTTGTACTCTTGATCTTTACCTTATATTCTTGTCGTTTTGGTGGACAGAGTGACCCATTGTTTTATATTAGATCCGCATTTCATACCTTATACTTTTATTTAGAAAGTCATGTATGGCGATGGTACATTATTTAAGCCACATTTTATAAATAAGTATGAATAGTAAAACAATATAAGTTGAATAAAATGTATTTTTAATCATTGACAGTTTATCGTTATTAACTTTGATAATCGTGGGGTTTCTTAAATCACATTTGGACTTTTATGTAACAGTGACTTCATAATATAATTTTAGTTACCTCTGTATAATTAAAAGATGCCCTCAAGATATAACTATATCTTACCTGTAAAATTTACGTTCAAGATTTTTCTCCACAACTGAGCCGTGAACTAATTAAAACTCGCCCGAGCGAATATAGGGGGTAATTTATAGTACAACGGGGACCGACCGCGCCTAAATGCTGCTAATTAAAACATTTCGATAATGGATGCCGCGCCGCCTTTCAAACTCTACCTCCACTCTACCTAAATCTACCACTGAATATTTCATTCATCCTCCACTGTGGTTTGGGATAACATTTATATTAAAAAGGTTGTTGCGTAGTTTTTTTTTTACAATTAGAAAGCTTTGAAATTAATGCTGTATTTTATAATGTTATGAATATGAAAACACAAAAGGGAAATTGTAAGTTAATTACATTTGTTACTAACGCTGCCGTGGCGTAGGTGGAATATGTTGAACTATGTATCGTGAATAATCATGCGTAAAATTTTCATTTTCCTCACATTGTTGACATAAAGTAAATCCACATAATATTATACAAAATGCCCATTTTAAATTTTACGATGTATGCCGTATATATAATGTGTGTATGTATGCCTCTGTACAGAGGGATGGGCAGAGGGAACTTAGTGTTAAAACATTCCGCTTCCCACACACCTCCTCACACCACACCAATTCAACACCGCCCTTTATGTTGTTACTAGACCGGGGAAATGATCATAATACATCACACCTAGTGAGAATCGAACCAACAACCGTCTCGGTTACAGTCGAATCCACAACCGTCGCACGTCGCACAGACAGAAGTTTATATTATAATAGTTTAGTGCAGGAATTAATTATATTTTACTAAATAATCAACGAAAAAAGAGAATGCAGAGAATATTCAGAGGTCCCTTCTCTATATTACCTACAAAATGGAGATACTTTAACAAATATAATTATGATATTATGAATATAACTAGGAGGAAACACCAGAAAATTAAACCGGTTTTCAAATGCCTACATCAAAAAGTTACGTATCTACGTATTATTGCAAATAGTATCTTCGTAGATAAAATAAACAGCGTATTTTATCGACTATAACCCAAGTTCAAATTGTCTCTAGCAATAAAGGTTCGCCGTTTTTACTCAGCGCCGACCTATAAACGGATGATTTCGAATGAATTTTAAAAACAGCGGTAAAATGAATACTGCGCACTTTCGCGTTATTTCATTACGTTTTGAATATAAAATTGAGATGTTAATGTAAATACGACGTATTTATTAAGAGGTTAAATATTTTATGTAAGTTTTGATTATCTTTAGGTAGGAATCTCGTTCTCATTGTAAAATAGAGGGGAACCATAAAACACCAGCTTTCGCGTATTTTCTTGCATGACAGTGTAGGCAGAGAGGACTTGGTGCTAAGACAGATTGGAAACAAATTCCACCATACTACAAATTTTCGAAAGATTGAGACATATAACAATTCTTATGAACTGTCCACAGACGGTTCTTTTACATAGCTTTGTTTTCCGAGAAAGCTTGAAGTATTTGTTACTGTTTTCTTTTCATCAGAAAATTATCCTATCGATATTCAATTGACGGAGGTACACAAAATTATTTCTACCTTTATTTCATTCAACCCATGGTATATTTTGTTTGTAATCTCTAAGTAGAAAAAGGTATGTCCGATCGATAGTAGAACAGGCAAACAGGACATTTTGGACGTATTGTTTAAGCGGACTCCCCTCTTTATTGGCAATTCTTATTCAAATGCGGGCGGCCGGATGTAATCGTTGACACACTGAGCTTTCTTTGCGTCCATTTTTATTTGTGGATCTATATATAAATAAACGCTGAGGGCGCTTTTCTCTTTTTTATATGCAATGCAAATGTTTGGGTCGGTGTTTGTTTTATGAATGTTGCATTCTAAATCTTTTGTAATAATAATAATATTATGTATATGTATGTTTCAAGAGTGTTTCATTAATATTAAAATTTTAGGTCGTCGTGGCGCAGCGACACAGTGGCAGTAGCAGTGATTCTTATTGTGAACGAGTGTGGATTCAATTCACACTCGAATGAAGTATTTTTATTTCCTCGGTCAGATAACACAAACTGTGGCGTTGAGTTCCGCTTCTCAAGACGGCTTCTCTCCAAAGTTGGACGGAAAATAGGAAATGGAATGGAATGGAACTTTACACTAAGTTCCTTTTTTATATACTGCTATATTCAGAATACAGCGTGAACTACTACTGTAATTAAATTTCTATGGTGAACTCCAAAGTACTCAAATCGTTATAATAATAACACCTTATCTTATATAAATACAAAATTTATTTTTACATATTGCGCTCGTGACATCAAAAAATCTTATAATCTACGAATATCGTTTTAATCTTGTCCGTTTTTTTCCTTATTTATCGTGCCCCAGCCACCATTTCTCTCTGTCTAGTTTATCCGTAGATCTGACGGCCAACTGACGCATCTTATCCCGCACCGTAATACTTAGTTACGTGGATGAAATATGTGCGCTAATACAAACGCCGACTCTGTTTACCGGCTTGTCGGGGTTGTTGCGTTTCGTGATTGGGGTCAGTTAAGAGTTAGGTTTTTAGTTTATTTTTTGTCTAAGAACGTTTTTGAGAGTACAGAAAAGATTAGTGTTTTATCTAAAATGGATAATATAGATAAATATGTGGGAACATGTGTAATTATAGGTTTTGATCAATCAAGATCTATTACTTTTTTCACAAAATATTAAGCAAGCCATTGTTAAGTATTTTTATTAAAATAGTAGGTATAGTATTATTATTTGATCCGAACAAGAATTTTAAATAAATCAAAACCTAACAAGTAATCTTAAATTTCTAAAGTACGTAGTAAGACTTTTTAAATCAGCTTCATACTGTATTCCGCACACAACATGGTAAGCAGAGGGAACCTAGTGTTAAGACGTTCCCCATTTCTGGAGGCAATGCGTGTTGAGTGGCAGAACTCAACGCTGTATTTTGCCTTGACACCAAAGCTAAGATATAAAAATATAAGTGTAAATAAATATTTCATTTCCTTGAGTGGGGATTGAACCCACAACTTGTGCCGTTGCGCCAAGACGACCTCAACTTTACTTTATTTTTTAAAATGTAGCTCCAAGAATCTAGTATAAAAGCAAACGAAAACGCGATAAGTTTAATTGAATCGAGTCCCATCGAGAGTTAGGACTGCATGAGCTCAAACGTCGCATTTATTTCCCAATAGTACCTTCTATCATAACATACGTCACCTACTACGTACTTTAGATGGATTTTTAAATGAAATCAGTTCTGACTACATTATTAGCTATTGAGTTATCGAGGCCGTTATGTGGCAGTGGTACGAAACCGGACTCTAAAAGCGTTGTGGGTTCGAATCTCACTGTGCTAAAGATCATGTTTAATTTATTATCATTTCTACGCTCATGTAGACGAAGCGCGACAGTGAAACTGGAACCACTCAACATTGTATGTCTGGAAAATTCGGTGGAAACTGAGCGTCTTAGGTTCCCTCTATCTAGCCAGCTATGTGGAATGTGCCAGTTTGACCGGCCGCAATATATTAAATTACAATTTTATTGTATTTTATATCTTAATGCAATGTCCGTACTAGTTTAGTGGTAAATCAATGTGTTTTTTATGATTTTAAAATTTTATTCCACACTTAGGAAAGAAAAATACTTTTTAGAAAATATATAAGTTCTCAATTTCACAGTTCTCGAGAATGAGAAGAAGAGGCGCGGGTTCAAATTTTTATATATTTTCTGGAAAGTATTGTATAAACCACTGTTTTCTACTTGCCTATTTACTTTCTTAGTTTAATTAGTTCAAATAGAAACACTTCTTCTGAATGATATACGAAGCGGTATTATCGCGAGTACTGTTACAGTAAACATCCTGCAGTTGGATCAGGATAGCGTTTTTCTTATGGTAATCTAGTTTAATCAAAAAAAAGAAAGCTTTACTAATAGTGTCTTCAGACTAATGACGGCACGGACGGAACTTTATTGAATCGTGCACCGCGTTTTGTTCAGCTTTATCGATTCTGGACATTTGCCAATTTAAAACCGATGATATAATACTTTATAAAGCAAACAAATTAAAGTTAAAATATTCTTGATTTCGATTCAGTTAGTGGTTGTAATGAGCTTTGTTATTTCTTTGTGTAAAGTTTTTAAATGTTATAAAGTTGCTTAGCTTTAAAATTAATTTGATTTTGTACTTTGTTTTATTAGTAATAGTATATTACTTATACACTATAATAGTACTGACTTCTGAGAATCTGTTTACACCATCATGACAAAAATGTACTCACGACTTTATATATATAAAACTCTTTAAAAAAAATTGCATACAGATAGATTCAGAAACCTAAAAGACCCTAAAAGGGAAGATGATTTCTCAGGACCATAAGAGGAGAGGAGAACGGGAAAAAACAGTGTTTCTTATTTCGCGTCTTTATCTTAATTAAAATAAAACAATACTTACATTTGTATATAAATAAAAGTTTAAAGTAAGTACCTACAATTTTATGTGTCTTTAATGCGTTGCTGAGAGATCTACCGCTTAAGACAATATCTGTTGAGAAAATAAACAAGCCACAGCAACTTTGAAATGAATGAACAAAAACCTCTTCCGAAATGTTTCCTAGCGAAGAAGCTCTGTTGTTTACCATCAAGTAGAGTGCCTTTAGCTATGTACATGGAAGTGAGATTGAAAGAATGTAATATTAAAATAGTGTCTCAAAATAAAGATAATCTATAAATTGATATTAATTGGCACAATTAGTAACTGTTTCCGCGTAAAAGAAAGATTAGTAGTTTGTAATACAGTCGTTTATGTTTTCTTTTGCTTCCAACTTTAGTAAGAGTACCTATTACTAATTTTCAGAGAAAAGTACGGAATTTTTCCACCCTTCAGTTCAGTTCGGTCCGGCATCACGCTGTATCCCACACAAAGTAGAGTACGCATAAGAAACCTGGTAACCTAATATCAATACACTCTGTTCCCATAAAGACATTCCCGTTCCCTACTTTCTGCCATATTATAAATAGAAGCATTGTGTGTTGAGTGTATAAAGTCAACGCCATGTTTTGCCTCGATACCAGAGCGAAAAACTAAAAATATTAAATAATTTGTTACCTTGAGTGGGGATCGGACCCACATCCTGTCCCGTTCACAGTCGCATGCTTTTGTCACTGCGCCTCTCCTCCTAGCCTCAGAAAAAAGCCGCCGTGGCGTAGATGCCGATTGACTATGAACCCCATAGTTTTGGTTTCGCTCTCCAATGCGAGATCTGAGTGAATGATTTGTTTTTTAACCGACTTCTTTCTCGGCTTTAGCAGTCTGAAGTTAAGTTGAGCCACTTAACGCGCAATTTCTCGGCTTTGGCTGGAAAGCAAAGAACAGAGAGTCTTGACACAAGGCTGTCTCTGAAAGGTTAACCTGCTATATACAGAATAAACCCTGAAGGGAATAAAATGTAGCTGCAATATATACGTGCGTTCTATCCAATTTAATATTTTACTCTTTACGTTACAAGAATCGTAACACTAAGAGGATGCGTCTAGCGATCTATCTTATAGAAAGTCCCACGGGAAGATTAAGCACCACTCGATAGTTTATCCCGGGCTATAGAAATAAATAGTGCCCCGGGATAGCTGATATTTTATCTCAATTCTCTATTTTAAATGTACTTGTATTGCCGAACATTTGTTTTTAGTAGATACTCTAGAGTTTCGATATGTTTATTTGATTTTTTATTTAATGTCTGGATTATATATAACATTATAATTGCTATTAGAACAAGGCTGTTATATTAAAGTTTATGTCCCTTAATTGCTTTTACATTTATATTTAGTTACTTTTGAGTCTAAAAAGTTTAAAATGAAAAATATTTGCTTTTAAAAAATGTTTTACCTTACTTGTTATATTATGTTGAAAAGTATTTGTTGTGGGATCAATTTTATAATAAAAAATATAAGACAAGCTTGGTCTCATTTTAAATAAAACTTTTTAAATCAGCTTCACGCTGTATCCCGCACACAGCAGAGTAGACCGAGGGAGCCTAGTATTCAGACACTCCGTTCCCCACTTTCCGCCAAATCCGGGAGGCATTGCGTGTTGAGTGGCGGAACTCAACGCCGCGCTTTGCCTGCGCTTAAATAAATATTTCATCTCCTCGAGTGGGGATCGAACCCACAACCAGTCGATTTTGCAGTCACACTTTGTGCTGCTGCGCCACGACTGGCCTCTCCATAAATCTTTTTAACCGAATTAAATCAAATTATACGTATTATAATAATTTGATATTCAAAAATACATTTTTTAAAAATGGATATTTCGGCCGCTTCACTACTTGTCACTCCCAGAATATTTATTACTTTTATAGGAATAATTATTTTTAGTGTTACCAATGCTCATTATTACATGTATCATACAGCCTGCAGGCTATGTGGTGTAAAGTGACGAGTTACGTTATTCAATAAAATGTTGCCAGTTGATATTGCGGCTAAATTTATTTGACACATGGGCCCAACATATTTCCACGTTCGTACGGCCGATAAACACCGCATAAATATCCCTTTAACATAAATTTTCGTCAAAATAAAAATGGGTTAACGCGCGCTCAATATGTGAAACGTGAGGTCTCGGCAATATTTCATAAAAAGAGTTATGTCTAATTGATGCTGGGTGGTGAACAGTGTCTTATATTTAGTATCTGAGAAGGCTACCTGTGCTACGCCAAAAGCTATATGGCTTAATAGTAGTTATTGAGTACATAGTAATTGAGATCACTCAAAATTCTCCATGGTCAATCGTGGCGCAGAGACACAAGCGTCCTATTACGCGACAGGTTGTGGTCTCGGTTCCCATTTGAGAAAATTAAATATTTTAATTTCCTTGTCCTGTGATGAGCCAAGCGCGGCGTTGAGGCCACCACTCAACACGCAATGCTTCAGA
Organism: Heliconius hermathena; assembly: GCA_013403705.1. Lineage (NCBI taxonomy): Eukaryota > Metazoa > Arthropoda > Insecta > Lepidoptera > Nymphalidae > Heliconius > Heliconius hermathena. Next base: position 191,616 of record JAAIXJ010001797.1, read on the forward strand.
ATTCGGCGGAAAGCGGGGTACGAAAATGTCTTAATGGAAACGGAGTGTCGTAACATTAGATTGTCAGGTTCCTTTTGCCTACCCTGCTATGTGCGAAATACCGCATGAAGCTAAAAAAAATGTGTAAGTGACCGACAAGCTTTTACTTGCGGTTTTGCTTCATGCACATTTTGTTATATTTATTTGGAATTCCGTATAAAAAAATAAACATTATGGAATAGAAGTTGATAACCTAGGCCAGGATTTTTTGAATCTACTGTAGGTCTTTAATGATATCCTACATCATTTGTAACGGAGATATGAAAAAGCTATATAAAATCAGATAATATGTATCTACTTCCATATGGCAAAAAAGGGACGCATGCAGATTTTATTGATAAGATATAAGGAAAAGAATTATTTACAAGGATTTTTACAATGCTCCAAGGAATTTAGACGGTGTTATTCGTTCATTCCGAATAATATGTATTTGGGATTGCTTGTATTAGAAAAATGAACAGCAGTAATCCAATTTTGTGTACGAAATGTTTGCTTTTCTATATTGTCTATACTAATATTATGAAGAGTAAACATTTGTATTTTTTTATATATGTTTGTATTGTTTTCACACGAAAGCTACTGGACGGATTTCAAAAATTCTTTCACCATTAAAATTCTTCACTGAGTGACATAGACTATATAATATTTTCATAAAAAAATGATGAAAACATAATGAAGCAATAATATACCGACGAAGGTGTGAAAAAATTAGTCATCAAAACTCTGTCATCGCGTGCGCTACGGAAACTATTGACGATAGAAAAAAAATATTGTACAGTATTATAAAACATATCAATACCTACAAAAAAGTCATCGATACCATATGTCCAACTACTGTAGTTATGCCAATATAACAACTTTTTTACATTGTAAAAGTTCATAAAACTGCCGACATTAATCAAAATTATTCTTCCCTCTGTTATTACAGAGGGAAGAATAATATGTTTTGATACTTATTCCATTAAATGATATTTTATTAAAAACCGTTTCAATACCTCTAAATTCTTTATTAAAATATTAACATCGAACATCCCATTTAAAAGGTATTAGGAGAAACGATTAGATTTTTTGTTTGTTTGAATTGAATAAGCTCCGAAACTACTGAACCGCTTTGAAATATTCTTTTACCACTAGAATCCTACATTATCTGTGATGAACATAGTGTAAAAAAATTACAGCCTCATTATACTATTGGTAAACTAATAATATTCAACATATATAAGAATATTATATTAAAACTTTTTAACTCTATAATTGTTTGTTTAGGCGGTCGTCCTGCCACCACTAGCAAGATGGCCCTACGAGAACGGTTTCACGTTCACAACGTGGTTTCGCCTGGACCCCATCAATTCTGTCAACATCGAGAGAGAGAAGCCCTATTTATATTGGTAACGTATCTATCTACAAAAAAAAATACCTTAATTGAATATTAAAACCAGTTTTTCCTCTTGGGAATACGAAATATGATATATTTCTGACCTGTGTGCACTAATATTTTATTTATAAGATACTCAGTACCGGATCGCAAATGCACTCATTGAATACGTAATAAGGCTATTTCTCCTAGAAGTGGGTTACTTTCGACACTTAACTAAGCTAGCCGTTAACTTGAGAGCTTTTAAGCTAAAAGTTGCGCTAAGATCAAATTATACATTGATGACTATCGATATGTAAGTTGACTATTATTTTAACTGATATCTATATATATATATATAAAAGGACATGTTCCGACTGACCGAGATAAGACGCACGCACAGCCGTAACCTCTGTGCGTAGAAACGTCAAATTTGGACAGATGTTTATTTTCGTAATCTGGACATCCACTAAGAAGGGATTTTGAAAAATTTTAACCCTAAAGGGATGAAATAGTGGTTGAAAGTTTGTATGGAATTTGTTTTATATCGGCACCGATTTTTATAAAATTTAAAATTCAGACTCTTAAAAATATTTCATTGAATACGTGTTTCATGGTTTTTTACAATTCACCCCCTAAGGGTTCAAATAAATGGTTGAAAGTTTATATGGAAAAATCTTTAAATCGCCACCGATTTTTATAAAAAAATTAAATTCAGACTGTTATTTTTTTTTTATTGAACACGTGTTTCGTGGTTTTTTTAGAATTCACCCCTAAGGGCTCAAATAAGCGGGCGAAGCTGCGCGCGCCCACTAGTTTATTATAATGTAGGATCAAAACTTATTGCGTGAGTAGCAGAACTCAACGCCACGCTTAACCTCACCACCAGAGCGAAGAAATGGAAATATAAATTTAAGTAAATATTTGATCTCCTTGAGTGGGGATCGAACCCACAACCAGTCGGTTTTACAGTCACACTTCGTGCCCCTGCGCCACGACTGGCCTCTATTGTTTAAATAAAAAGACAAAATTATTTATTTCGTCATAATTAAGTAATTATGTATTATATAATATAATAATATTAAGTTTATTTAAATCAATTACTACTGATCATTAATTTCCATCTATGTTTTTTATTTTTGAAGATATAATCAAATATTTATATTACACAGAGAGCAATATCTAAATAATATTATGTGGAAGATGATTTTTTGTAATATTGAAGGCAAATATTGCCCAGGTTAAAGATCGCTACTTGGTAACATAAATGGCATATATCATATTTTGTAACAAAATAGTATTTAAAAGGAAAGTTATGGAAGAATAATATATTTTTATTAAAGTTTAAATATAAGTTTGGAATGTATTCATTTTTTTTCAAGTTTTCTCCAAAATTTACTAAATTTGTTATTTTAAGATAATCACATTACTTTATGCTTAGGTAGGAGGACCAAACGACTCAGCTTATGAATACAGTTTAATTCACATATATATATTTTAAATATAGTATTGAATAGAAACAAACGTACAAAATCATTTAAATGATTTTTTTTAAAATAACCACTATTTGATAAATATAGAATGTAACTTGAATATTATACTACGAAAGGGTATTTTTAACCGACTTAAAAAAACCATCAATCAAGGCAAAACTAACGTTAATAGATTACTACTAAATAAACAAAGCAAAAGCTGACATAATTAATTTTATAAAAAATACTACCACAAATTTTGAATGACTCCAGAAATAATAGAATTTAAATAATAAAGAGAAGTAATTATATGAGAATTTATAATTTTGTTAGTTGTTTTTTTAATTGTCTTTACTTTGAAGCGATTAAAACATTATTTTCTACTTTTAATTGTTGATTAAGTTTGTTCACATAGGTTCAGTTTTCACGTCAGCTTTTTTTAATTGGCTTCATTTAACTTTGTTAAACACAAACCTAAATTATTATAATATAATATTAAATTAAATAATCTTTGAAACAAGCGAAGACTGTTAAAAAGTTTTGGAGAATTTAACTCCTTCCCTTAAATTAAGAGTCAAAGTTTTGAACTAGTGAACTGCTGGTGCGTAATTTTTTTTTGGAGAAATGAAAACAGAATATGTTACCTTAAATCCTTTCCTTTTTTAAAAACAGGCAGAGAGAGAGAGAGAGAGAGAGAGAGAGCTGAGTGTTAAAGTATTTTTTCTTCCTTTAAGTTTTAATAATGCTTATGTATTATAAATGAATTTTGAATTTAAGTATGATTTTTAACAGTGTGTAAAACAGTATGTAACATTGATCAATAACGACACACATATGTTTATCTGTATATGCTCATATAAACCAAAAATAAATTCTTAAGTATGAAAAATCTCACATTGGATTCACTTTGAAAACTGAGCGGAAAGTGGGAAACGGAGTGTGGTAACACTAGGCTCCCTCTACCCATCACGAGAAAGCGTGGAACGGTTTTTTTTTCCTGTACACAGTAACAAATTCCAAAACATAGTCACACGATAATCTCCAACTAATCGAATCTTAGATCTAGCATTGAATGGCTGTCACAGAACATTCCTAATACAGTCGTGTCCAGGCATTAATTAGCTAAACGCATTCTATCCGAACTCCCGAACTCCGGCCAATTCACTTTGCGACTGGGATTAGGTCGGTCTCTTGATCAATGTACGTACTACAGATTTCGAACTGAGTACCTGCTACATTGTAACCGTATGTTGCAAAAGATTATTTTTTTAATAGTTTTTGCTTTTGAATATGTTTTGTGGTACGTGATCAATTTAAATAGATTTTTTTATGTGTAAAATATAATATTATATATTGACATAACTTACATTCAGGTCGGTTGATTTTTTTTTTGCCTTACGTACTATGTCGTTTATCCCGCCTATTTTAAATTTAATAGATAATTGCCTCAGTGTTGTCGCGCTAGTGTTCCAGTCTTGTAGGGATTTACAACCTCACAAAATATAATAAAATACCGAATGGTATATTATAATGATCTCTTTTCATAATTTTTTCTATTTTGTTATATACGAGTATAAATGTAAAGAAATTGGTGCCCTGCACCAATATGCATAGCAAAGCATGTGACTGTAAACGCGACGGTTATTGATTCGATCTTCAGTTGAGCAAATACATTATTTTCAGTTTCTCGCTCTGGTAACAAGACTAAGCACGGCGTTGACTTCTGGCTAACTTGTTATGCGGTAGAAAGCGTCGAGCTGTTGTAATTTGTGAATTAATGTGGTTGTTAGCAGTAAAATAGTATTTTTAAACATTTTTAAAGTGTTATTCCACACTTAGGAAAGAAAAATACTTATTTAGAAAACGTATAAAAATTTGAACGTAGCTGGACTCGAACCCGCGCCTCCTTTATATCAGTACACATAAAAAAAGAATCCAGAAAAGTTATTTCAGAAAGTGAAAAAAATGTTGCTCTTCTTTTTTTTGGTATGCACTAACGTTGCTACGTGTTTCCAATGTGAAGCAGCCTTCTAAAATCTCGTGTTGCAGACGCTAGGTTTTTCATCAACTAATAGTTAAGAACAAGTACAACTTGTTTCAGCAACTTTCTAAATTGCGCATAGAGACTAGTTTTTATCTCGTACTGTTAAAAATAACCGTTGTATGGTTAAATTTTATTTGGTTTATTAAAATTTCACGTCTGAATGCAAACGGCGATGGTTGTGGGTTCGATCCCGCCCTGAGTGATAGTTTATATTTTAAATTAATATATATTTTTATATGCGTGAAATTCTAGTACTTTCTTATGTTTGAAGTGTATCCATAGGTAAAAATGTATAAAATGTATTCAACGTACGTACTAAATTAATGACTTAGTTATGAGTTTAATCCCGCTCGAATGAATATCTTAGTTGGCAACGAAGTGTCTTTAAGTGTCCTAGACACTTAAAGACACTTCCCGCTGCTTACTCTGCTATATTATGAGATACAATATGAAGCTACAAAATAGTTTAATATTATATAACGACTCGGTAATTTTACTTTAAATGATTGTGTTTGCATAATATAGTAATAAACATTTCAGTTTAATAACCTTATATTTGATGAAGTAGTTTATTTCAATGATTACCATAAAATTGCTGTAAATTTGATTTGTGCCGCCATTTTATTTATATAAAATGGAACTTGATGTATTATTATTATTATTGTTTTGAAATGACGACAAAGTTAATTTAAAACCTGATGGAATGTTTTTTTATTTCCTCGCTCTGAAAAAAAGACAAACGCAGCGTTGAGTTGCGCCACTTAACACTCATACAACAACAAAAATTTAGTAGGAAAGTAGGGATCAGAATAAAAACTTGGCAATGTCGGATGTTAATTCCGTCACATTTTTGTTCTAAAATAAACCGAAAGAGAGGAATCATTAATCAATCAAAAGAAAAATATCTAAAGCATTTTTTTATAATATGTTATGATATGTATTTAATATTGGTGTGATTTCAGCTTTAAGACTAGTAAAGGCGTGGGCTACACGGCTCACTTCGTCGGCAACTGCCTCGTACTGACCTCCATGAAAGTTCGGGGCAAGGGTTTTCAACATTGCGTCAAATATGAATTTCAACCAAGAAGGTAAGTTCCTTTGCCGTAAGAACTTTTTTAAATCCTCTTAATGCTTCCTTAATCTCCCCAAAGAAAGTATATCAAATTTCAAGTTCCTACGCTGTCAACATATACACTTAAGATTTTTCACTTATTAAAAAAAATAATATAATATATTATATTATATTAAAAATTTTAATAATTAAAAAATATTATAATTAAAATAGCATTAAACAAACGCATGGCTAGCAATTTACTTTATTGAAATTCCATATAAAAGTTACGAAAATACCTACCACTATTTGAATCCTTTAGCGCGACTTTTTTAATTTACCTAAAACATTTTCTTCGGATTGTTGGATTATTTTTTTAAAATACTTTAGTCTAGTAATAATAAATTTTTGCGATACAATTTTATAATAAATTAAAAATGAGGTTGATAAAAATACAATACGAAACATAGTTATAGCCAGAATACAGTTGACCTATAGAACTTCAAAACTAAAAATTATTGTTCGGGTAATTTTTTTTCTATTCTAATAACGAATTGCAAAAGTCAATCAAAACGGCTTTTTCCTTTTTTTTTTTCTTTTTGTTCCTATACAGATTTTTTTAAAAATATAACAATTATTAATTTCATATTTTTACTTCTAAGACAAATTACATTTTTAACTAAAATTCAAAACCGAGATTATCTGTGTGATATGTTTAATACGAGATATTGTTGGAATTAGATAATATTTGATAGTCAATAAATTTCGTAATTGGTATATGTTCATATGTCTAACCACAAATTTCTCGGCAATTAGAGGACATATCGAGATGATCCTTTTTCATTCATTTTTATTTTATTATTTTTTGTTATATTTAAATATGCATTTGTGAGTTAACGATCATATATTTTGTCTATTGTTATATTAATAAAAGCTTAATAATAATTAATATTTATCATCAGATGGTACGCGATAGCAGTAGTCTACATATACAACAGGTGGACGAAGAGCGAGATCAAGTGTTTGGTGAACGGTCAATTGGCGTCGAGCACGGAAATGGCCTGGTTCGTCTCCACGAATGATGTAAGTTGCTTATTACTCGAGAGTACTTCAGTTAAGGGATTTTAAGATGATGGTGAGATTTAAGATTTAAGATTGTTTTTTTCTAAGTTGCTTAAAAGGCTCTCAACAGACTATAAATATGAGAGTTGTGGGTTCGGTTCCCCCTCGAGGGGCAGAAAATGAGGACGAAGGACCGATTGCCACAAAAATAAATGTGCACACAAACTACTTCTTGAACGCTATTTTGTATTTAAATTTTGTGACGGTGTTGTATTACATTATGGGTAATAAGGATGTCTGTGGGTTCTATTCCCAGTCGTTAAAACAAGATAAAAAGAAAAACGAGGGACGTATCACTAAGTTCTCTTAAATTAGTTATGTAGTATATAAAAATGAGTGAGCAAACAAATACAAATGAAACATCTAACAAAAGTTACAAAACTATTTTAGTTGTTCAAATATGTCTGCCCTTAAGCTCAATTTAAACGAAGCTTAGAAACGAAAAAAAAAACTAAGAAGCGCCTTCCAAGGAATAAGTTATCCTTAAACTTTCTTGAAGTACCAGGCGATTATAACCGAGAAGGAGCTCCATCTGCTCAATCAATTATTTAGTTAGCAAGGGGCGGCCCTACAGCTACCACTCAGCGTGAGCGTTAAACGTTTTATTATTTTTTTTGCTTTGCTTTTATTCTAACCTGTTTAGTGATGTTTGAAAGGGATAGTGGTATTTGATATTGCGACCATAAATATACATATGCAAACGTATTTTTTATCTACAGTTCCAGTTGTAGTTTCTATATGAGTACAATAAAGAAGCAGGTTCACGTTCCAATTATAATATTGATTGAACTCAATGAACTTATTTATTGAAAAGTAGTTTATATATTTTTTTAAGTTAAGCTCAATTGAATAACATATAAAGTAAATGTATTGATTCACAAATTACAATCTAAAAAAAAATCAAAAAAAAAGATTTTTATAATAAGTTCAGACTGTTTTCCATACATAGCGGGGTAGGCTGAGTGAAGCTAGTGCTAAGATACTTCGTTCCCCATTAAGACTCTTCACTCTCCGATTCTCGAGGCATTGTGTAAGTGGCGGATCTCAACGCCGCGCTTTGGCGAGTGCTATTTAACACTTCTTATTTTCGTCTCACTGGAACAGAGAAATACAATACTATGTATCACATCGTGACATCTATCCATTTGTTTGTTGTGTTTGTGTTGAAAATGATTTATTTAAATATTTTTATTTCTCGAAAGTATCTAATGCAATCAAAGATTACAGTTTATAGATGAAATATGTTTTAACTAATATGATAGTTAAGATAAATGCATAATATAAATAAAGTATGATATGTAATACACATCTTCTTTTTATTTTATAATAACTTATTATATTTGAATTAATATATTAAATGTGGATACAGTATTAAATAAATCAAACTCAAATTTTGAGTTAATTTGACTTTGTTTAAAGTGACGTTTTAGCTGATAGTTTTTTTGATAGTTCGTCCTCTCACCCCGAGTAAATTTCAATATACTATTGACGTAGCGGATGCAACCGTGCGTATGAATATTCAAAGCTTTCAGCGTGGTCACGTTCGCATACGGTTTATTAAATTTTTATACGATCCCAGATAAAATTCTCAAATAGCCAAAATTTACTGAAATAGTAATGAAAGTGGTACTTTAGTATAAGTTCTTTCAATATAGTTCATACTTTTGTATGTAGTATAATATTATCTATCTATAGATATAGATAATAGATATCTTATTTAGGAGTGTTTTGACACTAGGTTCCCTCTGCCTTCTACTATGTGAAAAAAAAATTAAAGCAGTGTAAAATATAAATACAGCCAGAATCAATCAGACGATATTATTTCGAACTTAATATTCTGTTAAAGACGTTTCTCCAATACAATTGACTTCAGATCCCGCCATTGTTTTAAAGCTCATTAGTACTATCGCTCAGTATTTTGCACAATCTAAGATTATATTGAAGAACCCGAGAATCCATTTACCATAATAAATTATCTCCCCTCGCACGCTGAATCATTCCCCTGGAGACAGAATCTTGGCATGCCTCAGTCGTAAATAGGAATTTACATAGAATTACACCAAGAATTGTCAGTTAGAACTTGTACTACGGTATAATGTATAGCGCCTTAGTAATTAAATTACAGTCACCAAAAACATTTTACATTTTGTGTAATTCTCTATCTAAATCTCTAAAGTATTGATTAAAATTTTCTAAAATTTACGGAAACATTAGAATTTTGTGACATGTAAATAACATATTCAAAGTTAAGACACGCCCGCTTCTACGCTACTTTCCTTCGAATTCTGGAGGTATTTTGTGTTGAGTGGCGGAACTCACCGGCGCGCTTTGCCTCGACACCAGAGCGCAGAAATAAAAATATTAAATATTTAATTTCCTCGATAGGGAATCGGATCCACAGAATTGTAATCACAGTTGTGCCCCAGTCACACGCTTGTGCCCCAGCGCCACAACTGACCTCATTGAGAATACAGAGTAAAAAATAAAGCAAACGGTTGCACCCCAAGCGCAAATAGCTAAATGTAAACGAATTGACGAAGCTAGCTAATTTGTGCTGTTTAATATTTCGCCCTTGTTGATACAAAGAGGAGCTCTCTGCAGTAACTCGGTTGGCACTTGTCACTTTGAGGCGCTTATTGCGTTCCCTGCATTATTCACTTCGTTAAACATCTTGATGACTCCGTCAGATACCTTAAACATTGTTTGAGTCTTTAACAATTTGCTTTTGTAGTTTATAATTAACTTACAAAATAGCCATTTAGCTTCGTTTAAAGTGTTGTTCCTCACTAAGAAGCCCTTAGTGTGTGTCTAAGGAGCACGGGTACGAGTCCCGCTACGTACAAATTTTATTTAATATATACTTTTTCTCAAATATTTTTACAAACATTAGCCTTCTTATTCGTCACATCATTTTCGTGATTATTTGTGGATCTGAAGATTTTCTGTTTTAATATAATTATAGTAAACGTCATTAAAAATATATCAGACGTTCTCCCAAGTAAGATACAAAAGATGATGAAAAATAAAATCGAGTTATAATTACATTAATTTTTTAAATTATTTTTATATTCACACTCTCTACACATAGTACGCAGAAGGAACCTAGTGTTAAAATACTTCCATTCACTACTTTGAGAATTTCGAATTCTTGAGTTGTTTTATCGACAAAGCACAGTATATCTATAGAATCACTTCGTTTTCCTTATAAAATATTGAATTATTTGAAAAAACTTAAATGTCAAGAAACTCCTCAAGTACCGTGAATTTTATTTATTATGCACATTTTGCCGTCTTTAGTGTATTCTCCCATCGCAACATTACACGCTAATCTCTCATTAAAGAGGAGCTCGTTTACTTTATACTTTGTCTCGGGACACTACTTAGGGGGACTTACATTTTATGACAAAGAAAAACAACTTTTACTCCACTCGAACTTTGTTCGGGCAGAATTTTTTAAATAAAATATGAGTTATTATAATGTAGCGGACAGTTGTTGTCTTTTAAGTTATAGCTGTGAAACTTTCGAGCTTTCAAGCTTTTTTCAATTTACAGTTCTTTATAAATTATTTGCTACTATAACGACTGGTGGTCGCCACTGGACATGTAATGTCTTTGCTTATACTTAAAGTGAAAAAGAAATTGTTTTTTACTAAATTCTGTCTGCTTCTCATTAGTTACCATGTATTTTTTTACTTATAATATAAGCTTTTGTCTGTCCTTCTTTACTTACTTTCCCTCTTTACTTTTCTTTACCTTTACTACACTTGTCCATATACTGGATCATTATTATTATTAAAAATTGCAATAAGTATAATGTTTGTGATTTCTCGTAGCCCTTCGACAAATGCTACATCGGTGCGACGGCGGAGCTTGACGAAGAGAGAGTATTCTGCGGTCAAATGGCGGCCATCTACCTGTTCGGTGAAGCGCTCACGACACACCAAATATGCGCAATGCACAGACTTGGGCCTGGATATAAGGTAACCTTGGTGATTATTGTTTAACTTTAAAATATTGATAAAAAATAATGTGTCAATTGATATTTTGTTTTATATTTGAAGTAAAAGATTATCTTTAGTAATGTTTTCATGGTATTAATGGCATTTCTCAAGAATTGGATTTCTTAATAATAATATTTAAATTTTAAATGAAAGGTAGCTATTACTTTGAATAATTTAAATCTTAATAAAAATTTGAATGTGTTTCTGAATTTGTTTCCCGCTAACAATGGACAGAGTCAGTTCCGTTTCGACAACGAATGCAACATCAGTTTGCCGGAGAACCACAAACGGGTGAGCGAGATCGCTCCCAAGCTTGACGCTCCCCTTGAGCCCCATGAACCCCATGAACCTCTTGAACCTAATAACCTTCCCATTGATACCGAATCTGAACCCATACCCATTGAACCTGCTTCGCAAGAAGACGTAGCAAGCAATCAAGAAGTAGTAGTAAAGGAGGACTCGACGCCGCGCGGCCGTCGCATGGCGGACGAGGCGCGCGAGGTGGCCGCGGCGCATGCCTCCCTGCTCGTAGATATCGAAGCATGCAAGCGTGTAAGCATGCCGCGCCGCCCGCTCCTTTTTATGTGTATTTAATATTTGTGGCTTATTTTGTGTTTTTTTTTGTTTGTGTTGGTTTGGTAAAGTAGGTTTTTTGTAAGAAATTATGAAAATTGAAAAAATAAATAGGTCTAAATTGATTTTAACTGAAGTAATAAGAAACATGTAGGGATTTCGAAATGGCAAGATGTGAAAGGCTAGAGAAATTTGGTATATGGGTAGTTCTGCAAATTAAGGATTTTGTGCGGCTCGGCCGAAATATATATGACAAATTGTTTTAAACTCATTTATTTCCATTGAATACTATTATTTAGAACTGTTTTTAGTTGGTCACTAAAAATAATAAATATTTACAATTATTTTCTGAACGAAATTACTGTTTAAAGTGCAAAATTCTCAGCATCCTGAGGTGTCCCTCGAACGAAATGTAGTTCTAAATGTGTCGTGATTTACTTATTTCTATATAAAGATCACAATTGAAACCCAAATTGATATATTTACAATTTTACCTCACTAGGGAGAATAAAATAGTAATAGAATTTCTCAAAATTTATTTACAAAATCGTCTTTGCATTTTGTCCCTATCATTTCATATCAGGTTCAATGTTAAATCAGTGAATATTCGATATTCTATTTGTCGTACGCTATTGCCGTTTAGCCGAGTGAATCCTTCCACGAAAGAGACAAAGAATATCTTTTATCTGTACGCACCTAGCGCGTTCTTTAATCAGCACGCGTCAGTCGGCAAGAGAAGTAGCGTCAAAATCAGTCAAGCTCACAGTATCCTGGTAAGGATTTTTTTTATGAAATAAAAAAAGTATATGTGTAATTATAGCGTTTTAGTGCATAATTTGACAACACGGAGGCTTAAGTAGGGCGTAATTTTGGTTGAGTGTTAGAATTCATGTGTTTTTTTAAATATTAGGCAAATATTCTCTGGAACCTAGCCTCAGGATCCTGTCTAATTGAGAACCAAAAAGTAAATATGCACCAGATGGCGCAGGCACCGTATGCAAAAGAACTGCAAATGATGTCATAGCATGTGCAGGTGATGTTACTAACCTGACTGAGTTTTGTGGTGTCGTTCAAAGTCGCAATCATGGTGTAACAATTTTTATTGTTTCTAAAATTGAAATTGAGAAAATGAAAATATTAATTACGACTGATCAACAGACTTTAATTGCTTTTAATGGTACTTCCCAAGTCCACTAAGGACAAGGTATTGCCTTTATGCCACAAAAGCTACAAATGAAATCCCTCAGCTGTTTTTGCAACGAGGGTATTATGTGTTCGCATTACCGTATGGATCTGCTAGAATATCCTGCAAAATCAAGGAAAATTTTTGATGATGTCTGTGAAAGGAAGGTTTCACAGCAGATTGAAAGTACAAGTACGTATATTATCAACATAATTATAAAAACTCAACCGATCAGCATGATGATATAAGTGTTGCAAGTGATCTTACGTTAAATTTGGAAAATCCAGAGGTCTTAGCTACCATGCCTGATTTGCAAATTGATCCTACTATCCTTTTCCCAGATCTATCACAAGAGACATTAAGACAAGAAAAAGATGATAGAAATATAAAAAAACAAAAAAGAAAAGTTGAATATAGTGTTGTTAATCAAAAATAATAAAAAAAACAAAGAAAAATAATAACTATGAATTTAATGATTGCGAGTGCCTTATTTGTGGAATTCTCTACAGTAAAGATACGACAGGAAATGACTGGGTCCAGTGTTTGGAATGTCATGATAGGGCACAAGATGAATGTATTTAAGGCGAATCTACATTATTTAAATGCTCTGGATGTTTAGGGGACTGTGATTACAAAAAATTACTTTCAAATAATTATTGTAACGATACTGTCAAATTTATTATTTACTGTTACTAGATTTAAGCATAATTTTGAGACTGAAATGTCATATTTACTGTTACTAGATTTAAGCATAATTTCGAGACTAAAATGTCGAGTTGTAAATTTCGTACTTTCATATTATTGATTTATGTTTAAAAGAGATTTTACGTACTGTGATTTAGAATATCGTTAATAAATCTAATGTTCAATAATCATTTGATGAATAAGTTCCTGTTCAAGACTGTTTAGATGTAACTATCCAAGCCAAGTTCAAAGTTAACTTACAAATTCATGAAGAAGCAAATAAAATAAATGTTGATTTTAATATTTTTTTGTGGTTTCTCTCGGTTTCCTGCTGACATACTCAGTTTCCTGTGCTTTAATTTTCTTTAAACGGCCATAAATCTAAAACTATCAAATATTTTGACTGTTTCGCTTAGTATAAAAGGACGTTGCACTCTTGTTATTAGAATAAATTCCGCGACTAAAATGTATAAAAACTGTCAGGCCAAAAACGGATCCATTTTCGTCCTTACTTTGTAGAACTACCCATATGTAGATTCAAATATTGCTACGTCTTTTTTTTTATATAACATCGCATTAGGACTAATTGATGTTTGTGATTTATTTACAATCAATACTGAATTTCTTAAGTTATATATTAAAATGATATCAAAAAGCCTATACTTTGACAAGCCAACACTGCCCAGCACTGGTCACGCGTTTTGATCATCACATCATATACCATTTGTGTTTGTGTGGTGCCAGGGTCAGTTTCGGTTCGACGGCGAGGCTCGCATCCCGCTACCTACCTCGGAAACACGAGTGGACAAATATGGCGATCTTTTACATGATCCTTCGCAAAATATTCACGATGTAAGATAGATAATGATATTTCTGATGATGATGGGTTATTTTTGGTTTTTTTTTAAAATACATTATCAGTCTAATTTTGATTTATGATAGTTGAAGGGACTATATTAAAAATCTTAAATTTTATACATACATGTGGCCGATATTTGTACGTGGTATTTGCAAATGTGTCTATCGCAATGGAAAAACACACAATAATTTTTAGACAATCAGATGACAAAACAGAGGTATGCGGGGACTGTAGCGTTTGGTGCCCCGTTCTTTAGGAATATACTGTGAAAACACGAAAAAAGGACACAAAACTTATTATCGTTATATAAGAGGTTTTCAGGTCTTGTTTCCTTTTTTTTGGATATAAAATTGTATAATATTTAAAAGTCATAAAACATCCAATATTTATGAATGAATCCACGAATATATATCATTTAGAAATGAGATGTTTATCAATAAATAAAATCTATTTAAAAGACTGATACTGTATTGTAAAAAAACCTTTATTAGAATAACATGGGTCTGAAAGGAAACGTTTTAAATTAACAGATTGAACGCGGAACCATAATATAACTCCACTAATATTATATGTTCCTGGTACTTTAATTGAATGTTATAAGCATGAGTAGCATTAATTACAGGGAGCATGCAAGCAATTACTACTTAACAAGAATAATTTAAGAAAATCAATTAACAAGTTAATTAATTTAATTATTTAAGTTATTTGTATTACATCTATATTTAAAAAAGTATTAATAATATACAAACATAGCTTCACGTTGTATCCCGTATATTGATAGCAGAGTCTGGTGTTAAGTCACTCCGTCCCCCATGCATCGTCCAATTTTTGAACTCAACGTTGCGCTTTGTCTTGTTACTGTCTATGCCGGAGTTGGGATTAAGCCTACAGCCGCCGTTTTCACAGTCAGGCGCTGCTTACTGTGTTACGACATAATAAATATTATGGGAAAAATGCTCTTCTAAAGCTTTCTAAAGTGAGAATTTTAACTACGGTTACAGGTACAATTAATGTCACAAGTCAATCAGGGTATTCTATAAAAGTTGTCGATTCTCATTCACACTCAATTCAAACCCCCAAAAAACTTTCTAAAATTTTACTTATAGTACAGAAATGATATTTGACAGTACAGAAATTATATAATAATTGATATATACTTATTTAGAAAACGTATAAAATTTTGAACGTAGCGGGACTCGAACCCGTGCCTCCTGGAAACCGACCAGGCGCTAAATAAGTATTTTTCTTTCCTAAGTGTGGAATAACACTTTAAAAATGTTAAAAATGATAATTGATAATTAAATAAAAAATAAATCAGCTTCACGCTGTATCCTGCACACAGCAGGGTAGGCAGAGGGAACCTAGTGTTAAGACACTCCGTTCTCCACTTTCTGCCGAATTCTGGATGAATTGCGTGTTGAGTGGCAAAACTCAACGCCGCGCTTAACCTCGACACCAGAGCGAAGAAATGGAAATATAAATTTAAGTAAATATTTCATTTCCTTGAGTGGGGATCGAACCCACAACCAGTCGGTTTTACAGTCACACCTAGTGCCGCTGCGCCACGACTGGCCTCAGTAATTCATAATTCATTATTCATATTATTTTTTTGTTCGTACTCGTAACTTATATATTATATTGGGTTGGCTATCTTCATTATCACTATCTCATGATATTTTGCTGGTCAGAAGTTCTGATGAACCTCATTCAGACCAGCAAACTGGTAGCATTTATATGACCCACTACTTATCTTATCGGGATTATAAGGATTTTGTGTAAGAAAGTGCTTTTGTAATTAAGTCTTTAAGATAAACAAGTCACTGTTCTGAGGCGCATTAAAAACAACAATGGCCGGCGAAAGGAACAAAGACGCCTTTGAAGTTAATCCGACTGTAGCGCGACAATTGTACGAAAATTGTTTTGTTATTTTACATCGCCTTGGATTCACGGACAACTCAAATTCTTTTATATATAATATTTTGAAGCATCAGCTACGACTTGGCATGCACTAAAATAACTTATATACCGATGCCTAAAAGTAGCGTGTAGCGTTTTGTAGGAAAAGTCCAAAAGTGAGAAACTTTGATCTATTTCATACATAATACATAAGGGAACAGATTTTCAGAGCATGATACAACTCTGAACATTCCGAACATGTCCCAGCTTCACGTATCGTGATCTTGACTGAGATGAACAACGCTGAATACTTTTAAACTAATTTGTTTCACCAAGAACCAGTTTTAGACTGCCATTTGTTAGTCGCACTTGGTCTCGGCTTTTACAAAAGTTATCTACTGTCTTACTTTCGCCCTACAAGTTTGTGTACAAAGGAGAGGATTCCAGAGATTTGGGAGGCTTAATAAATAATTCTGTTGATAACAAATACAATTCATTAAGAAATGTTTGCGTTGCGTAAAATTAATTTGAAGTCCTGAACAATTTTAATATGTCTCTTCAAACGAGTTTTGAAAATGTTGTGTTACATTATACTCGACAAAACACATAAAAGATTTTGCACGATGTTGTAAAGTTTTACTTCTTCACATATGAACGATTTCTAAAGCAAGCAATTTGATGTCAAAGCACTCGTGTCTACAGCTAATAAATGCTTATTATAATAAAGAATGTAATATTAAACATAATAATATATCTTATACTCTTTCTAGATATACTAAGAATTCTATCCATTCTAATAATGTTCATTTATAGAATATCACTGTTGGAGAATTTAAAATTTATCGTACTTTCTTAATATTTATCCAATTTCTTTAATAGTAACTAAAATGTAGAATTTAATATATAAGTTTATCACTGTAAGACCGCTATTCACTATAGTACAGGATGCAACTTTATGTTTGTGAGTCACTTCAGCCGCAAAGCCTCGTTCCATCGCGTCCGACGACGCGTAATTACTGATCCACGGAAACCCACTTCCTTGACGTCGTTCCTTTCGCGATGTCATCTTTGTAAGAGGTTACATGTGAGGTACAAACTCCTCAGTATTTTATTGATAATTACTATCTTAGCCCTTATAGTCATATTTATAAGAGTCATAATGTAAATCACATTTTTGCGATGAGATTCATAGCGTACTGTACGTTGTCAGTGTTTAAATGGGGCGGAAAAGGTTTTATTATAAAGTGTAAGAGAAGCATAGAGAGGTTTGAAATGTTTGTTGGTAATATTCTAAAATTTAAGAGCAGATATTTGCGCACATATATATTTTTATATAGTAACAAGAGGAATTGTGTATTATTCAAAAATTTTGACGGTAGCTAAAAGAAATCACTTCTAATAGTTACCTTTTTACTATTATATAATAAATTGTTATGCATAGAATAATTCTGTCCTTGTCTTGTCTCTTAGAAATAAATTTCAATTTTTCTATATAATAATATAATATAATTTTTCTATATAAAATTCCTAATTACGCTCCAAACGATTTCATTTAAAGGTTATTTATAAACTGAGTGCTTAATACAGGCTTTTTGAAACTAACCTGGCCTTTGGAAGTAAAATTTTCCGTGAGCTTAATATTTATTTACAAAGAAAAATAAGAAAAATATTCATACTTGCCCCAATATATAATTTTAGGAAAAAATCTCAAAAGAACTTTGTCGCTTTTTTTGTTTCTCGAAATAGATATTTCCATATACATTAGAGACGCAAAAGAAAGCTTTCTTTTTTCCTTTGGTGACGTATCATCCCCCTCGGGGGAAGATCCTTGATTGAAGGCTGTACGACGACTGAAATATTCAGAGCTCGCAGTGTACTCAACAACGACCGTCTTAATATTTAAAATGTCCCAGTGTTACATTTTTCTAATTTATTACGGCGAACTTTACTTTATCTAAAGATTTTTATTAGTTTTTTTTTATTTCTTTACAATATAATAATAGTTAGTAGCTTAGTTTGACTTATTTTACTAGTATTTTGGAAATAAACATAGATAATCAAATATAATATACATTTTATTGTGTCACCACAACGTTATATTTCGTTTATCATAAACATCCAGCGTATTATAACACTTATTTAGCATATATTTAAAACGAATTCATCACAATGAACTAATTTAAAGTTAAGAAGATGATTCATGGCGTAATTTATTCACGAAGTTTGTTTCCAATCTGCTGTCAACTGTTTTTCGATTGGACGGAATTATCATTATAACTTTGGTAATTGAATTTTAAAAATTAATTACTACGAAAATGAATTTCGGGGTTTTCGGAACTCGTCTCTCGTTGAGCATGTGATCCTTGTAACCTCGACGGCCTCATGAATATTACCTCGACTTATTTAAATTTAATTTAATTTGGGCCGAATTAAAATATTAATACCTACCCACCTACTGATGCCTTATTCTGACTTCTGTTTTACTTTGTCCTCTTACTCGAAGGTTAATAAAACGTAGGGTCGTGCTCCTACGTCATTAATAATTTGGCTTAGTTAATAAATTATTCAAGTTAATAAACTATGTCGTTGGTTTTCTCTATTTGGACGGGAAGTGGAGAATAGAGTGACTTGATAGTATATATATTATAATCTCTTTATTTTTAACCTACATTACTATAGCAATTTTATTTATAGTTGATAAATGAAAATTATATTATTACTTTTTACGTTAATTGACATAAATTATTTGAAAAGTACATTGTAAAATCCAATATATTTTTAAATTAACGCGGCAAAAGCTCACTAAAAAGTTCCTGAGATCCAGCAAAATTATGTAAGCTGTAGATTGTAGAGTCACACGTACATGTGTCTGCCGCGTCGCTAGGAAATGCCAACATTATGCACCAGAACGAACCTTATGTGCTGCGGATATGAATGCGGGGATTTGAACACATTATTGGTTCAATTTGTTTTAGAAGCTGGGACTTAGTCGTGATTGATAGCTTTGAGTTTGTATATAGTTTTTTTGGTTTTTGTTTGTATCAATATGTATAATATTGATATTATCATATCACTGTTATCAGTAGTTAAATTAAACGCGTTTATAGTGAGTTCGAGTTCACACTGTATCTCGCGTACAGCGTCTAGGGTTAAGATATTCCATTCCCTACTTTCTGCCAAATTTTCTAGATATTGCCTGTAGAGTGGTGAAACTTAACACCGTCCTTTATCTAGCGACCAGAGCGAGGAAATGAACATAATTCATTCCCCCGAATGGGAATCGAACCCACGCGAAGTATCGTAATACTAGGTTCTTTCTGCCTACAATTTTTTATGCGGGGTACGGCATAAAACTTAAAAATATATATAGAATATTATACATTGTCGTGCTTAGAATTATTATTATAGTCGTGCTTAGAGCGAATCCTTACGATTAGTTTTCACACTGGATTAAAATTATAAACAATACCCCCAAATTTTAAATTTACACTTCGGTAATAGTGGGCATAATGAATTTCTACGAGCTTTATAAAGGTAAACTTATATGTTATAGAACTTTCATATACATAATTACTTTAGTGTACATTAGGTAGTGAATATTATTTATAACATTTATTGAGTTCAGTTCAGTTCAGTGAGGCCAGTCGTGGCGCAGCGGCACAAAGTGTGACTGTAAAATCGACTGGTTGTGGGTTCGATCCCCACTCGAGGACATGAAATATTTACTTAAATTTATATTTCCATTTCTTCGCTCGAGGTCGTCGAGGTTAAGCGCGGGTTGAGTTCTGCCACTCAACACGCAATGCCTCCAGAATTCGGCAGAAAGTGGGGATCGAAGTGTCTTAACACTAGGTTCCCTCTGCCTACCCTGCTGTGTACGGGATACAGCATGAAGCTGATTTTAATTATGATTAGTTAATAAATATTGGCGCACGACGATTGTCATATGTAAAATGAAATATTTGAATTCCCCCGCACTGGTGAGACGAATTATAGCGTTGAATTATGCAATGTCTCTAAATTAAATAAAAATTTTGTCTCGTTTGAAATTATATCACAAATATATAATATATAAACTGGGTGATATCATACAGCTTATTTTTTATAAAAATAATTTATATCTTGCCTTTGTGCTTAGTTTCGCTAACTTTTTAGTACTTCAGTACGTTTTATCATTCAACTTTGAATCACCAGTATAACTTTTAACTCACTATGAAACTCTTCAACCGTGCAACCACAATACACTCCAACTTATAAAGTTACGAGTGAGTTTTCAACTTTTACATGTAGGTGTTCCTGTAATCTCGATGCGAAACTACCACCTTGGATGATAAGGTGTGACGTAGTACATTATTAGTACAGGCTTTTCTTTTATTAGGTCGAATTGTAACTATCTAATTTTGTAACTATGTAATCAAATCTAACAAACTTGTAATAATTTTATCATCATGAACCTTTTATGTTTTATGTTGCTAAGATGTGAATACTATATATGCTTTTATCGGTTGTACACATGTAGAGAGAAAAAAAAAGTTAAGTTCACCACTTTCTACTCATATTAGTGATATAACGCGTTGAATATTAGGATGAAAAATCTTCCCAATCGACACTCATTCCATATGGAAATCAAAGCCAAAACTACCGGATTTACAGTCAAATAATTGCTCAACTGCGATATTGGTTTTTGTCGCAATAAACTACTCTTCAGTATTCAGAAACCATATTTTATTACAAACTTTATATAAATAAATAGAAAAGCGAGTCATTTCAATGTATTCTCGGTATTTCATATTTTATTATTTCAGTACAAAAGTCTGTTGAATACCGAGAATATTTCAGCCATTTCATTCTTCCAGTTTTCTATTTTATGTCCTAATAACTTGCAGTTACATAATAGTAATTTCTGGAATGTAAAAGAAAATTGTCGTTTTCTACTTTTATGAGTTTTCCTTTATTTTATTGTTTAATTTTCGTAGTTTGTCTGTCAATCACTCAGCATCGAAAGAGTTCTTTCTATCTATATAGATAGAAACGGCTCACAAGGAATTAAAAACTATTTTATTTAAAAATATTTTTATTTTATTAGATCAATTCGTTATAACTTAATAACTAAGAATTGAATAACGCGTTCCCATTTAATTAGTTAAAATGCACACACTCTTGAACTCTACGAGAAAAACAGAAATTATTCATTCCCCTATTCTTTCGCAAACTACTTAATAATTATACGAACAGTCTAGTACAAACATAAATATTAAACATTATATTCAAGTTTGTACATTTATATTTAGTCAAACCTCTGCAAAGTAATTAATTTATTTTAGACTGCAATTACGTTAATGCAAACTATTCTCGTTCATTATTGACCGCAATATGGCGTTTGACCTTTCCGATATTCCGTTGTTATTTTACATTTAAAAGGTTATCATTTTAATATAAATCAATTTAGAATATTAATAATTACATTTCATTTGCATTTCATCAGTGTTTGAATCACAATTTGTTTATAGGAAAAATTTAAATAAAATATTGTTGCAATGCGATCAATGGCCTTCTAAAATTTCTTAGAAATTATTAATATAATTTTTTATATAGGATATTAAATTAATTTTAAGGCCAATCGTGGCGCAGGGGCACAAAGTGTGACGGTAAACGTGGTTGTGAGTTCGATTCCTACTCGAGGAAATGAAATATTTATTTAAATTTATATTTTGTTTCTCCGTTCCGGTGTCGAGGCAATGCGCGGCGTTGAGTTTTGCCACTCAACACGCAATGCTTCCAGAATTCAGTGGAATCTGAGGAACGGAATTTCTTAAAACTAGGATCCCTTTACCTATACCTGATGTGTGCGGGATACGGCGCGAAGCTGATTTAATATAGTTAAATCCCGAGCTTAAAATTGCAAAATAGAGCGTTTCCGTTATAATTATTTGAAGGATACGCTCCCCCATTCGAGTTTCACGTCAAATCTCAACAAAATCTGCTTTTCAAGTTCCAAAGTTCAAGGCACGGTAGCATCCTGTAGTCTGCTTGTAATGTCCTTATTGAATAAAGATTTTTGATTTGGCAGACTGTAAACAGCGCCTGTGGGTTCGATTCCTACTCAGGCAAATGAATTATATTCACTTCATCGTTCTGGTAACCAGACAAAGCATTTAAATACTATGGGGATTTTTTTTTGACAACAAGCCTCATATTCCTTATCTTAACATAATAAACAACATTCTAGGTAATGTATTTATATTTATAATATTAACATGAAATGTACTTTTTTCCTTTGTATTTTGTATTCTGTTTCCATTACTTGTTGTGTTCTTTAAAAATGTATTGATTTGTAATTTTTGCATGCAATGGTCATTGGTTTTGGATATGAAGTGTTTGTTGTCGCTTGTGTGTTTGTGTTTAGCTTGTTAGATTAGAAAATAATTCTAATAACTTTTCTTAATAAAATATTTTTAATAAATTAATCAAATAAATTCATACTAGCTTCATAATATTTATAATATTTGTACTTATTGCAGATTTGTAGTAAAATTTGTTGTATTGTAGCTATTAAGCAGGAAAGCTTTCGAGCTTTTTGCGCTTGAACGCTAAGCTAAGTGTTATTAATTGTAATTAAATATTTAATACCATTAAAGTTCATCGATAAAACTTATAAAATACTGTATTCGAGTCAAATTAATTTGACAATAAAGATATTTCATTATTTCTTATTTTATTAACACATATTCTATCCTGCAGGTTCTTTACGACGGTAAATTATCATCGGCCATAGTGTTTATGTACAACCCGGTAGCGACGGACGGTCAGCTATGTTTGCAGTCGGCGCCCAAAGGCAACGTCTCTTACTTTGTGCACACGCCGCACGCTCTCATGTTGCAGGTGAGCGAGCTCCTCCATAGGCATGCTAGCCTGGTAGCATCCGTTTAAATTGTAGTGTAAATAGTTATAACTAGTGTTGTATGTATGTAATAGGGATATAATAATGACACTTTTTTATTTGAGGTATAATAAATAAATGAGGTTAAATTTCAAAAGAACTTTAATTGTCTTATAAAAATAATTGTATAATACAAAAGTGCATTGTATATCGATCTCTTTCTGTCACATTATTTATTAAACGTAATTTGTAATGCGACTGGTATGTATGTCTCTTTCTCTCATAAGATTATGTCAGTCGACTCCTGCGCACTCATGCTGTCCTGGTATCTGGTTAATATTTTGTTACAGATGTTTACAAGTTATTTTGATTATTATAAAAAATGTTTTTTTTTTCATAATTTTATCTATGTGTCTCGTTCTGATGTAAATAACGCATTAGTAACAAACAAACAGTCTTTGACCAAAGAGGATCTGACCGAAAACATGTTTTTTATTGGGGAAACACATTCATTCATTCTTATTTATTTGTATACTTTTTTTATATCCTTAATGACACACAATGCTTAAAGGAAAACACTTAAAACAGATATCACTAATTATTATTTTAAAGAAAAAAATATTCAATTACAATTTATGCAAAACATTCATCTACAACATTATGTTTCTTAATTTCTCTTTGGATATCTGAATTCAACGTACATAATCAAGCAGCTGCGCAAAAAATCGGTAACGTTGCTTGACTTTATAAAATATAGTTGGGTCACTTCTGAGCTAACGTCATTCATTCATTCATTGTCGTTACGTATCACAATCTTCTACCCCCTTATGCAGTCCTGGTAAAGCAGTAATACTTTTTAGATATAACCCCATCTACTTTGTTTTACTTTGTTTGATACTTGGATGGATAGATAGATGAGGACAAAAAATCTTGTTAATTTATTTGATTACTATAGTAAGTACAGAAGTAAAAAACTCTTACACGAATATGATGTCCTAATACTTTGGCAATAATTCATTACACGTCTCCCTTTTTCATCTCTTTCACGTGTACTACTGTGGTTTCTTAAGTGTGATAGAGAATGAACAGGGTTCAGTTTTGCGTTATTCCCTGTCCGCTTTTATTGTGACATCCCATTATTTGTTTCTTTCTTTCACATTAGAAAAGAAAATAACAAAACATGGATTTGTCACACTCTAAACAAGTAACAATATCTGTGATGATATGAGTACTCTTTTTGCTTTTATTTTTTGTCTCGTTCTGAAGTATGGTGTTTGTACAGGACAAAAGATTCTTTGGCTTGAATGATTTCGTATCCTTTGGTACAACGTGCTATTGGAGAGCTCCGTTGCACTCATGATATCCTAGTAATCTAGCTGTAATTAGTAAGTAGTGATGTAGTTGCTTTTTATTACAAATATGTAAAATTACTGTACTTATTACGTATGTATGTATGTATGTATGTATGTATGTATGTATGTGTATGTACTTACTCCTTTAATTTTATTGGGTCCCAGTACTTAACGTAAATTACAATTGAAAAATAAACTTTATTGTTGAAATTAAAGTGACTTGCATCCATCCACCTACCCTATTTTGTTTGATACATACTTAGCACATAAGGAATTTAAGAAACGTAATTAAAAAATTTAAAAAAACATATACATATAATAATACTATCTGATCGATAAAATTACCAATCAATCCATATTTTTGTATTATTTATTAGCTCTGTGTGGCAGTTAGTGTCGGACTCGAATGTTGTCAGATTTTGTCGGTGAAAAGCGGGATTTTAAAATATTTTGTAAGTTAAAAAGCCCTTATTGATGGATAAACAGTATACCTAATACTTAAACGATAGTTTTTTAGTTTACCATGTAAGGCAATTACGTCTTTAGAGTAGTTATACATACATAGGGAAGTTGTATTGGTATTTCTATAAAATTGTTAATAACTTATATTTATTACACTTAAAGTAATAAAAAGAGAGTTCTCACATTAAGTGGACTGCCCCGGTGAAATGTCCCGATCGGGACATTTAATTTTTGTACTAAAAATCGGGACGTCCCGCCAAAATCGCCAAAATCGGCTTGTCTGGCAACGTTGGTCTGAGTGTACGAAATATTCTATATAGATTTTTCTTTAAATCACTCTGAGGACATAATACCAACAATTTTACTATTCTATACATTCTGTTAAAAAAGTGTACAGAAGAAGAACAATATATATTAAATATTAAATAACGAGTTTTCGGGTCTCCTTACCAATGTTACCTAAAATGTTCCAATATAAAATAAATTCCCACTATTTCAAAAGATAAAACGAACAACATTCTAACCCAATTCGTTTTCGTACACACAAAATTGAGATAATCCCGGGATTTGACTAAGAAAGTGTACGAAACGCATGTTCATGCTCACTTTGTCACGTCGGAGGAATCAACCCTCCTTTAGAATATTTATTCAAGTTACGAAATGCTTTGATCTGTGATTACTTCCTCGTGAACCTCACTTATACTTGCCTCCTCTAATGATGTGTGAAACTTAATTAGACTGATAAATATTTATCTGATATAATGTAATATTTTGAAAGTTTATTTATTGTCTTCTTTGATTTATCTCAGTTCGTTACAACGAATTGTCCTGTGTAAAAGTTGATTGTTGATTTATTTTTATTTCGGAGGAGTGATTTATGTTATTACTATTTGTTTTTTTTTTTTGGTCTCATAAGACAAAATTCATTTTACCCGTCACTCAATGTCTTTAACGTGGGTATAAGACATATAATTTTTCCATTCTGGCAAGAAAAACTCAAGGACGTGCTTTGAGTTTCGCCAAAAAGTTACGCCGATATTAACAGCGGAAAGCGGTGAACGGTGTGTCTTTTAACACGAGATTCGATTTCTAAGGCGATGTAGCTTACCCATGCATTTTGCATATGATGTTGCATCTATGATTTTAAATTCTTATAAGACAATTGTTTTTAATTTTTGATTATTTCAATATTGAAGCAAAATGTTGATAGCAATATTATCTATACTAAATTACTTTACTTAATAATTAATAATGTGTAATTTATTATCAATTATTTCATTTTTTGACGTTTTTCGGAAAAAAATTGTGAAAAGGATTGTGATTTCTTTTGCTTTTCAAATAGTAATTTATATTCTTATTTGAATACTATGCTTATAAATTGTCGATTTAATGATAAGTTTATTATAATTTAGTCTATAATCTAGAAAGTAAGGTACCCTCAAGATCTAGTAATAATCGGAAAATAACTTAATTTTTATTTATTTTTTACAGGAGGTCAAAGCGGTGATAACACATTCAATTCACAGCGCGCTCAATTCTATAGGTGGTGTGCAAGTGCTATTCCCTCTATTCGCACAGCTCGATCTGCCGCACGACGCGCCGGCCACTGACCCAAAACGAGATCCTATGTTATGGTAAGTTTTTAACATATTAGTTAATACATAGTTTTTTTACCCTTAAAGGCTATATGGGTGTAAAAACTCCTAGGTACATTTGGTTTTTAGTCGCTAAACTCAGTGTATATCGACACCCATAATAGTCATAGTGCCCTATTAATTAGCAACGTAAGCGTTTACGTTTTTTATGTTTTTTATTAAATTATGCATGGAAAATAGAGACTTAGCATGCAAAATGGAGATATTTTTTTCGGATTATGAGTCTACGAAAGTAATAGTAACTTGTATCTACGAAAATTTAAAATCAAAGCCGAACTAGCATCAGCCGACGAGTTCATTTTGTTATAAAAAGAAAATATTATGGTCTCCTCATGTATTGACTATACAAGAGAAGGCCATAATATTTTCTTTTGTTTGCTGTTTAAGTTTTTTTACAGAAATATATACAAATAACTACATATATTTATTTACAAAGATGCAAATTAACTATTCAAAGTAAGTTGTTTACAGCTTCTTACATTTCATTAATAATTTTATTGCTTTTAAAAATAAGGTGTTTTTAAACCCATTGTAGTCTTAGTGAGTTATGTTTTATTATAGCTCTTAAGGGTTAAAGTATATACATATAAATATGTATATAGGCTTTGATTATACATATACATATGTATCTAGCAGCATAGGTAAATTTAACGCAATAATCGTGGGTTTTTGGTATTGAAATATGAGCATGGAACTCATTGGAACAATGGAAAATTTAAATGATGCCTTATGGTCGAATCTATAAATGGACGGATAAAGAATGGAGAGATATAAGAACGGAGTGATTATTTTGTAGTACCTACTTATTATCAACATTAAAAAAATAAAATTAAAAGTTTCATTAGTATTGTGTTCGTTTTATCAGCCGCTATAATCTAATGCAAATAGAAGTCCTGTCAGTATGCACACTACGTACCTAGTTTGTAAAGTTCCACGGTCATACAAAATGATACAGTGACACTCAAAACAAACCCACACTCGCAAGACCAAGTTCACGGAATTAGTTCTATAAAGTAAACTAACAAGCGCTAAAACTACCAAACTAAATCATACAACCTAGTTTAGATGCTAGTTCTAGACCATTCATTAATATTCCAAGTAGCCAGGGACGCGTAACCCAGCTAAATGCGTTTTCTATGTCGCTGCCTAATCGCTCTTCAAGTTAGCCGACCGTCTCGAGTTGGTCGGATAATAACTAACTCCTCACAACTACTAATTGCCTAGTGTCGACCTCGGTTAGCCGAGTGGATTTATACGGGAATTTAAAGAGGTTTTAAAGCAATATCGCCCGCCCCATTGGGGAATTACGTTATTTCATTTATGTAAGTAAAGTTTTATAGATAATAAATAAACAGGTATTTTAATGTATTTTATTTTAAAGTGCTCAAAAAAAGTTAATAAGTCATGAATAATAATTAAAATATTTATTTTAATAATATAATTAATTACATTTAGGTGTACTATTAAGTACTGCCACTCAACACGCAATGCCTCCACAATATGGCAGAAAGTGGGGAACGGAGTGTCTTAACACTAGGTTCCCTCTGCCTACACACTGCAGTGTGCGGAATACAGCGTGAAGCAGATTTTTTTTATTAGGTACTATTACTTCGTACTGATAAGATCGAAAATTGAAATGAATCGATCGATCTAATCAATTCGATTTTGCCTTTTTATGCACAAATTGTTCATTTCCTTCACTAATTTATTCAAATTTAAGTGCCATTTAACTACTTACTAATAAGAATAATGTTTATTATGTAGAAAAGATATAGGTAATTTTATGTACACTTTTATAAAAATCAAATAAAATAAATCAGCTTCACGCTGTATCCCGCACACAGCAGGGTAGGCAGAGGGGACCTAATGTTAAGACACTCCGTTCCCCACTTTCTGTCGAAATCTGGAGGCATTGCGTGTTGAGTGGCAGAACTCAACGCCGCGCTTAACCTCGACACCAGAGCGAAGAAATGGAAATATAAATATAAGTAAATATTTCATCTCCTCGAGTAGGGATCGAACCCACAACCAGTCGGTTTTGCAGTCACACCTCGTGCCGCTGCGCCGCGACCGGCCTCTACACTTTTATATATGTTAATATATGTTAATTATATATGTTAATTTTAACATTTTGTCCCAACAAGACACAGGTTTGTCAGACAGAACTTACTGTTGAGGATTCGAGAGATAGCGTGTTGGGTGACGAAACTCAACGCCGCGCTTACAACACAATAATAAATATACACAGGGATTATATATTATATAATGACAATGGAATCCGAGACTTGAGAGAATCTAATCATTAATTCTATCTGTGACTGCTTACTGAGTGTTTGGAAATAACATTAATAATAATTTATATATTTACTGTGTAAATGTACTTTACATCACTTAACATACTAGCGGTAAACAAACATCTGAATCAAGTTCTCAAACTTTAATTAATCTATGTCATGTCAGATAGGAGATACTGTTTGTTTATATACGATTATATAATGCCAATAATATATTGATACTTGTAGTAAATTATACGCAGAGTATTATGTTTAATTTTATGTGCTTACACAAATATGTTTAGGCTGTATATATATATTCGAGTAGGTTCCGCCATTTAATTCATAAAATGTAAAAATTGGGAGGAAAGTGAAGATAACAACAGTAACAATTGATATAAGAGTACGTAAAATAAATTATTAAATAATAAAAGATGGTAATTTATCCAAAAATCTATCAAAATTCCACAGATCATAAAATATAATATATATAGTATTTAATGTTATAACCACTTAATATGTGTCTAAACATAATAAAATCAACGATAAATAGTCAATTTCATAAATACCGACATTTTCAATCCGATACAAAGTCACATGGGACTACCGAGATTAAATTTATGTAGAACGACGTCTCATATCGTTTACGTTTACATACTAAATATAATGGCGGTGGGTTTCAGAGCGATTAGATGCTCAACTATCTAAGATGGAACCGTTCGGTCATTATTGTATAGACTCAAGGGATAGAGATAGATTGTATACATATGTATGTATATAGATATAGAAGTGTTAAACGTTTTAAGTGATTTAGTAAACTCGATGGTTAAGTAATTTTGAGGGATTGTGAGGGTAAATCTATGTACGCATTACTTTTTGTATGGTTCTTAAATTAAATGTATTATTAAGTCGGTATGTATATGTACATTTTAAGAATCGGGTGATGAGTCACTTAATTCTTTGCTCTTTGCTAATTTAGAAACATTTGATTTATTGAAATGCTAGTAGTCGTGGCACAGCGTATGTTTTTAAACGCGAGCATTCGATTTCTACTCAGAGAAATTAATTTTATATTTCGTATTTTTGTCTCTTCGCTCTGGTGACAAGAAAAACCAATCTACTCAACATGCAATGTCTCAAAAAGTCGGCGAAAAATGGAGAATGGAGTGTCGAAACTCTGGGTTCCTTATATTTATTCTTATATAAAAAAAATTGCACATTGCACTTTACTACTAAGTTGTCTTGTACATGGCAGAGTAGGCAAAGGGAATCTAGTGTAAAGACACTCCGTTCAACATTAAGAACCTCCGTTCCTTATTTTCTACCAAATTCTTGTCGCATTGTGTTTTAAGTGGAGGAATTCAACGCCGCGTTTGCCTGGTTACCAGTAAAATATTCATTTCCCCGAGTGGGAATCGAGTCCACAACCTTAGCAGTTACAATTGCACGCTAGTACTCCTGCGCCACGGCGGCCTCCAACTTTATTTTGTTAAACACTTTAATCTCAGGTAACATTGGTTCGAATTGAAAAAATATTTTTGTATTGGATATTCTTTATATTGAGGAAGGCTATGGCTATAGGTATTATATCATATTCATCGTTAAACCACTGTACCTGCGTTCAAAGTCACCTGTTTTGTTTCTTATTTTATGACTTTTAACCAGTCAGCCAGTTAAACATAGAGCTACCTTGTTCACTTTAAATGTGACATGTATCATGGGCAACTTTTAGTTATTTCCATCATTTTTCCACTGAGAGGGTTGACGCTGCAGGTAAAATATAGTATAATATATCTCTGAAGTTCTGAATGTACCAATTAGTTAAGCTTAACTAACTTCACCAATATCTTAACTATAATTGACACAAGTTAGTGCTTCAATAACTAGATTTATATTATGAGTTAAATATAACTTCTATTTAAACATATATTATTTAACTTCATTGGAAGTTTACCAGATTGAGTTTATGGGTTGAAAATCATACCTACGAATTTTAGTCAGTTAATAATGGAATGCTAACTTGTTAATAGTCTTCTATTATATTGATATATAGAAATATATTTTAATTTAGCAGCCCGCCCGCAGCTTCTCACGCCTGAACGATACGATTAGTATTCATGTCTATTTACGGAAAATTTGGTTAAGTAATTTTAGTATTAATTTATCTATAATATACTAATTCTAAAGTCTAATTCAAAATTCTTATTATATATANGATACAAAAAATGCAGTGTGTTATGTTGTGTTGTCGATGTCAATGTTTCGAAAACTGGACGGTAAGTGGGAAACGGAGTGTCTTAAAACTAGGTACCCGCTTCTCCTATATGTGGAAAAAAGCTTGAAATTGAAGCTGCTAGTATGAAACCTGTACCTAATCTAAATATAATGGACATATTCATATATTTTACAAATCAACTGATTTCATCTGAAGGCAACTAATACGGCATTAAAGGGAGGATAAGCAAGTTATTGCTCGAGAGCCCTTGTCGTAATGCTTAACGACGCGGTTAATGTCTGCGTACTTGTGGAGTTGACGATAATGTGCTGAGACGTGGTTTAAACTGAATTTACCATGAACTGCTAGTACATAAATGGTTTATTGATTGCTCTCTAAAAGCATACTATTTGAATATGAAGAAGATTTTATGTAATAATGAGTAGCAGTTATTTGTAAATACAAAACGCATATTGTGTCAAATATATTAGATTTTCGTTTAGTTTAGTATTATATGGGTTGTTATGTATATGCATTTTTCTAATGTAAAATTTAGACAGTTTCAGTTATTATACATGCAAGAGTACTTTGAAAGATTTATAGCGTGTTTGTTTATCTTATGTATAATATGTACATTTTAGAATGTTTTAGCGAAATTGTGCTATCAATTTTATTGAAAACGATAAATAATAATGATTGTAAGATTATATATATTTAGCCAAGAAAAATTATGATTTTTTCTTGTATTAATAAGCTCTTCTCTATTTTAATAAAAATTATAAATAATAAAATGTTTTGAACGATAAAAAACGATTTTATTTGTTTTTTCCAGCTCCAAGCTTCTCGGTTTCGTCTGTTCCCTGGTGGAATCTTGTAGTACAGTACAACAACATATGCTGCAATGCCGCGGATTCCTAGTCATATCTCACATGCTGCAACGTTGTGGAAGGGATCATCTTACACCGGACACTCTGGCTTCTTTCCTACACCTGACCAAACACCTGGTGACCTGTTGTTCACCTAATTCTGATTTACTGCTTAAACAGGTAAGGTTAATGAAGAAATTTACGTGAGACATGTTTTTAACGTTACAAATAAAAAAACCAGTATAGTTTTTTTTTTCTTTTTACATATTTTTTATTTAATATAACTCGTCGTATAAAGTGTACATTATACCCAAGTTATGCGTGAACGCGGCAAGGCTTGCTCGGAATTAGAAGTGTAAATTCACATTAAGCACCCAGAAATATTAATTTGCGATCAAAACTCTGCCTTCCCGTAATTTCGCGTAACGGGCGACCGCAGTATTGCGTCGTAAATAACAAGAAATGGCGCCCCGAGAATTTGTTCCAGATTATGCGATTAATTATCATTTTATCACAGACATATTCATGAAAAAATCTTGTTTGTGTGTTATTATTCACGTTTTACGCTTAGTTTTTTTTTTGAAACTGCTGGTTGTTTTGTATTTTTTTTAATATCCACGTGGATACTCAATGAAAGATTTACACTTAATTGTGCCTAATGACATTTGAGTATGGAAGTTATAATTAGAATATATACATCCAAACGAGACAATTCATTACGTTTTAGACTTACGCCCAATATTATTAATCTATCTCCTACGTCAATCTTCGATTGTTCCATATATCTATCCAATCTAGAGATTGGATAGACATATGGAACAATCTAAGATAATCTATCTCCTACGTCAGTAGGAGATAGATTATTAATATTGGGCGTTAGACAGCAACAAATCTAACTTTTGGTACTTAATATATACAAATTAGTTAAAAATACAAATTGATAGCATATACACATTCAATGGAATTTAAAATCGGCTCGGCTTTTATACAATTATATTTTAAATACTATTTAGAAAATTGTTTTTCAATTAAATAAATTTTATAAGTAAATAATATTAAAGAAATCTTAACATAGAATTTATTGAATCGTATTATTTGTTTAGTTATAAAAAGTTTGTAATATGATATTATATTATATTCAAATACTTTAAAATTTTCAAAATAACTTTATTGTTGTCAGTTTATAAAATACACTTATTATTTGTGGTTGTTTGGTTTTATTTTGATGGTTGTTAGCGCACGCTCCTCTTGCTTGTCACCCCCCATACTCACTTTTATTTTTAAGAGATCAAAATCCACAAAAAGTCTGACTCCACAATAATTTGCACGATCTCAAAAATTTTCACTTCAGTGATGTCGATTTTTTTACGATATTCATATATGTATTTTTAAATTTGCATACTTTTTGCTTTTATTACAGCTTTTAATTTATGGATTTACTTAATTCTGACTAAATGTCTTTTACATTAAGTGGTCTAACGTCTATGATTAATGTAACATGTGTTGGGAACTTTTGTTATATTAGAAAGCTTATGTAAATGGAGATTAAATAAAATTTTACGACACCTGCTATATATTATGCTTAAAAATTGTACTATCGTCAAGTCTCAGTTTGTAAATTGCACTTACAATTGAAAGAAAAAAAAATGAATTTTAAAAATTATATATTCAAAAATCTCAGTAAATATATATATTTAACATTGAAAAATTATATACATATATAATATATATAAATTATAGAATAGACGTGTCATTATAATTTAAATCTGCAAAGCAAGAGAGCCTACGCTACCAATCATCGGACAGCCTATAGTCTATGCTAATCAGTCCTTCTGCCAATCTTTCCTGACATGGCAGCTTCTGGACCACATCCTGTTCAACCCGGCGCTCTGGATACACACTCCGGCCGCAGTTCAAGCTCGGCTTTACTGCTACTTGGCCACGGACTTCCTCGCCGATGCCCATATTTACGGAAGTGTGAGACGTGTCAGTACAGTGCTTCAGACGGTTCATACGTTGAAATATTACTATTGGGTCGTCAATCCTAGGACTAAGAGTGGGATAACGCCTAAAGGATTGGGTATGTTATTATTGATTGATTATAAAAGTACATAAACATTTTATTATGACATTTAAAATCAATTTTATTAAGATCTTTTTACTTTATATAAAATTCTTGGTTTCTTACTGCTATAATGCTTGAATAAAGTTACAACTTTAAATAATTATCGAAATTCCTAGTTTTAATATTCCCATTTTACGAATATTAATAAATCTTTTAACCTTTCATAAAAATATGAAAAAAATATGCACATAGATTTTTTTTGTATATTTTTTTCATTTAAATGTTTCAGACGGTCCTCGCCCCGCTCACAAAGATATATTGACGATACGAGCTTACATATTATTGTTTTTGAAGCAACTCATTATGATCGGCAACGGTGTAAAGGAGGATGAATTACAGTCCATATTGAATTATCTTACTACAATGCATGAAGTAAGCATAATTTATAGTTATTTTGTTAAAATGCTTGATATTTTAGATAGATGGTTGATGACTTCTTATTGAAAATTACTTCTGGAAGATATAGTTAAGAATTAAGGAGAAAAATTAACACATAACACGGGATATACAAATAAACATAATATCGAGGGAACCTAGTGTTAAGACGCTCTGTTTCTCAACCACAAATTTCGAGACTTCTTTTGGCTACCAGCGTGCGGAAATTAAATAATTCATTCCCCCGAGTAGGATCCTAATCCACAAACGTTGCATTTACAGTTCAACCCCATGCCGTTGCACCTCGAAGGCGGATATGTTATAAGATTTTTAACAATGATAATTTTTTTTTGAACACGCATTGCTTTAAAAATTCGGCAAAAGTATGAAACCTAGTGTTTTAACACCTTTTTCTCTGCCTACTCTGCTATATGTGGGATACAGTGTGAAACTGAAAAAAAGGAATGTATAGATTTTATGTAATGTACAACATACATATATTGCTTTGTTTATAGGATGAAAATCTTCATGACGTGCTTCAAATGTTGATCTCGCTAATGTCGGAACACCCAAGCTCCATGGTGCCAGCATTTGATGCGAAGGTATTATTTTTTAGCTACGCGCTTTAATTTCCTGCGTAATAATGCAGAATTTCCGCATACAACAGAGTATAGCCTGACAAGCAGTTTATGAGTGCTATAAGGACAGGCACGAATGGAACTCGCGCATGTACAGTCGCGTGCATAATATCCAATATGCGGAGTTGGCGTCACTGTGACTCTAAGAGTAGTTAGCGCCGCACTCTATTACTTTAGTGTTGTGTGGGGGATCGCATGCATATAATGATGTTGATGATCGCCTAATTCGAATTTGTAAAGATTAGTGTGTTAATCATTTTGCTTTGTAAATATTTCAGGGTGGTGTAAGGACAATTTTTAAGCTGCTTTCATCTGAAAGTCAACTGATCAGACTCCAGGCGCTGAAACTTCTTGGCTTCTTTCTCAGCAGAAGCACTCATAAGTACGATGTTTTATTTCATGTTCTTAAGTTCTCATATCAGATTTTAAATAATTTACATTTAATATTGTTTCTAATTTTAATTTAACACTGTCTTGTCTTTGATTAAGATTCGAAATGATTTAAGATTACTGTCAAGTATATATTATGTAGGATTTTGAAAGTGATGTATAAAGATATAATACATTTAGTATTTCAAGCTGCGCCTCTTGGAAACAGTCCAAATTAAGCTATTCATTATTATATTTTTTTATCAATTTATCCATAGGTACCACTATGTATGATCGCGGTTTACTATAATACTTAACTGGAATAATGAATAAACAAAAATTTACTGCCTAAAACCAAATTACATGCCATTAATTCAGTGACAAGACTTGGTCTTTCAGTAGTATTATATAAAAAAAGAACAAAATAATCTAGTATCTATTCCCTCCTAGAAGAAAATACGACGTGATGTCGCCACACAACCTCTATACGTTGCTCGCCACGCGCCTCGCGGCCTGCGGGGAGGCCCTCGCCCTACCTGTGTACAATGCGTTATATGAACTGTTGACGGAACACGTCGGTCAGCAAATATTGTATACGAGCCATCCGGAACCACAGCCACATTTTAGATTGGAGAATCCTAGTAAGTATTTTTTTTTAATTAGTTTCTATTGCTAAGAATGTTGCATTTATTCTTGTTACCAGCATAATATATTGTATTGATAAATTAGGCATGATCTTATCTGAATAAACTTATTAAAATTTGATGTTAATCTGAGTGACAGACGTTATTACATTTTAAAATATAATTATCAATTTTTAACATTTAAACCGATCTCTTAAATTTTCTTTTAGTTTCAGTCAGACTTAAGAAACTATTATAAACATTTACTTGCTAACAGTTATTTGTTTCTTTTATAAATATTGTAAAAATATATTTGCTTCCTTTACAGTGATACTAAAAGTCGTAGCCACATTAATCCGTCAATCAAAACAAACTGAGCAATTACTCGAAGTTAAAAAATTATTTCTTTCCGACATGACATTATTATGTAGTAACAACAGGGAAAACAGACGGACAGTGTTACAAATGTCAGTGTGGCAGGAATGGCTTATAGCAATGGCGTATATACATCCTAAAAATGCGGAAGAACAAAAAATATCGGACATGGTGTATTCGTTGTTCAGGATGTTGCTACACCACGCAATTAAACATGAGTATGGTGGGTGGCGGGTGTGGGTCGATACGTTGGCAATTGTGCATTCTAAGGTTAGTAAGAAATTTTGTGTTTAACTGATAAAAGTCTATTAACATTCAGGTCAAACCCAAATTATTATATTATTTTATAATTTTTTTTTAATATTTAATAAGGCTAGGAGAGATGCCTAAGCTAATTGTATTCTTTTGTTTTTCTACTCTTTACTCCAATTGTAATATGTCTTTTTAGAAAAAAATTGTCTTGATAGTGTATCAAAAGTAAATATAATTTTTTACAAAAGTATTTTAGTTGTTAGAAATCCAATTTTCATAACAAATATTTCATTTTAGGTATCGTATGAAGAATTCAAACTACAGTTCGCACAAATGTACGAACATTACGAGCAACGACGTGCCGACAATATAACAGACCCTGCTGAGAGACAACAACGGCCAATTTCCACCATATCGGGGTGGGATAGACACGCAGATGGACCTAAATCAAAAATGCTACAAGATACCGACGAAAGTGTTGACAGTACTCCGGTCTCAATAAAAAAACAAAATGTACTAAATCATGCAGCGCAAACAGAAATTGGCAAAGGACTTTCTCTGAGAGAAGTCGAATCGTGTAGGTGTAAAAAAAATAATGAAATAGCAGAAGAAAGGACTACAGTAGTGTATAGTGAAGTGTGTAAAGTGCATAGTCCAGTTAAAAATAATACCGAAGTGCCCATCGAAGGTTGTGATAGCAATAACGAAGTTGAACACGTGATCGATGAAGAGCATCTTGAAGATAAAACTCTTAATGAAAATATTGAATTAGTACAATCAATTATTGAGAATAAACTATTAGAGAGCTCAGAATCTGGTATAGGAACTATGGAACTAGATTCTGACAAAACTGACAAACCACTGACAAGACAAGGCAGCCTCGATTACATTCCAGTACGTGATATAGGTGATAATTTAAATGATAACACTGATAAGAGCGAAGGACTGCCTTCTAGTTTGTCTGTTAGTGAAACAGCGAGTCCAGAACGAGTGCCTGATGGATTACATATTACAAATGAGAGAGAATCTGAAATGTCTGATCCGTCCGAATTATATCTAACGCCGAGTGAAGCAACTAGCCCCAAGAAAATGCAAGATAAAGTTGATTCAATTCCAGATGACGTATCAACGGATGATCCAAAGCATATTGCTATAAATATCGTCAATGATGTCCTAACTGTTGCTTTAGAAACGGTCAGATTAAAGACTGATGACGATACTGATTCAGGAGCAATTTCCGGTGGATTGCATTCAGAAGGAAATACACCCAATGGTCGCGAAGACTTAGAACAAGATATAGAGGATATAGTAGATCAAAAACAAGCAGCGGAAACCATTGCTAACGATTTAGTAATAGATATTATTAATAATGTAGTGTCTAAGGGTGAAGAAATTAAAAATCTTAACATGGATAGCTCTCAAAGGGTTCTACCATCAGATCACCCCCACGAAGGGAACGTGCTACCTCTCGACGGGGAATTTTTAGTGCCATCTAAAGAAGAAAAAAGTGAATCGACCTCCACAGAGGTCACAGTTGTAGAAGAAAACGCCAAAAACGAAAGCCAAAGAATAGAAGTACAAGAAGATACCGAAACACCCGAAATACCTCCCATATCGACGATTAGCGAGAATATTTCTCTTGCGAATAAGGAGCAAAATGAGAGATGTGAAGACGACAGGGAAAGAGATAAAAGACGTGTTAGTTTGCCTGGTGATAGTGAGATGAAGCAGGATAGCAATAGAGGTGAAGGTGTGTCTTCACAAGGTACTAATACGTCGACGTCGCCAAAACGACCTCGTAGCGCCTCCACTAGCACACAAGTTGATTCTAACCATTTTGGTGAGTATAAGTATTATTTAACGCTTATTTTATATGAAGGCCAAGGAATTGAGGCCAGTCGTGGCGCAGTGGCACAAAGTGTGACTGTAAAACCGACTGGTTGTGGGTTCGATTCCCACTCGAGGAGATGAAATATTTACTTAAATTTATATTTCCATTTCTTCGCTCTGGTGTCGAGGACAAGCGCGGCGTTGAGTTCTGCCACTCAACACGCAATGCCTACAGAATTCGGCAGAAAGTGGGGAAAGGAGTGTCTTAACACTAGGTTCCCTCTGCCTACCCTGCTGTGTGCGGGATACAGCGTGAAGCTGATTTATTTATTTTATATGAAGTAAACTGATACTAGTACTGCGCTGACAGCTTAATCCTCGTGGTTTATAGTATGGTTTTGGTTATTATTTATTCTTAATTTTCTGTTCTGAGTAAATGCACAATATGTATAATATTTAACGACAACACATTACAAACCTATGATAGAAAAAAGAACACATTAAAATCCGTTGTTTTGCTTCTAATATCTACGAGTCAATCAGTGGGAAGCAACTTAGTTTTGTACTGTATAAATAAAATATGTATTTTAATGCGTTGAATGAGTTATGAGCGATGCAATGTGACAATTTATATTTCATTTGTAAGTTTTTGTATGATTCACCACTAATTTCTTAAAAAATAATTGCATATAATATAATACCTGCAACTATTTTAAAATATTAAAAATAATATATTTTTTAATTAAATTAATTATGTTTTCAGAAACAAAACGTCCATCAAAATGCAACAGGCCAATGTTTTCCCCCGGGCCCACGCGCCCGCCATTCCGCATACCGGAGTTCCGTTGGTCCTACATACACCAACGACTGCTGTCTGATGTGCTGTTCTCATTGGAGACTGATATACAAGTATTAAAATATTCAAAATATGCCAATTTATTTATGTTATTTAATGAATATAAGTTACTGACACAACGAGGAAAAGTTGGAGAATTAAATAATTTGCCTTATTAGCGATATATATAGCGGGCGCCTTATTTGAATTATTAGCGGCGTAACTACAGGTTAAAACATATACGTATATACAAATATGACTTTCACGCCTTTTTTGGCTGAAGAAATAAAAAATTGTCATTTTTTCTCATGGGGATCAAACGCGAGATCATCGCGTGTACAGATACTGTCCCACTATACAGAGAAATGTGTTCTGGTTATGAC
This sequence comes from Heliconius hermathena, assembly GCA_013403705.1. Classification (NCBI taxonomy): domain Eukaryota; kingdom Metazoa; phylum Arthropoda; class Insecta; order Lepidoptera; family Nymphalidae; genus Heliconius; species Heliconius hermathena. The sequence goes on from JAAIXJ010001797.1 coordinate 231,402, forward strand.
TTAAAAATATCTTCTATATCGCTACATCTTATATCTTTCTATTATTTTTATTAAAACCATATATGCTTTTGATAATTAATAATAATTCTTTAATGCACTAATCTTTCAGGTATGGCGCAGTCATTCAACAAAATCGGTGATAGATTTCGTGAACAGCAGTGAGAACGCTATCTTTGTGGTGAATACTGTGCATCTCATCAGTCAGCTCGCTGATAACCTTATCATCGCTTGTGGTGGACTGCTGCCTTTACTAGCCAGCGCTACTTCACCTAATGTTAGTATATTTTTTATGATTTATCATTTTTACAAAAAATGTTTAGTAAAAGTAAATTAAGAGGCCAGTCGTGGCACAGGGGTACAAAGTGTGACTGTAAGCGCGACTCTCTAGAAAATGAAATATTTAATATTTCCATTTTCCTTGCACTGGTGTCGAGGCAAAGCTTGGCGTTGAGTTCCGCCACTCAACATGCAATGCCTCCGGAGTTTGTCGGAAAATGGGGAACGTAGTGTCTTAACACTAGGTTGTCCCCCTCTGTCTACCCTGCTGCGTGCGGGATACAGCGTGACGCTAAAAAATCTATTTTTTAGAAATATTGATATTTGAATTTCTATATAAATTTCAATTTAAAACATGTATCAAGCTAGGCCCTCGTGGGTTCGATCGCCACCTGGGAGAGTCAATTATTATATTTCTTTCGTTCTGATAAAGACACAAAGCGTGGCGTTAAGTCTTTCAACTGGCAGTGTTTTGATAATTGAGCACGGGAAACGGCGTGTTTTAACATTTTGTTCCTTTAGTCTACCTATATGTGCGGGATACTGTGTGAAGTTTAAACAGTAATAACTGAGGCGTTCTCGGTCCAATATCTTTTAAAAAATGTTTAAAACACCATAACCATAAAAAATTACGATGTCTTAAAATAAAATGTATCTTTTCCAGAACGAATTAGATGTTATAGAACCGACACAAGGCATGCCAGTTGAAGTCGCAGTTACATTCTTACAACGCCTCGTGTCGATGGCCGATGTTTTAATATTCGCGAGTGCATTAAACTTCGCCGAATTAGAGGCAGAAAAGAATATGTCCAGCGGTGGGATACTACGACAGTGCTTGAGACTGGTAGGAAATTTAAATACTCTTGTTTAGATAGCTAAATATATTTGAGAATTAGTTTTTTTTATAGTCTAATAAATTTCTACATACTTATTTATAATGGTATTATATAGGTTAGTTCTGATTTGTATGAATTATTTTAAAATCCTTCGTAGTACTAAGAAGGATATTGTGTTATTTTAATACGTAATTGATTATAATGATTATAATTTTTTGATATGTTTGCCCATAATAAATGGAGTTTAGATAACTTTGTCTCGCTTTTACTACTTAGATAGATAAGAAAACCATATATTGAATAATTTCTTGAAGATAAACTTATAATTTATCTAATGATCTACGAATATTATTAAATTAGTATTTAGTTATAGATATTAAATTATATTTTCATTAGATACTAAAACTCTCGCCGACTTTCCCTAATGTTGTCTATACACTTAAAAAACTTTATTAAATATAACTCAACATATACATATTCTTATAAAATTTTATAAGATAATAATATAGTTACTGATCGCCGTTTGTACGTGAAAGTTATATATATAAAAAAAAACTGGAGGTATTTTTGGTATGTAATGAAACCTAAATCGATCTCAACTTACCCAAATCACTATATTATTTTGGCAAATTTCCCTTTACATGTAGTGCTTGTTTTATTTCAATCACTTCATAAATAAAATAGTTACATCGACAAAAATTCCATTTTGTTTGGCAAAATTGCTACAAAAAAAAACTATTTTATTAAATTGGGTAAAACTTGTTTACGAACAGATATTTTCTTAAACAGATTAATATTATTAGAATACAAAAAAAATGCAGTCGAATAGATTCGAACCTTCTCCTTACGGAAGTCGGTTAAAATAATTCAAATTCGTAAATAAATAAATGGCCAGTTCAAGCGGGCGAAGTCGCGAGCGGGAACGGCACTTTAATTATAATAATTAAATATCACACGATACCAAGGCAACATGAGTCGGTGGAAGTTATTGTAGTTCTATAGCGGTAGTATAGCGGTAGTGGTCAATTCGGTGTTCAGGTGTGCACGTGCGCGGTGCGGAACTGCCTCGAGTGTAAAGAACGTCAGCGTTGTACTGCGCGCAACAGGGAATCCCCGTCGCCTAAGGTGAGTGTGATAGTTAGTGATGTAACGATTATTCGTATTCGTATATGCAAAGTTTGTGCGTTTTTTGATAAAGTCAAGATATTTTTTCACCTAGACTTACATCTATATTCAAATTAAGATCCAGATTTACCATCCGTAATTTTTTTGAACATCACATAATGTATCACCGGTCCATTAAAGTGAATGCTTCCTTCAGACGTGGGTGTTCGGAAACAACATATTCGAAAATAATATGCATATTTTTGTATTTTGTTGTCATTAGAAAAAGTAACTTAATCTCGTAATTATATTTTAATTGTATTGTTTACTTCTCCTTTGTTGTTTAGTAAAGATTAAGATTTAGATTTATATTACTTACTTCTCACTATATACAAGAAAACAAAAATCTCCACATGAAAGAGACTGCTGTTTGCTTCTAAGCTATAAACATTTTTTAATGAGTAATTTAAAAAAAATAATCTTCATATTCCCATTCGCGAATGTTGGTAGCAGACATTCGCGTTCGTATTCGTGATTTTTTTTTAATTCACCAAATGATATTCATTACATCACTAATACATATTATATATGGATATGGGTTTTGTAGGTGTGTACCTGCTGATGTGTTATGTTAGCCTGGTACTTGAATGTCGTGGTGTTAACTGTTTTGTTAGTTATTTTGTTGTTTTTTTCATGTTTTGTTGATTGAGGTTGAAAAGAAAGTGACTTAAGTTTCTATTTTTAAATTTAAATGGTAATAAGAATTTCATAGGTATTTCATTATTTATTATATATTATAATGCTTACACTGTTATTTAATTTTATATTTATATATTTTGATATGATAAACTATTGTAAATCGATGAACGCCGGCGCACGCCCTAAAAAACACTCATTGTTACGTCCCGCTTGAGCCGGTGTGCAAGTCAGAGCGCAGTATAAAATATTTAATTCGATCAATTTGATTTTATCAATTAACTCTTTTTATTATACAAAATAATGATAATTCAGTCCAATTCATAGAAGTAATTTTTTGTCAATGTTTTCTTATGACGATATCACCTAAAATATCGTCCCCAAACCGATATTACATACAACCAATTTATTTTTATTTTTTGCTATTATTTATTTTGTTACTTAAAGATATTTTGTGATACACGACAAAAACATACATTAAAATTTGTTTGAAAAGAAGCTGTTATTCTAATTTAAATGGCTTATGACGCTATCACGACGTGGTGTGGACTTATCAAACTGAACTATGGTTACACGAAATTAAATCCACTACCATCGCATTTACTGTGATATGCCGCTGCGCCAAGATAGCCTTCTAAAATATTGTATAATTAAAAAGTCATAAAAAGTCTAAAAGTAATCAAAATATTCAAATTTGAATTTAAAATAAATTGGGTTAGCTCATTTGTGTAGTATACCTCAATGCGTTTTCTAAAGTTTTTTTCTTTTGTTACAAAATAAATTGTGGTCTTTCATCTTAACTCCTTCAAATTTATGATGTTCGGGTACTTTGTTCCAATTGAATGAATATAATTTGTATTTATTTAATTGTTTGACGAGGCCATCCTGGTCGTGACGTATAGGACAAACAATACCTGAAGTAAACACAATGTTATAATAAACACGATGTAATAAAAAATAACTTATTACTAGGCTTTCTTAATATGAAGAGAAAGTGACGGAAAGAGTTCTTTCACTTTCGCTTTATATACCCTCCTAAGACGCTTATAAATATATTTTTTTACTTAAAATATCACATTATTCCCCAATTAAGGGGCCATAGGTTATAATGTTTAGCTTCACGTCGTGTCCCGCACGTAGCAGGGTAGGCAGAGGGATCCTGGGAATCTAGTGCTAAAACACTCCGTTCACATTAAGAAATTATTATATTAAATTAAATATTTCATTTCCTCGAGTGGACATAGAACCCACAGCCTCTCGCGCTTATAGTCGCACGCTTTTGACTGGCCTTAATATGGCCTGTTATTTTTTTTATATAATTGTAATTATTTGCCTTCACAAAAACAGAGTGTAGTAGCAAGCTTGGCCGACGCGTCGAGCCCTGTCAAGGATCCAGAGAGACTGCTTCAAGATATGGATGTGAATAGATTACGAGCGGTCATCTATAGAGATGTTGTAAGTAATGTTAAATAAATAAAATTATGAAAATATTTTTTATACGGTGATATTGTTTAATTTCTTTTATTCATTTTGTAATTCTGTATTTTTCTCATTTTCTATAAATATTTAATTGCTATAATGTGATGTCTACGTCAACATAAAATTATACTTACATTATCATTATCTTACGTTAAAATGTTCTATTTATTTTAATTTATTAAATTACTTTACAAAATTATTTTTTAAATACACTTCAAATTAAAAGAATAAATTTGAACAACTATAGAACTAATTTAAAGATACAATTAAGTAATAAACATATGTTCAACTTGTTTATATTTTAAGCATACATCATACAGTTGTTAATAAAAACATATAATACAATAAACCAACAGGAGGAAACAAAACAAGCCCAATTCCTATCCCTGGCCATAGTCTACTTTATCTCCGTGTTAATGGTGTCCAAGTACCGTGACATCCTGGAGCCGCCATCGCACGCACAACCTGATTGCGCGCGGCGTGTTCACCACTCCCATGATCACCACGGTACGGTATTATAAATATTAATTGTACTGATATTTTGTATTAGAATTTCGGTCTAATGTTATTTGAATATTGTATCGTTTGTTATGTTAAGTTTTGTAATTTAGGGGTTTTGTGTACTTGGCCCAGTCAAAATAGGGTTAGTCGTTTCCAGAATATTGGACAAAGAAATAGATAAAATATAAGAACTTGGTAATTACAGATTTTAATTTGTTTTGTTTAATCTTTTGTTTGTTTAATCTTTCGAATGTTTTGTGAAATCTATCAAAATATAAACGAAATATTAGATAAATTATTATTAATTACCAAATTTATTTAATTAAGTTTGTAATTTTGTATAACATATTCTTAGATTTAGATTAGTAAAGAAACGAAAATAGGAGTTGGAGTTACAATTTTAGTATTATCATTTTTTTATCTAGAATGTTTTCGGTAGCAGGTACACTTATCTTAAAGCATATATAATCGCTCTAAGTTCATAATATATTTATTATTACCAATTTTGATTTATATTATCGTTTTTTATTTTCTTTATCTTTTTGTATTCGTTTGCAAAATTGAATCGATTTAAATTATCGAGTTTTAAAATATTATTCTTTTAGATTTTTGAATCATTTGTAAATAATTAACATTCTGAACAAATTTCGTAGCAATAATACTATATGACTTTATTTTTCAATTAAAAAGAATGTTTTTTTTTTTATATTACTATCATCGATCATCAAAAAAAACATTGTAGACTCATGTTTTTGCTTCTTCAGTACGCTTAGACGCACTATTCGTTTTTAAAACTTTCGATCATTATTGTAAATTTATCTAATTTAAATATACTTTTTAAATGTGTCAAACATTTTGAGCACGGTCAAAAGTCGAAAAAAAACTTAAAAAATCATTTTTGCCATCACAACTGTAATTTTACATTATTTTTTGCCAAGCAAAACTTGACTACTAGTTATACTGCTGGGTCTACTTTTGATCGTAAATAAATCGGAAACATAATTACGTATCTAATATAATAATTTATATTTGAAGTGGTGTTTTTCCCCTTTTTTCACGCCGCTTGAAATACGCGTCACCATTTGGGACACTGGTAAAATCTACGTTACTGTCACTGCTACACTGCGACGACGTCGACTAAACACTAACACCTTACATGAAACGTATCAATCTGTTATGTTATTTTGTTGGTGTACACACGTGAATTGTTTATTTTACACGCATTTTTTGCATTCCAAACACTTGTTATTTCTATCCATTATTTTTTTTGTCTGTTTTTTCTTGGACTTTGTTCGAGATTTTTTTCCATCAAAACCTTATTACTGATTCTTATTGTTAATTTCTAATCTCTTACTCAATCATTCATTCTATATATGGTTTCAACTTCTTTTTCGGGGATTTCTTTTTAACCTATCTCCTCTTCCAACTATCTTTACCCTTACTATTTCTTCCTGACTTCCCTTTCGGCAATTTATTGTTTTCCTATCTCATCTTTCAATTCTTGCTACATTCCTTCGACTTCCACTTTTATTTCTTCTTACACTACCTAATCTTCCATCCTTCCCTCCTCCCGTATCCTGCCTTACCCCGGGAACAGGGTCGAGGCCGCTGTTCCCGCAGTGGTCGCACCACGTGTACCCGCAGTTCCTGCCGGGTGGGCACCCCGCCCGCCACTCGCACTGCAAGCTCGATTGCCCGCAACACGTTAACGCGCACGCGCACGCACGCATCGCTAATTACCACCGCGCGCACGCAGGTAAACGCGGCCTGAGGCGTTCGCATTGCAACAGTTAAAGATCTGTAAAAAAGATAAAATTTATAGGCTATAATTATTGAAAAAATTAAGTGTATTGAACTCAATTTCTTTATTAAAATACTATTTATAACAAGATGTAATGAAAAATATCAGTGTTTTTAAATATATTTACAAAAGAGTAACAATTCTTCTTATGTGGCTTCAGCGCTTAAAAGCTTTGGAAGCTTATGTTACTCTTAAGTAACCTTTGACTTAATTAAATTTTAAACTGTGATGTGAACGTCTAAAATTATCAATGTGGTCGATGTTTGCGCACGCTGTTTTGTCCATTACAAAAACTTTAATATATATTTTATATAATTATATTATTTGTCTTATAATTTCAATAATATTTACGGCCTTATGTTTTATTAATAACTAAAGAAATGGTTATTTACTTATTTTATCCATTAAATTAAAAAATATACGAGTATATAGGAGGATCTCTTATAAAGTGACAAAACAGTGTATAGTAGCACCGCTTAGGCATCGCTGACAATTTTAAGTTATTTTTATTATGATTTGCTCCACCATTTATAGGTACTTACATAGTGTGTGATATCATCTAGAAATTAAAGTGCATGATTCAGGTTGTGAAGATTTCTAAATTTTGTTGATGATTTTGACTGTACTTTAAATTAATTGTAAATAGATCATGTGTTTTATAAATCACTGAAAGATTTTAGAAAAAATTGAATTGTTAATTTGAATTGTATCGAATTTTTTTACTCCTTCATTTGAAACTTTACAGCACTGTTTGTATACTAAACTCAGTATTATTAAGCTTGTTTCAATTGGTAGTTAATTAGCTTCCTTATCGTCATACCTCGCCTTAACCCTTTATATGAACTAAAGATAAATTAACTTGGAACAAAATAACCGCTTTGTTAAAGCTTGATTAGATTAGCTCTAATATTAATTATCTCTAATATTAAATATCTTTCCATAGAACATAATGGTGACGACGTCGAGTACGCTATGATTGTAGTCGACGAGAACAATTCTACTATGAATGAATTAGACTCACCGTCCATGAAGGTAAGACTAGAATGTTCATTATATTTATATTGATTTTTATTCAAAACTAGGCATGGTAATAATCTTAAAGAATGAAGTAAATTATCTATATTTAGATAAAATTTTAAATTTGATCATATTCCTTATCTCTTGTAGATGTTTTGATACATTTTTTTTTGGTAAATATAACTTTAGTTTTCATAGTAGCAATTTGGTAATTTTGTATTTAAATTAAAATAAAAAATTACGCATAATTTTAACAGGAAACTTAGCATGCATTTCTTACTTGAAGAAGGTAGTTTAGAGATCATGACGAATTTTTGATCAGTTAGTGTAGGACCTTGTTTGCATGATCCCCTACATACCTGAACATAATATCGTTAGCGATTTTCATTTGCTAATACATTGCCATTATTGGTTTTCGTTGGAATTTAATGTGTCGTGTATGTTTATCAAACGCTTTTTACATTCGTTCTTATTTTGCGGTCGCGTTTAATCAATAAAGGATGAGACGGACGAGGGCAAAGATGTCGCCAAAATAGAAACAACTACAGACGAAGTTAAACCGAATTCTGGTGAGAAAGCCAAGATCGTGGAATTGGCGATAACCCCACATTCAGAGAAAGAAGAACCGCTGTTCAAATCCAGTCTTCGTGTCAAAACACAACCCAAGATAAAGGTCAGTTGTGGGTTGCTGGGATCGATCTGTCACTATTAGATAGGAATTTCGCGTTTTTTTCTCTCGATTCTTTCGTGTCTGTCTAGATTGCGAGGATCTCCTTCTTAAGTGTTAACTTTTAGAAAATAGTAACTAATTTGGTGTTACGTTTCTCTAGAACTAATAGCTTAATAGTGACTAAACAGAATTATTAGTGAATTTCCTTGTTTTTTCTGTGATGTCTCCTAACTAATATAGGTGTTGAGTGCTAGATTGGTGACAGAATGATTTTATATGATTTTTATTTTTCAAGCCGAGATCCAAAACGTTGTCAGGGATAACGGTGTCGGTTGTGAACCTGGTTTGTACACGTTACATTAAACACGAGTTCTTAGTGCGACACCATTTGGAAGCTTTTTAATACGATCATTTAAATATTTTTATTAATAAAATATTGTATATAAAATGATAATTTAAAATATATACCTATATATTTTTTTTACCAAAATTTGTTACTCAACTTACCTTTAAAGATATTTATTTATTTTTGCTGGGTATTATGGGCTTCCTAACGTCGATCACTTTAAATTCACCGAGTTCTAAAAACACAAGCTTGTCATATCAATTTTACACAAAAATATATGTTAATATAAAAAATAAATAATCTAAGCCAACGCTCACAATCTGAATCTATTTGTATAAAAATATATATTTCACAACTGCTAATAATAATAATCACAAGCACTACACATTTAAAATGCAATTAATTTAAGAAATGTATGATGTATAATATATAATACATATCATTATTTTCTTGCTCTCGTAAAACTGGCAAGGTGGAAAAGGAATGGCTTTACTCTTGGTTCTGTGTGGTTACTCTGCTGTATGCGGGTTATAATTTAAAAAAAAGATTATGCAAGCATAAAGAAAAATAATAAGATAATATAAAATACATCTCTCATATTACTATTTTCTGAATATGTTGAAATATATAATACATAAAGAACCAAAAATATTTACTGTCATTGTTTGAGTTTTGATAACTAGCTTAAAAGTGTGTTATGCAAATTTCTATTTACCGAAAATAAATGGAATGATATGTATCATTTAATTTAATTTCTTTAAATGATATCTTTTAATCTGTTTCTAGGAATATTTAGCAAAGTTTTATTTTTCTTTTTTATACAGTTGCAGTTTATCTGTTAATTTGTATTCGATGAACAATTATAGTAATATAGAAATCTATACTGGATTTGTGCTGATGACAATTGTGATATTAACTTCTATTTCCTACTCTACAATACTATAGATATACAATATAAAGAATATTTTTATTTCTAGATTTTACAACAAATCGTAATTAAATCGGAATTTACGTTAGTTTGTTTATTAGTTTATATGATATTGTACATATTATGTTGTTTTTGCATGTTTACGCTTCGCTTGCTTCTTCACTTATACCTGGTTTGCATGATGTTTAATCACCTTTGCTACTTTTTACCTCCTTATATTTACTATTTCCTTGTAAATTTTGAAAAAGAAAATTATAAAAATCATATAATAGGTGTATTTGATAATGTATCTATATCATTCAGTATAATTTAATTGTTTAAGTACATGATCTTTCCTGACAATAAAAAAAATGTAAGCCAAAATAATAGTTAATCAATCATATATTTAACAGAGCGTGGATTCTATAGAAGATGCAGGTTCTTTTCATCTTAATTCAACTGAAACAACTAACAATGATCCCGAGACATCCAGCGAGATTGCTCTAGATGATAATAAACATCCGGTAAGCAATATAATAAGCGAAAAGAATATTTTCATACAATGTTCATTGAATAAGCGATTATCTTTTCATTGTGACTGAAAAATAGTACCTATATATTTTGTGATAAAAGCCATTGTCGTTGATGGATGAATTCGACCTTCATTATTAAAGTTTTCATTACTAATGTTTTAAAAACGAATTGCCTCCATGTATATGTTGCATTTTACAGAGAAATAGATGAAATCTAGTCATACATTTCTATTCTTAAATAGAATTTTATATGTATTTTTTAGGTAAGCAACGATGAATCATGGACTGATGTTAATCTGAACGAAGATGGCGAAAGAGGTCCGGCCACCATCACTGGAAGAACTAGAGATCACGAAGGAAATATACATGAAGGTCTGTATTGGTTTTGCGCTTATAACGTCACTTGTATCTAATAAAACCTATAAAAGATAAGGAGAATTTTTTCAGCCTGTCTGCGAGTCTTTTTATTGATTAAAATTTGATTACATATGAACATTAGGTATACAGATTAAAATAATTTATAACTATGTTGCCTGTGATTAATAGCTAAAAATAAGTTTTATCAAAATCTGTCTAGTAGTTTTTGGGTGTCAAAATATCATATTATTGGCTTATTTGTTATATGTATACTTGTATAAAAGCCCCTAGAAGTATTTTAAAATTAAAAATTAAATCAACTTCACGCTGTATCCCGCACACAGCAAGGTAGGCAGTGGGAACCTAGTGTTAAGACACTCCGTTCCCCACTTTCAGCCGAATTCTGGAGGCATTGCGTGTTGAGTGGCAGAACTCAACGCCGCGCTTAACCTCNTAAAGTTAAATTACTCGACAGTGCGGTATATTATAAAAAAGCGAGAAGAAACGGGAAGTGTTGAAAATAAAGCAAGGTCCGGTCGTCCTAAGAAGCTAAGTACAAGAGATAGGCGGCAAATTGTAAGATCAGTACAAAATAAACCATTTACAAGCGCTCAAAGTTTAGCAAATGACATTGCTTCAAGTTCGGGTAAGGTTGTCTGTGCCCAAACTGTAAGAAACGTACTGCATAATGTTGGTCTTCACGGCAGAACAGCGAGGAAAAAGCCTTTCATAAGTGAGGTCAATAGAGAAAAAAGACTAACATTCGCAAAAGAATATGTAAATAGGCCTATAGAATTTTGGAAAAATATTATTTTTTCTGACGAAAGTAAGTTTAATCTTTTTGGATCAGATGGACAAAGATTTGTGTGGCGCAAACCAAATACTGAACTGCAGGCAAAACACGTGCATAGTACGGTCAAACACGGCGGTGGCCATGTAATGGTTTGGGGCTGCATGGCAGCAAATGGTGTCGGAAACTTGGCTTTTGTTGAAGGAATAATGAAAGCAGTAGATTACGTTAAAGTGTTGCGCGATAATTTATCTTCAAGCGCATCAAAATTAGGCATAAGTGAGACTTATTACTTTCAGCAGGACAATGATCCTAAGCATACAGCTATGAAAACTAAGGAATGGTTGCTGTACAATGTTCGTAGAATGCTAAAAACTCCGCCGCAATCGCCAGACATCAACCCAATTGAAAATTTATGGCATCTGCTGAATTTAAATTTGCGGAAAATGAAAATTTTAAATAAAAATGATTTGAAGCGTGCTTTGGTGGAAAAATGGGCTCAAATCTCGATTCAAACGACATCCAAATTAGTGGAATCCATGCCACGGAGATTACAAGCTATCATTGATGCTAATGGAATGCACACAAAATATTAATTGCCTTTTCTTTTTTTTATTGCAGAAATTTTAACAAAATACGTACTAGAAGGCCGGTGTGCAAATACTTATTTGGCTTTAAAGTATGTGTTTTTACCGTCTCATTTTTTCATTTTTATTTTCTAAGAATTTTTATTAATTGATTCGAAATAAATATAGAATAAGCTATTAAATACAATAATAAACTGAAATAATTCCGTTTTTTTGTAGAAGTAATTTCAAAAAAGTTAGGTGTGCAAATACTTTTTTTACCCACTGTAGGGTGAAAGCTAAAAAAGGCAAGAAAAAAACCATGTTAAACGTATTATAAATTAAATCAAATTACACCAGCTTCACGCTGTATCCCACACACAGCAGGGAATCTAGTGTTAAGACACTCCGTTCTTCACTTTCCGCCGAGTTACAGAGGCAGTGCGTGTTGAGTGGCGGAACTCAACGCCGCCCTTTACCTCGACACAAAAGCGAAGAAATAAAAATATAAATGTAAATAAGTATTTCATTTCCTCGAGTGGGGATCGAACCCACAACAAGTCGATTTTACAGTCACACTTTGTTCCCCTGCGCTACGACTGGCCTCTACGTAAACGTATCATTAACTCTATTTTTTTATTTCCAGGATAACGAGACTTTAGCGGGTCTAACAATGAATACAATGTCTGCTGACGGCGTGTCTCGCGAAGCATCTCTTACTCATAAATTAGAAACCGCGTTAGGACCAGTTTGTCCGCTCCTAAGAGAAATTATGTTGGATTTCGCCCCCTTTCTGTCCAAAACCCTCGTGGGAAGTCACGGGCAGGAGCTACTGATGGAGGGTAAAGGTCCGGTTTTGTATGCATGCTATGTAATAGTACTTGTGCTGGAACAGATTTTTTAGTTTATATAACATATCTATTATATCTATTATATCTATTATATTATTTGTATATTTAATTCTTTATAAGTTTATTTTCCTTTTTTTCTTTCTTAAAGGTTAATTAGTCGTTATTTCTGCTCTAAAACTGACGCAGTAGAATTTCTTTCTTTGTTTGTTTATCTAATTAACAAAACTGTGCTTCTTAATATAAATAGCTTACTTGGTGATTTCTTAAATATATAATGTGTATATAATTCGTTAAATCTTACACTTACAAATAAAAAAAATACACTCGGCCTAATCTTCTTTAGGTCTTCAAACCTTCAAATCCAGTACATCAGTAGTGGAACTGGTAATGCTGCTCTGTTCCCAAGAGTGGCAGAATTCTCTACAAAAACACGCTGGACTCGCCTTTATAGAGCTTATCAATGAAGGTCGATTGTTATCACACGCTATGAGAGATCATATTGTGCGTGTGGCCAATGAGGCTGAATTTATATTGAATAGGATGAGAGCTGATGATGTATTGAAACATGCAGATTTTGAGGTTAGTTGAGTGTTGTAAGGTAATTATATATTTTTTATATCTATTTTTCTACCTATCAATATCGTCATATGCTAAATTTCATTTTATCTAATCTACTATACCTGTACCTTTTGTATATACAATGTCTATATAAATAATGCAAAGTCCCTCTTCCCCAGTGTCTCTGCGCAAGTTCAACGCAGGAGCGCCTGGAGGAGGAGCGCACGTGCGAGCGCCTCATAGCGGCCGCGCGCCGCCGCGACCACGCCGCCGCCGCGCGCCTGCTCGACAAGCTGCACCACGCCGCCGCCGCGCGCGCCGGGTGAGCTGTGTGCTGTTGCTAGAGATTTCGGCTGATCTTTAGGAACACAGTATCGATTATACTGGAGGAAGGTCTTTGGAAAAAAATCATTCTGTTGCTTGCCAAAATTAATGGTACAATGGCGCAACGTGAGTGTAAACGATCATCATTGAGGGAATGATTATATTTAGTCTATTTTTATTTATTTTGCTGTCAATAATAATTATTGGGACATGTCGACTTAGCACGTGATACATCGATTGTCTTGATAAATTTTATACTTTTCTCGTGATGTTGACTTGAACAGTTGGTTGAAGAGCATTTAATACGCGTAACATTGGATTTTCCTCTCTATCCGAGAAAAAGCGCAACGCCGTTTTTTTCTGTACATTTTCGCCTAAAACAAGAATTTAAAACTTTCTAATTCCAGTGTGAGTGCCGGCGCAGTGATCGACGGCGGGTTCTGGAAGCTGGACTCGTGGGAGGACGACGCGCGCCGGCGCCGCCGCCTCGTGCCCGACGCGCGCCGCCGCCCCGCGCGCCACGCCGCGCACCACACCGCCGCGCACCACTACCCGCCCGCCGACGCCATCCTGCAGGTCGCGTCAAGGACGGTTATAGATTCAAATCCCTCTTGGAGGAATATTTTTTTTTATTTCCTCGCTGTATTAACAAAACAAAGCGCGATGTTAAATTCCACTACTGAACGCGTAATATCTCAAAAATTCGGCAGTGAGGCGTGAGGAACAAAGTGTCTTAACATTAGGTCTTACTCTTTTGACCCTAGTATATATTTCATAATATTTATTATTTTTACATACAATAAGCATTCACCTATATTTTGTAATATATAATATAACTTATATTTGTCCACCCACCAGGCTACCGAGGAACTGCACGCGCGTATAGCGCAGGCGGCGGGCGGCGCTCAGCTCCCCGCGCCCGCTGCCGCCGACTTGTTAGACGATGCCGAATTATTACTCGATGAACGTGATAATGAGCAGGATATGACTGGTTAGTGGGTTTTTGTGTATTACTTTGTGTACAATTTATACATAATTTGTTATTATGTCTCAAAATCGAACGGAAATCGAAATCAATGTCTTAATCCTTGGTTTTCTCTGTCTACTTTGCTATATACAAGATTCAGCATTTTTTTTATGGAAAAGATGAATGAAACTGAAATTGTATTTTATGTAAATTTTGTACCTACTAAAATTATAAACATATGAGATAAGGAAATACTTAATCAAATTTATAAATTTAAATATATAAATTAAAATATAAATTTATACAGAAAATACGAGTTTACAAGACAAGTTATGATATTTTTAGACAAGTTATGATATTTTTGTTAAATAGATCATTATGAACCTTATGTGTGCGTAATGTCATATAATATTAAATACCACAATATAGAGATAAAATAATAGCAATACTAATTTGCTTAAAGATAAAAACGCCTGAAAAAATTTATATAGCAAAATGTTCTAAAACTATTGTTAAAATTCGATTACGATAAGGATCCATACAAAGTCAATCTGTTTTTCTCTATTCTTTCTTAACAAATATTTCTCAATTACCGCCTTTTTATAATATTCGTCAACAATTTAGTATAAAAAAAAATAACAAGTTAAATATGTCAATTTCCATCACTCATTTCCAGGTCCAATAAACATAAGTACGAAGGCGAAGCTAGTAGCCCCCGGCCTCGTCGCTCCCGGTACCGTCTCGCTAACGTCCACAGAGTTATACTTCGAAGTAGATGAAGAGGACCCGGAGTATAAGAAGATAGATCCTGAGGTGAGTTGTTTTATGTTACTTTTCTTATTTTTTCTTTATGGTATTAATTAACATACATACAACATTTTAAATATTGTGGGAAACGCAATCATAGTTTGTAAATTTTTACGTACGCCTTTCTGCGTACTACTTTATTTAACTTTTGTTATGTTATTACGTATTTGTTGCAACGAATGAGCGTTATGATGTGTTGCCAGTGTTTCGTTGCAATATTAATATCGTCATTTAAGCAGGTATAGGTGTATAAGCTACTAGAATTACTTTTAATGATGTTTTGTGATATTATCATTAAAGAAGGAATGTTAATTATAATATTAATTTTGATAATATCCATATAAAAATTGTGCCGTATCAGTATAATAAATTAATAAATTTTAAATTTCATTATGAATGTAGGGTAATGTAGGGTAGTTGTAAGCCAGTCGTGGCGCAGGGGCACAATGTGTGACTGTAAAACCGACTGGTTGTGGATTCGATCCTCACTCGAGGAGATGAAATACTTACTTAAATTTATATTTCCATTTCTTCGCTCTGGTGTCACGCAAACACGCAATGCCTCCAGAATTCCGCAGAAAGTGGGGAACGGAGTGTCTTAATACTAGGTTCCCTTTGCCTACCCTGCTGTGTACGGGATACAGCGTGAAGCTGAAAAAAATGTAGGGTAATATATTTATTAAGGAGTTGAATTTCATCAGCTAAATTCTTTTTTTTCAATGTTTACTAAAATATCGATTTATATAATTTCCAACATTTTACACAAATTTTAAACCTTTACATAAATGTGATCGTACAAATGTATTATATGTCAATCTAATGAATCCACGACCTGTACCAGACTACAGGCACTCGGTCAATAGGTCAACAAAAAATACTAGAAAATATTTGAAACACACATTGACTCACCTTTCTTATCTCATAATTAATTAAGTAATGATAAGCGTTATCTTTATAAAGACATCTGTTACATTGCTTATGCTAATAGTTTCATTAAGTCTCTTAAAATGTAAATATTATATCGGATAAGTGTAAATAACCTAAGATGTGGCTATCCCTTGCCTTTATTAGTGTTTTATCGAAATAATCTTAATTATAAATTATGGAAACAAGTATTCCATTAATTTTATGGTTTTTTCGATTAAAGATCACGTGTATTATGAAAAAAAAAATCTTTTATATTTTTAATTTTTTTTATGTATTTTCTTGGTTTCGATAGAACTCGTCTCCTCCTCTTACAATGTTTTTGCATACCATATTATGTTACGTGAAGAAGCTAAAGTCTTACTTTATGTTATTAGGCTCACTAAAGGTAAATTATAGTGGTATTTCTCACGCTTTAATTTTATTTTTTATTTATTTATGAGTTATTGTACACCACGGACTGATCGTCCGTGTCTTTTTTTTCCTGTGCTTCTCTTAAAGAAGTTATATGGTTTTTGTGAAGTGAGATTATTCGGGGTCTTAGTAAAATTTACTACATAGCTTGTGTTCATGAGGGCAAAGAGTGTTCTCTTCAATGTCAAATAGGTATTAAGATGTTTGAAACATTAGAAGAGCCCCTCCAAAGGTCACATTCTGTGTTTGATAATACTACTGCTCTCTTTCGTTCGATATACAGGTTGGTTAGTATAATCGTCGACCACGTTGATTGTAGTGCAGTTACAGTTGGTTTCGCAGTGTTCTTGTTGCCTTCTCATCTCTGATGCATCCCTTTTTACATCTTGTTAATGTGACGACACCGCATAATATCCTGACATGAAAAGCGCTCTTAATGGTCTTAATTTGATGATCTCTACTGACCCGTATGTAAGTCTCTAAAATTCATTGATGGTCAGGTGCGGCAGTTTTCCCCCTTTCCGTATCCTTTCTTGATAAGGTCCGCTTTCTCTGCTTGCGTATGGACCAGGCTCCGGGACCAGTGTTTGAGTAGTCTCTTGGGATGGAAGCACCCGGTATCACGATCTTTTTAGTAAACGAAGCGTCTGTTGATCTGAGTAAACTCCGTCATAAACTTCACGTCCAATGCACGTCTATTGGATCTCGCTAGCACGTGACTCATAACTGTCACAAGATTTGGGCCGATATAGTGCGTTTGAAAGAGGTTTAATCTATCGATAAAGGGCGGTTGGTTGATGTTTCCTATGAGTGCAATTGTTTTGGCTTTTTATAATATGACTACCATTACGGTTGCCTAAATTAAGGCCTCGGCCGTGATAAGTCTTGTGGGCCTTTCATTTACACTGTTTACCGAATAGAGATTATCGTGCGGACTCTGATTTTTGCGTCGTTTGTGCAAATTGCGCCATAATTGAAAACCCTTGACTTTTGTACAAATTACAGCGTTTTCTGGTAAATATCAATCATTGCTTTTATCTAATACAATTTGTTATAATAATTTCGTCGTGTATTCAAAAAAAAGTTAAACCAAGATCAATTGCGAATCGATCTCACCGACGGTTCCGTATTAATTTCAGTTATGTCAACGGGAAATACAATGTACATATTTATAGGTATTTGTAGGTATGTAATGAACTACAAATATCTATAAGTATGTAAGGATTTTTTATGTACAACACAAAACAAATTACTACTTTTGATTCTTTTTCCTTTATTTGTACTGTAATTTGTCACATTTTGTCAAATTTCGTAATTGTTTCCGTTTTTCACTTACATTATGTTTTCGACATTATAGATCAAGAAACACATGCTGTGTTTCTCTTAATAAAAACTTAAAACAAATATAATAAAAGGTAAAACCACGATAAAGGTGATATTAAATAAGGTGAGACGTTAGATCTTTGTTCAGTTATTTATTAAGGCTCATATTTATTCAAAGAGTAGTAAAATGAAAATTATGCGGTTTCCAGCGCAGTCCAAATGATGTAATACTATCTTCACTTGTTAATTTAATTTAAACTTTATTGCTCTAAAATAAAGTTGAATTTAGTATTATTTTATAGTGATTTAGTGGTGTTTGTAATTGAATCGGAATGAGATATCGATATCGTATGCGCGTGTTATATAGCCGGGTAACCGAATATGAGGCAGTTTGAGCGTATGAACAATGCAGCCCCGCGGCGACGGCCCACGAGGCGCCAGGCTAGGGAGCTGCATGTGTCGATGTTTTCATAGCTATCATTTTCATAGCGATTATCGATTTTATCGAAAATATTGCTATATCTTTTTACTTCACTTTAGAGAGATGTTATATGTTGAAATGAATTTGTAAAAAAAAATATTTTTTTGTGAATTCCAATCAATGAAACTTTTCAAAAGATCGTTTAAAAATTAATTAACTTAGTTCACTGAAGCAAAATATATTGGTAAAAATATATTAAAAGACATGTATACTATAGTTCTAAGTATGTAACTCTTTATAATGTTATAAATTAATTGAACCGTCTAAGTTTTTGTCGATATAAACTTGTATCGCGTCTAGTTCTCAGCGGTGTGTGGCGCGAGCGGTCATACAGTGACAGCGGGACAATGGCACCCCGTCGCGGGGGGTGCTCTGTGTCTGTAGGGCGTGCATCACGCGCGTTCCTAGAAACCTTACCTTACGTTACCTTACTTTACCTATAGATATAACTCTTAATATCTTAAAAACATCATACTTCTTCGCTTTTTTCCAAGTTTTGCGAGTATATAGTAAGAATCTAGAGGGCATCGTGGCGCAAGCGTCTAACTGTAAACGCAACAGTTGTGGCTTCGATTGCCACTCAGAGTAATGAAGTATTAATATTTTTATTTCCTCGTTCTAGTAAGACGACAAACTCA
The DNA here is from genome assembly GCA_013403705.1 of Heliconius hermathena. Taxonomy (NCBI): domain Eukaryota; kingdom Metazoa; phylum Arthropoda; class Insecta; order Lepidoptera; family Nymphalidae; genus Heliconius; species Heliconius hermathena. The sequence continues at coordinate 250,568 of JAAIXJ010001797.1, forward strand.
AGACGCAATGTCAACGTATAGTCTTAACACTAAGTTCTCGCTGCCTACACTGCGATATGTAGGATACAGTTTAAACCAAAAAAATGTGCTAAAATTATCTTCTTTAATATTCATATCTTTATTTACTTATTTAGAAAACGTATAATAATTTGATTTCCCAAGTTAAAAAATGTTAAAAATATCTGTATTTTATTTAAGTATATTTAGGATGGAGGATTTTATTTATAGTAGTGATCGTACCCATAACTAAGCTACAATTGCATCAACATAATACTAATGATATGTTGATTTATTTGCATTTGTGTAGCATGCGCTGTTTCTGTATGCAAATATTGATTTGACGAAGCGCAGGTGTTTTGAAAAGAAAATTCTACAAGAACCATGTAGAAATGTATTGGTTTTTAAGTATAGTACACCTACTGTCCAGTGAACAAAAACAGGAGTAGTATTTATTTCTTTATTTTTGTATCCGTTTGCCATTAAAATTACTTATGTTTATAATGAGAGGCGAGTCGTGGGGCAGGGGCACAAAGTGTGACTGTAAAACCGACTGGTTGTGGGTTCGATCCCCACTCGAGGAGATGAAATATTTACTTAAATGTATATTTCCATTTCTTCGCTCTGGTGTCGAGGTAAAGCGCGGCGTTGAGTTCTGCCACTCAACACGCAATGCCTCCAGAATTCGGCAAAAAATGGGGAACGGAGTGTCTTAACATTAGGTTCCCCCTGCCTACTAGGCACCTTGCAGTGTGCGGGATACAGTGTGAAGCTGATTTTTTTTAATGTATATAATAACTTAGCGGATGTTTTAAAATTAACAAAATGTAAATGTCTTTATTAGTTAATCGTATAAAAATATCTTATTTCATAATAATATTTAATGTTTAATATTTTAAGTATTAATGACCATGACCATAGGTAACATAAGCTGTGGGTATCTGAGTTTACTTTTGTTATTGGTCTGCGAACAGTGGAGTGTCATTATTTTAGTAATATAACGATTGTATTATAATAGCTTAAGGCAATATTTGCTTTGCCTTCTCATATGTAATGGATTCATCTTTCCGCTATGTGAATTATGGAGAGCATTTAACTTACGAGATGAAGAGATTTTGATATACTTAATATATTTATGTCATATAAAAAGTGAACATTACATCATATTTTCTCATATAATTATATTATGTATTTTATTTTCAAAGTTTGCGTATATTTAAACATTAAAAGGAAAACAGGAGTCAATAAGAGAGATTCACGCTTATATAAGAAGTAAAAAGGCTGCTGGTGCTCGTCTCTTAGACCACAACGTTATTATATGAACCGTTTCCGAGATATTATTTACTGCGACTAATTCAAACGACTTCAGAGATTGTAAATTGAATTCGTAATGGGGCATTTTATTTGTTTATGCTAATACCTGGTTTTAATTAAGCGTGTCGTATATGGGTGGCGAGAGCGGGACAAAAAACACGGAATTCAGGCTATGCGATATAAAAAGTAAGTGATTTATTTCACCGTGCGTCATTATTGGAACACAGATAAATTAATAATAGTTTCTTGTTAGTTTTATGGCCATTTCGAATTGTGATGTTTTTTCTTAATTTTTAATCTACATTTTAAAGTCGTTCGTTTACATTAATGTTCGTTGTTTGAATTGTTTGATAACAAATCAACTATATTGATTTCTGTGTCGGATTTAATAGCGTTTATATTTGTAGTAATAACCTATTTTTGTTTTATTTATTTGTAGAGTTAATGTTCTAATTATTTGTCAATAAACGAAAAAGAAATTCAATTTTTTTGTCTCTAATTTGAACGCTATATTTTTTTAAAATCATATAGGTACCAATTGTTTTTGATAAACAAATTGATTTTGTTAAACTATCACTAACACGTCCATATAATTTCAGTAAAAATTTCAGATACTTTTCATAACTAAAAATATTTAACATTAGTGTTAAAAAATAAAAAAAATCTAGTAAAACTTCTTTATCTTTTCAAAATATAACATTTAAAACTCTTTAACAGCTAATATATTCTACTAAAAATTAAATTATAATACAATTAAATTTTATTATTTTTTTGTATGTATTTGGTCATTTTTTTTGTTACCATCCAAGGCGTACCTTTAATAGATCGGTGTATCCTACCATTTCCCACGTCATCGATGACGCCGCCCATCATAAATAAACACATTACGTCACTCTGACAGCTCCCGGAATACTTGACACGTGTCATCGTAATGAAAGATTTATCGAAACACAAAAACAAACAAATTTAAACTGTAACACCTAAATATTAAGATGTTTTTTCATACATTCACATTGTGAAGGAAGTTTCGTTCTGTTTTTATATTCACCGTGCACGGCATACGGTGCCTACCTGTCGTTTCTGCATTATATTTAATGTTTGATTTTAAAACGCGATAAAGGCTGTGTCTCTAACCGACTGTGGAACGTGGATATGACATTTAATGCGAAGCTATTTTATAAATTCTTTTAAATATCATATTAAACTTTAATTTTATCTAGTATTTTAATTATCGTATGAAAAAGTAGATTTTTTATTTAACTATTTACAATTTACATGGAAATGTAATTATTGTATAAGTAGGTATAAAGTAATTTCTTGAATTTTATTATTTGACATAAATACTTTGGTCATCGTAAACATAATTTATCATTTATCTTCAGTGTTACTTTTTTTGCTATTGCATCGGTTCTATATTTGCGTGCATATGTAAAATCCAGATAATAACACAAAGCGCGTCATTAAGTTTCACTATACAAAATTTGGGCAGTAAGTGTAAAACGGAGTGTCATAACACTACATTCACTCTGCTACCTTGCTATATGTGTGATAGAGCGTGAAAAAAAACAAAACATTATATATAAAATAGTCCACCATAATACTAGCATATCTCGTTAACGGGTCCGTCTGTCCGTCAGTGGCTATTCCTATTCACGGGCAGTGTGGCTTGCACGCAGGTATTTAGGCGCCAGATGTACGATAAGGAACCTCCCGTGGAGCTGTTATCTCTCAGTTTATCTACACGTACATATCTATCGATAACGCTTGTTCCCATCACTATACTCCTGTTGGGATAACTTGATTGCTAGTATTTTAGATATTCCATTGTTTGTTGTTATCGATCCGGTAGTTTAATTGTGATTCAATTTCTTGCTCGTGATAAGGGTTTGAGACGAAATGTAGGGTTTCTTTGTTTATGTTAGGTAAATATGATTTGAACGGAAACAGGGAGATGTTTTCTTTTCTAATTAAACTCATGGAGAAATAATAAATAGATGTAACTTCAGATTTTCTCCGTTTTACTTCGCAAATTGCGCATCCGGCCGGAAAGCAGAGAACGAAGTGTGATTAGCGTGAAGCTGCTTTAATACATACAATTTATTCATAAAATAATAAAAAAACAAATTTCGATTACCATTAATATTGTATCTAAACCGACAAATCATAATTTACATAAGTCGTATTTCAAAAAGTTTCGTTTTCAAACCAACAATTTAGTCGATGTTTAAAATAAACACGGAATAAATCATCGAAATACGGTTCAAATCAGTCGCCGGGTGCGCTTATTATTCAAGCCTAATTACCAGCGCTACATACCGCGGTGGGAGATCTCCTGCAAGCATGTCAGGAATCCGTACTGAGCCCCGGGGCGTCGGTAACGCAAGACCGTTTACGTTGTTTGTGCCCGTTGTACCTTTAATTTGATTTTGTTTTTGTCAATATTTTATTATAGATTTCTATCTATAAAATTAAATTAAGTCAGCTTCACGCTGTATCCCACACACTGCAGGGTAGGCAGAGGGAACCTGGAGGCATTGCGTGTTGAGTGGCAGAACTCAACGCCGCGCTTATCCTCGACACCAGAGCGAAGAAATGGAAATATAAATGTAAGTAAATATTTCATCTCCTCGAGTGGGGATCGAACCTACAACCAGTCGGTTTTACAGTCACACTTTGTGCCCCTGCGCCACGACTGGCCTCACCTCTACCTATAAGTATCTATATTTATATACTATAATAATATTGTAAAGATGAATAGTTTGTTTGGTTGAACTGAATTTCTTTCTGTCAACAAGGCGTTGAGTTTAGCCATTCAATTTAAAAAAATGTATCGAAAAGTAATCAGTGCGTGGGGGACTGAGTGTCTTAACACTATGTTCCTTCTGTAACTTCTGACCCTGCTATATGCTGGATAATATATATAAAATATACCGTGTAGCTAATTCTTTTTTTATTTGTTGGACATAATTTAAAATATAGAAATGTTTATATTTAATTTGAAGAGCAATGTAAACTAATACGTTCCGCCCACTTTGAACCGCTAACGGGCGGGCGGAACCGCAGAATGTTAGCTTAATTGTGTACAACAAAAAACATCCAAAGAAATGCGGAATTGTCGTCCACGTGTATCTGATTACCAAGGAAGTGGATATCGCTCCCCCGACGGCAATATGTCGTTACTTTTTATTTTTAGTTAATTAGATAATCAAAATTTTCTTTTCTAAACTTGTATTTTAATTTTGTTTAAATATTTAAAATAAACTTTGTTATTTTAATATTGATTGTAATGAAATAAGCTAATATGGTGAAAAGGGCACCACGTATTGACTACTTATTAATAAAAAAATCATCAATAGATAAATCTCATAATAAGGAAAGGGTGATAATAAAATTTATTTATTAGAAAAATGCAAACTGTCGTATTCTTCAATCATAAAAGTTTTAATAGCTTTTGTTTCGTCTTCACAAGCCAGCTCGCGTGCAAATTGTAGCGTTTGACACGCTACCCCAGTTACGAAGTGCAATCAAAACGATTTATAGACTTACTTATTTATTAAAACTTCATATGATTTTTTTATATACTATGGTTCAAATGTATGTTTATTTCATTTTTTTAATGATTTAAACTGGAAAATCAAAATCACAACCAAGAAATTTAATAATAAGTTCTTTGATTTTCACGATTAGTTCTTTGATTTTCACGAATTAAAATTCATTTAAAAGAAATTTGATACTGTGCACTTTGCGACGATGCTTACTGTGGCGTGAGGAGTGAGTGGATTTTTTACAATTCCGTTCTCTACTTTCCGCTGTGGGCATTGCGCGTTGAGTGGCGGAACTCAACACCGCGCTTTACCTCGTTACCAGGAAATGAAAATATTAAGTATTTTATTTCATCGAGTGGGAATCAATCCCACAACCTATCGCGTTAACAGTCGCACGCTCCTGCCTCTGCGCCACGACTGGTCTCAAGATTACTTACCTATATAAGAGAAATTAATCTGCTATTCCCTATGCTCCGCTTAATACTCAAGACATGCCGCATTGTGTGGCGAAACTCAACGCTGCGCTTTGTCTAGCTACTAGAGAGAGGAAATGGAAATAATTGATTCCCGGACTGGGTATTGAACCCAATAACCTTCGCACTTGTGTTTATATTATACTAAACAATTTTTACCTTCTATTATATCTACTTAATTAAAATTTACTAACACAAATTATATTACTGTTTTTACAATTTTATTACTGAAATTGTACTTAAATATTTGATTTAATTGCCACTTTGACAACAATTAAAAGTACAATTATAACGAATACACATGAGATATTCAATATAAACTGTTAATTATTACTATATTTATAAACAATAAGTGTCAGTGTTCAATCACGTACCATTAAAAAAAACACAATGGACAATAAAAAACAGGCGTGCAATATCAAAATAAAGTCATCCTCGTACGTGATGCGAAGGCGAAAGGAATCGGAATTAATGAATGGTTCCTGGAAATAATATCGGTAATATGGGAATGTTTATTAGGAATGTTTTGACTTGGTTTGCATACCTCCATACCTGCGCGTTGTCAGTGCTTCTAAGAATATAGCTGTATGTTGTTTGGAGAGATTTAAAATGTACTACATGTATGTTTATGTTCATATGTATGTATTATACGTAGGTACAAATGTGCTAGGAAATATTTAAATTGCTTTTATAATATTCAAATTATTAGCTCTTTGATGTTTACTTATTCGCTGTAGACATAAGTTCAGAAAAAGACAGTAAACTCTGAGAGTATTAATTTACAGTTTTTGGTAATTTAGAAACGTAAATACTTTTCTCATTGTGATTAACTCACAATCACTAATACCTTGAGGCCAGTCGTGGCGCAGCGGCACGAGGTGTCACTGTAAAACCGACTGGTCGTGGGTTCGATCCCCACTCGAGGAGATGAAATATTTACTTAAATTTATATTTCCATTTCTTCGCTCTGGTGTCGAGGTTAAGCGCGGCGTTGAGTTCTGCCACTCAACACGCAATGCCTCCAGAATTCGGCAGAAAGTGGGGAACGGAGTGTCTTAACACTAGGTTCCCTCTGCCTACCCTGCTGTGTGCGGGATACAGCGTGAAGCAGATTGATTTTCACTAATACCTTCTCAAAAGCATTGTTTGTTCACATCGGTGCTACAGCACCGAACAATTTGTTGTTGAAATGAACCAAAAATGCTAAACTTGTACCATATTATTCCCATAGAAAATGATCCAGATTACCTGCCAGCATCCGTTATAAGAGAACAATCAAAATATCTAAAATTACCTGACGATCATAGTGCAAGTACGATTTGAAGGCCAATTTGCAAAACGCGTGTCCGCCTTAGGGAGCTCGCGGGTGGGCTGTCGACTCGCTAAAGACTTCCTGTCGGTGCCTGACAGGCCGGTGTGATTGAATCTACTATTTAAATTAAAATATTAAAAGTACTTTATATATTGTACATGACTGATGTTGGTAACTTCGACCGACGCAAAACTTTTATTTTTATAGGTTCTTTAAATAACATTTTATGTAGGCAATGTAGGCGAAGTTGACTTCCATATCTACATCGTGAATCGTGGATTTTCAACTATGTCCAAAGAAAACGGACAAATAATTGTTTTAAAAAAAGTATAAATATAATAAAGATTTATGGCTTGATGTAAGGCTCTAAATGTTAATTTGACCTCTATGAAATATATGGAATAGAGTATAAGTATATTCTATGGAATAACATATCTTAGATAACTCGTTAAAGCATACTAACCAGTTTAACTATAGTCATTTCAACGCATCTCGCTTATGAGGTTCTTCATAAGCACCTCTAATGGATAAAGAAATCTACCTATAAATAACTAAGAAATACCTACTTATTTTTATATAAATATAAACCTCCAAGGAAGATTCAAACTTATCTCGCATTTGTCAAATCCTACCTGCGCAAGAAGGCGATCTATGAGTAATTATTCAGACATTGCACAATTATATAATATAGTATAGATATTTTGAATATTAATTAAAAATATTGCAGTAGCGGCTTCTGTATTGCTTTTAGTTACAAAATCAATCACTGCCTTAATTATTTGTAGCCATCTTTAATGTTCAAAGCGGGCGCACAGCTAGAGAACATTTGTCTATACGATACGAGTACTTCGAAAGGTTATCCTGCATTCTTCGAAACTCATTACTCAATATTAGAAACGACTACCGTTACCGACTTGGAAAGGTATAGATGTGCGCTATTAAATAAATCCAACTTAACGAACGACTCTTCCTAGTTTATGGGACCCTAATAATCTTATTGTACGCACAATATGCAGAAATCTATGATTAATGCGCGATGCATTCTCGAGTTGCGACAGCGCGCAAAGTTGTTTATACTTATTAGTTAAATATATTTGTCATATAATAACTTGTATTGCTAGCACCAACTGCTCGGATAAAGAAATTACCTCATTTGAACTTATCAATTTTCGAACATTTAGAATCACTCGGACAGAATTGCATGAACGAGGTGGTTTTGGTTCTCAATTTTTATCCTAAAGGTACTTTTACTGGTTTCTCATTTATAAATCGTAAAACAGAAAACATTAGAAGATTATAAAAATTGAAATACAATATGGCCATTATGACTCAATGGGTCAGCGTGTTACTACAATAGTGAGAGTTGTGAGTTTATTCCTGCACTACTAGACAAAGTACTTACGATATTGAAATATTTCACTCAACACGCATTGAATATGGATGGAAAGCAGATAACAGAGTGTCTTTACACTAGGCTTTCTCTGTCTACTCTGGAGTGCTGGATGCTGGATAATGCGTAAAATAAAAATCAGTTCAGTTCTTTATTTGTGGAGATTCGATCGTGCCATTTGTTGAGCACTGTTCACTTCGCTAATGTCACGTTTAATGGAAAACACACAAAAGAAATTGGCCGATAGAAGAGACTGTACTGTAGAAAATAACTGTACACAAATAAAGAATACGCGTAAAAAAGAGATCAAACACAATAATCTTTGCGTACGAAAGACATGTCACTTCTATTCAAATGGGTGCGTAACTACGACAAGTAATTTATATGTAAAACGATGTGCGATCGCTCCGGCGGGCGCACGTCACTCATAATACAAATGTACAAGATTGATATCCATCAGAAATCGGTAGTGCATCATCTCACATACCGATATTAGTTTTAATGTGCTTAATATATCTACATACATTTTTATTCTCAGGTCAGGTTGGCAGACGGTATCTAATGCTAAGACATTCTGCTGTCTAATTTTGCACCTAATTTTCAGGATACTGATGAGTTCCGACACTCAACAATGGCAGAATTCAAAATTGCTTTTTTATTAAGTATTCATATGTAATGCCATATTTGAAATGTATCTGACTGTATTCGGTAATTGTTTTACACACATTATTTACTTCTTCGGGTTTTGAGAAGTGCAATGTCTACTCCATAAAATATAAAAAACGAATTAGTGCACTTTCGCTCATTATCAAAGTATTGCTTATGTCTATTACTAATTAATAAATTCACTTATTGATTATATAAATATCTGCCAGTATCTTAATATATCTGCCAGTATCTGATTTATTAAAACCTTACACCACTTTTTTTCGCTTTTGTGATTCCTCCAATTTTTCTTCAAATTTTAATCTTTGTTCTTCTGCTTTGTCGATTTCTTCGTTTAAATGTTGCTTAAAATTTTCACTATCTTCCACGCCAGGTGCAAAAACATAAAAACACATGCGTACATTGAAACGTTATGAAACTCATTAAGATTAATATACCTATTTCTATATTAGCATTCTGCTAAATTATGGCAGGGCAGGAGGACATTACTTCTACAACCTTGTACAAATAATTTAAATTACACATAATTAATTAACCAATTATCACCTTTATAGACAAAACCACTTATATTGTACATTACTTCGTTTCACCGGCAGGTGTCCTCAACTTGTCACTCCCTTTGAAATGTCACCAAGTTAATTGCAAACATATGTCGATAGACATACATACATACATATATTATATATAAATGTATGTATATATGAAACTCTTTCATAATTGAGACTACCCAAAACTACGCAGCATAGAAAGATGAAATTTGGCATATAAAGGCTCTTTGAGAAGTATAGAGGAGCACTAATTTCTAGCTCTACGCTGTATCGCGCACATATATTTATATGCGGAAAATAGTATTAAAACACTCCGTTCCTCAATAAACTAAATTATAGATGTCGACTAATTCTTGAGAAATCGGGAAAAAGCGGGATACTTCCTTTTACGTCTTCACGTAAAATAAAAGAAGTAAATCGAAATTAAAGCCAGTTAAGTTAATAAAAAAAATTAAAGGGAGTTGCGGGCGGTAACTAGTATTCATGCAAAGCTATATAGTGTTGGTTTTCGATCTTATTTGATTATGAGAGTCGTGTTACCTAATGAAATGATATGGAGAATTTTTAAGTATTTTATAGCTCATTAATATCTCAAAGGTACTTTTTTATTACTTTTTATATTAACGATTCGATAACGTAGATTTTTTAAGCGTTTTAATTGCGAATTATATATTGTTTTGCTTATAAAATTTATATATTCTACAACACCGCTTATTGCGCTCATAAAAATGCAAAAAAATAATTTGTAGCACATATGTTTTTTTTAAATGTCTAAATGGCATTTTAATTATAAAAGTAAATCTTTATTTTACCTTCAAAGGTTTACCTTAAGCAAAAAATATAAGCTTAGGCAAATTATTCTGAAAGAAATAATACATTTTTTTTATCTAATAGATAACTCGTTCAAACTTGATGGCCGTGAACTATATATAAAACATGATAAATCAACCAAATTTAAGTTAATTTCCATATAAAGAACTGTAACGTATTTCGCTAAGTGACACAAACAAAAAAGTAACCCTAAAACGCCCACACTTGATATACAATATCTCATTAGGCGACACGAATTACCATAAACTAGGGCCGTAAATAAATGGGCGAATAAAATAGCGGCGACAACAGCTGGTGCTCGGTGCTGATCGGCCGATAAGAGAACAAGGGCTCGGATGTCGCTAAACCATCAATAAGTTTTATGATGTCATTTATATTTCGATTGATCCAATTTGCTTGGATTTTACTTTGAAAGTAATATTTTTGTGTTTTCATTTAATTTATATTGCTTGGTTTTAACTTTAATTTCTTACCTTGGGACTTGGGATCGAAATGGCTGATTCGTTGGAACGTTCAAATTGTTTTATTGCATGTGCTAATTTTGTGTTTGGAACACACTTGGAGTCATTTTATCGACCTATTTAAAAAATTGTATCGTTGAGTTTTGTTAATCAAATCAAATTAGCTTCAAGCTGTATCCCGCACACAGCAGGGTAGGTAGAGGGACCATAATGTTAAGACACTCCATTCTCCACTTTCTGTTGAACTTTTCGAGGCATTGCGTGTTGAGTGGCGGAACTCAACGCGAAAAGAAGCGCGGTAGAGCGAAGAAATGAAAATAATTAATTCCCTCGAGTGGCAATCGAACCCTCGACCGTCGCGTTACAGTCACACCCTTGTGCCCCTGCGCCACGACGGCCTCATTTGCCAATCATTTTAATTGTTTTCAATTGGAGAAATCTGAAGAAAGGAGAAGTAGGAAATAACATCTCATATTCATTTTTTTCTATCAACCCGTAAAATGCGTGATGATTAAAAACAATAATGCGTGCACTTGTAAAACAAGTCCGGAGCAGCGTTACAGTGTTTAACTCGAGTTGGCCCTCTGTAATATTAATTTAAATGTACTTTTAAAAACTTTCTATGGAATGTCAGAATCGCCGCGGGGAATTCGGAACGAGGCACGTTTTTTATTTGAACAAGTCCAAGAAAAAACATCCGATGGTCGATATGATGGATGCAGGAGGCGAGGGGGCGGTCCGGCCATTAAAAAACAATAAGCCAAACGCGGCATGTCGGACACAATTTGTGTGTTTGTCTCGTCTTTATACTTGTTTGACCAACGTATCAATCTTGAACTACACATTTTACGGATATAATCGTAACTTGGATAGATTGTTCTAACTTCTGACGAATGTTAGAATAATGAGTTTATAATTTAATTTAATAATATAATATTTTGCTACTCTTTATATCTCAAAATATTATTTTTATTATACATAATTATTACAATTTCGTCTAAGAATTTGGACGCTACAAAATATTAGCACTTATTTCAACATAGACGCTCATCAAGGGCCGAGAAATTTATTATTTTTATAATTTTAACTAAGCAAATAATCCTAAACCATGATTATATTATTGTAGAATTTGGTTATAATAACTTAAATATTTTCTTTTTCAGGTAAGTTCATAATGTACATGACATTTAAAGAAGTCTTCTTTAACGCTTCACCAGGTAAGTACAAGTATATATATAAATACTTGTTGATATTCATATATTTCACAAACAATTCTAAATATAGCGATAAACGTTAAGCATAAAGGCAATGTCTCGCCTCGTAGAGGACATTATCGTGTCAGGGCGACTGTTTAGTATTTTTAAGAGATTTTACAGCGAGCTGAATGACTTTTAAGTGTATTTTCACATGTATAAATGAAATCGTCTATTTAATAAATTTTAGATTAAAATATTATATACATTTGGTTTTATTACATTTTATTTTTAATGTGGGATGAAACTTATTTGGCAGGTCCAGCACTACTATGATTCATCTTCTGTTTTTTTTGAAAATATTAAATATGTCATTTCTTCGGGTGGAAATCAAACGCACAAACTGGCGTTTGCAGTCGCACGCTTATGCCCCTGCGGCACGATTGATCTCAACATTTGATTCATATTTTAAATTAAAGAAAGAAAGAGTTAAAAATGACGTAGTATAAGTACTTACTTAATTATTTTAATTAGGAGAACTGGAGTATTTGAAATCACAGAATTACACTCATTCTTCGTCATCATCTCGTTTATTCTTTATTTCTCCATTTTTGATATATTATGTGAACATATTTCTGAGCCGATTTAATTTATGACATTGCCAAAAAACCAATCAATATATAATATGTAAAAAAAGAAAAAAATCTAATTATAAAATATTAAATTCCAATGCTTAGATTTAACTTGGAGATCTATATTAAATCTAAGTTAATTATTTATTTTTAACTTCAAACTCAATAAATTTAACGTTTCAAACAAAAAAAGACACCTGCTACTACAGTATAAGTACATAATTTGAACTGTTCCACGTTATTCGTTTAACAAACTCGCTAATTGCAGGCTGTCTCCTCGGATCAGGCAGGCTGCGGTCATTGATCATGATTGTAATAACCGTGGTCGTGGCTGCACTCCTCTAGAGTTTGTTTATGGTCGTGACTCTCGTTTTGAAAGGTTTGATTGAAATAAAAAAAAATGAAATAAAGGAAAGTTGAGTAAATAAGTAGGAAGTGATAATTATATGAATAAATGGACACAAAAAATAGATAAAAAAGAAGGAAACAATTTCTAAAGAACAGCAAATAGGAAGATCGATATACTCATAATATACCTATAACAACAATAATAACAATAAGAAATTTATCATTACGTAGATACTTAAATTTCTTGTTAATCATTCCCAACTAACTACAATTAAGATCTATATATCATCATTTTCGACGCTAATAACATTGTCTCAAACAAAAATCGAGTGAACCACTGAAAGGCCGATCGACGAGATATTCCATAGATCTCTTGTGCCCGCGGCAATGTGGGCCTCTTTAACTGAGCAGTCACCGCTACCGCCTTCCACTTGTGTGGTCCCCCGATCAATTCTGTATGGCCGCTACTATGGAAACTTTTTATTAGTGTTGTTAATAATAACATCATGCAGATTTTTTGTGAAATGTAAAAATGGTAATGATAGCTCTATTGGAATGAGATTGAACAAGATGGAAGGATTTACCTACATGTACAAATATAGAGGTATAGAGGTAGAAGTTAAATTCGATTTAAGCACGGCGTTAACTTTCCCATTCAGCAGGAAAAGTACAAAAGTTATACTGACTTATTATTAATTTCTTTTTACCCACTCCATCAAAAATTCAAAGATCAAAAATGTAGGAAGATTTTTCTTTTGCTCTTTTTTTAATTTATCAGCTTCACGCTGTATCCCGCACACAGCAGTGTAGGCAGAGGGAATCTAGTGTTAAAACAGTCTGTTCTCCACTTTCCCCCGAGTTCTGGAGATATAGCGTGTTGAGTGGCGGAACTCAACGCCGCGCTTTTGCCTCGACGCCGGAGCGAAAATATGAAAATATAAATAAATATATATTTCATTTCCTCGAATGTGGATCGAACGAAAAGTTATATCTTATTTATTATATTACTTCAAATATAACATTATTTCGCTTATTTTATATTTAATTTAATACACTTAAAAGGGGAAACCTTAATGACGGTGAGGTTATCATTAAGTGCCAAATTTTAATAGTGAGTTTCAATCATGTTTATTATTGCCAATTTGAGACTATGAGTGGTCATTACGAAAAATGCAAGTTTATGTAAAAAAATCAATTTTCACTTATAATTTTTTCCGTGAATCTGATGTTATAACTCACAGGTCGTCTTTACCAATAAACAATAAACGATATTCTCAGACTTTCTCGACAATTTGGTTACCGAACGATATCTTTTGTGTTAAGAACTAATTTAGCTTGCTGCGAGTTCTAGAGTAATTTTGCAAACGTGTACGGTGGTGCTTTCTACCCCGAGATTGTTGTTTGCGGGAAGAAGCTTCCCATGTACTGATTAATAAAGATGCTTTTACAACGTTTTCACAGCACAAGAGCTCTGGTTCGGCGTGTAACTAGTTAACGAAGTGCGTATTACCAGTACGTCGAAGTCTTTTTAGTTCCAGTCTAATTGTAGGGTTTCGACGCCTCGCTTAAACGTCTTGGTCGTTGATAGGGTTGTAATATTTTTATATAAATATTACATTAATATTTTACGTCATTCTATTATTATATTGTATTGCTGTATTTGTTAGAAATGAATTTGAACGTAAGAAAAGTTAATCATGATTTATAATACTACTACTCGAATAGATCCTATATTTCCCTAAAAACATTCTTCTATATAATCAAAAATAAAGGGACATACTAATTGTTATGAAAGCATAGAGTACCCCAATTAATTGTATACAACCTCTAATAACTATTAAGGCTGATCCCTAACAAGAGTTGTGGCACATTAGGGCGTGGATAATCGGTCGTCGTTGTGTGTGGCGGCCCTAAGTCATCGAGCTGGGCTGACGGGTTGAATTGAAAAATAAACACTCTGAATGATTCGTGTGTGGTGGGTTCACTTTGCTTCCCCAATTAAGTTTGTAATCTATAAAAGATTTGATTATATAAGGTTTTAAACTTTTTAGTGGTAATATGTCTGAAATGAGAGAAAAGTCAAAAATACAGTGATTATATTATGAAAAATAGAATGATCACTGGGTTTTATATCGTCAATATGCGAGATATTTATAGAAACAAAAATAACAACGAAATGATAAATTACGAGTAGCTTTCACATAGTATAGGTCACTAAGAAAATCTTATCATAATATGTCAGCAGGCTTAAGTCATAGATGGGCGTTACAGGTAAGTTGTTGACGGGTTAAATTAAAAAATAGACGATCATAGTCAAAATGTTTTTGCTTGGTTGTACAATTTGCCATGACAATTTTATTAAATATCGCAAAATCTGAAATGAGATATCTGACTTTTTAAAAAAGCAGCTTAACGCTTTTTCCACATACTGGGATTAACAGAGGGAACCAATCCGTGTTAAAATACTACCATGCCCGGTGCCCGCTCAATTTTCGAGTCTCTCTTTGTCTAGCTTATGAAATACAATTAATTTAAATTTAATCATTCCCTTGTGTGGGAGATAGACCCCATGGCCATCGCGTTAGCAGTAACACGTGTTACTGATTTTTATTTTTTATTTATTTATTTTGCGTAATCAGTAGTCAATATCCGTCTATTGCTGTCGATATTTTTTCCTTTTATAAAAAATTGGTTATAAGCCGTTATAATAACAGTTTGCAGGCGTATAAGGTAAAATATAGACCGTATCTTATTGACCTCTAGTCAAGAGGTCGAACGGACCGGCCGCGGCGCTGACGGGTTAAATTGAAAAATAAACACTCTGAGTGATGGGCACGCGGCTGGTTGTTGACTCTGCCGCCATTTTGCAAACTTTGCACAGTACATTAACTTGTAGCCTACCTGCTTTATTTAAGTTTTATTCTTCTTTCTTCGTTATTATTTATACAGAGTATTATATATATAGTATACATGGTAGGTAAGTACTGATACTAAATCACTCCGTCTGCTCCGCTTTCTAATCAAACAACATATTAATTTTAATGTTTGGCGGCGGATTCCAACGCTACATTATATTTATCTACAATGAAAAATCTCTTATCTATTTATGTACTTCTCTTAAAATTCAATAATATTTATTGTAAACATGATTGTGAAGTATGAGACAGTCGTGGCGCGGCACAACGCGACGGTTGTGGGTCAAATTTCCAGTCGAAGAAATTAATTATTTTCATTTCTTTGCTCTGGCAGCAATAAAAATCGCGACATTGTGTTCTGCCAATCAATTTCGTTTTGATATCTCGAAAAAATTAAGCGAAAAGAGAAGAATGGATTGTCTTCTTTCTGCCTGCTTCATGGGAAATGCAGCGTTGAACTATAAAAAAATATGTTATATAATTTTATAGTGATATAATGTATTATATCTAAAGTAGGTAATATATGTATATGTTTCATTTAAAAATATTAATAAGACTAAGAAATCACTATGACATTCGAGTATTACTTAGCATTTAACTAACCGTATTCTCACTGACAGTGGTGATCGATACTTTTAAAAGCTCCCTGGGACTACAATATATTCATCAGAACTAATTTCTTGGCAACGCATCAAAGGATCGACATGATGAGTGTAGTTGCTCGAAGTAACGCTTACACGACTCATCACAATGTTCTATTGTCGTTCTTATTTAGATATCACTTATTAACAGTCGACTCTCTATTCTCTCCTTCTCTATTCCTAGCGGGGTAGCTATTTCCCCACGTTGACGGTCATCAATCAAGTGACTTCTAAAAATTATTACCTATAATTGAACTTATGAATGAATATAAATTGAACTGCTATACCTTTTTTTGAACCATTGATCGCGTATACAGTACAGTTTAAGGAACACTACATTTTCGTCACTGTTTGAAGCCCGTATACGCACTCGCATGAGTGCGGGCCACACGCATTAATTATTGGTTGGCGGCGATAGGCGCGGTGTGTAAACAAAGGCCGCGTAATCGTAAATCAGCGCAAATATGATGCGCCCGCGGCGGACCGATACCGGACCGACCGACGCGACCTGGAGTGTAGCGCGAGCGGCTTGAAGTATAGTAAGTTAGTTTTTTTTTATTTTTAGCACCATTTTTTTTTGTATTATATTATAGAATCTATTTTATTTTTGTGCTACGTTTTTATTATTTTTGTTAATGGGATTGATAGAGCCTTTTCTAACTTATTTGTTTTTACTTATGTGTAGCGTTTTCAAATCATATCTTGAGTGTTATACATTTGTCTATGTTTTACATGTTTTATTATATTTTTCCAATTATATAACCGAGAACATTATTCATTTTTTTATTAGAAAGTTACGAGCTGGACGATGTGATTCAACGATGTACTTTGTAAATATAAACTATTTTAAATATATAAATACCTAAATACAAGTATATATTACATTACACATTAATAAACTAATATAGTACGTATTTGCTTAAGATATTAAGGAAACGCATTCGTTGATATTAAGTGAAACACATTTCTTACGAGTCCCGATAAAGAGCCCACGACTGTATAAATTTCACAATTCTTAATGCAGCGAGCCGCGGGAGATAAGTAAATAGAATGTAATTGAATATTTCCTTCACATTTATCAATGTTCCCGCGAAGATAATAATGCTTTTAAGCGCAAATTCCTTACGACAAAACGATGTAAGCTTTTTTTCAACTTAAGTTTCTAAACTAAACGTACGTATCTACCTATTATCTCTTATTAATATTTCATAAATCAATGTAGGGTAAAGCCCTTAGTTGATATATAATATATATTGACAATCTGCCTTTAATTATACAGTTAATTTTTGTTTTAGTGTGTTATAAGGAGGACGCCTTCGTGTTTCAGTTAGGATATGAATGAAGACAATATTTCTAGATTCAAATCGCTCTGGATAGACAAACTAAATATTTCCCTTTTTGCTTGCATCTTCAAACATACATAGTGTAGAATTAACCGGAGAAAATATTTTAATTGTGACTTCAGAATCGTGGCGTGAAATTACATATATGCCAACTGAGCCACAATGGTGTTTTTTCCAGGTTCACGCTGTATCCTAGGCAGTATAGGCGAAGGGAACTTAATGTTAAGACCTATTGTTCCCCACTTTCTTTGTTTTGTTTTTTCTTTTTTTTTATTTACCTTATATGACATTAGATATTACGGTAGATTAATTTAGCTTCACGCTTTATCCCTATGCGGGTAGGCGGGCAGAACAGGGCGCAAAACGTTAGGTGCATATATGCATAAAGTGACATGTTCGTCGATATTATTTATTTCGGCTATTAGCGGTCGGCACGTTTAAAGCCCCAAAACACGATGAAGAACATCCGCTAAAGTGGTCGGATATCGCGTGATATGTGCGATTACACGCTTGTTTTATATTATTGTTCTTATTCACGCACATTCTTTGTTGGTAGGCAGGAAAAACGTAGTGATCTAACTCGGTTATTTTGTCATTTTTTCTTTCAATTTTCCTTACGTAAATTACTCCAAATTACGATTAGATTAACTAATTTAGATTTAAGTTATTTGAGTGGATATTTAAGGTATTTTTGTTTATTTTAACAATAATTATGAGGGTATATTTACTATAAGTCATTGGTCATTGTAATGTGACCACTGTTTTTGTAGGTTGCTTAATTTATATCTTCTCTGTGAAAAGTAATTCATGTAGTCCTAACACAACCGTTAATGCATCGCCTTTGTACTCGTATATGCAACGTACAAATGCTGGCCGATAAGGCAGCTAATGAGCCTTCGATATGTCAAACGCAATCTACAGCGATATTCCTACGCAAAGAAAATAAATTTAACCAAACAATTCATAATATAGGTATGTAAATTTAATTAATAATTTTATTTATTTGCAATGTTTCTTAACACTATCTGTCCTCCTCCTACTCCTGTGTTTAAGGTAGGTATGCGGCAAGAAATATGCTACAAAAAACCTAAGTTAAAACATATAAATTCATTTGTAGATAGATATTAAAACTAAATCATATTTTACGATTAATCTTGATAAAATGGACGCGGAGCACTTAAACAGTGGTTAACTGCAATTCCAAAGTAGGGTAAGTGCCTGACAGCTAAGTAAATATTATACGTATAATAAATTGAAAACAATTTCCACGAACTATATTCTAACTTGAACACAAGGCTTTATGATGATACCAACGTGTTTTATTAGTTAGCTGACAGTAGTGACATACAGTTGTGTCAGTTAAATTTATCGTTTATATGCCATATAACTTACATTTATTACTAATATTTAAACCCTAAGAGTTTGTTTTTTGAAACGCGCTAATTTGAGGAACTATTGATTGGAAATAGTCAGAATAGGCCAGCATCTGGACATCACAAGCGAGACAGACATGGTCCCGTTTTTAGTAAATTAATCCACACACTTCGAGAACTCTTTTTTGATTATTTTAATTTAAGTTACTGACAATTCCAGAGATAAAATTCCCGCTTTTCCCCAACACAATTGCTAGTATGGGCTATATTATAACACGGTAATAGTCCCACTGCAATCCATAATATCTGCGTACGAAGTTACCTCGGGCGCTTAGATTGTGTAATGGGTCATAACTTTGAACTATTTTTATTAAACAACTCAGACAAGGCTGCAGGTAGGAAACTAGCATATACCTAATCTGTTCACACTATAACTAGACACTCAATAAAATAGATTTCAGTGCCTTGTGTAAATAAAAAAATAAATAAGTCAGCTTCACGCTGTATCCCGCACAAAGCATGGTAGGCAGAGGGAACTGGCAGAGGGAATGTGTAAAGACTCCATTCCCCATTGTTCACCGAATTCTGAATTGCGGCATTGCGTTTTGAGTGGCGGAAATCAACGCCGCAAGTATTTGTCTCGACACCAGAGCAAAGAAATTAAAATATAAATGCCTTGTGTAGAAGTTAATAAATAGAGGCATCATTGTAATTGTTATTCACTGAAGTGTTAGCTTCGTATAAATTAAGTTTTTTTTTAACTTATTGTTTCACCTTTTTTATATAATTTTCCTTTACACGTTAGATAAGTGAAGTAATTAAAACATATTCATGTATAGTATTATTCATTTTATTTATGGCGAAACAAAGTCGTGGACAATGGCCACTTAATTAATATATTAAATGTATGTATCTTTTATTTTATTATGACGAAGTGAGTTGGAATAAATATTACATTATAAATATAAGAAAGAAGGTAAATTGTGATATTACCGTAATTTATTAGGGCATTTAACTTACAGCTTGGAATATAACTGTGCACGTTTCTTTTGAATTTCTATATTCCAAATAGTAATTATTTGTAATTAGTTCGTTTCTTTAGTCATTAAATTAAAAAATATGTTTAATAATGTTACATCGTAATAATATTAATAAATTTAATAATATTAATACATGAGGCCAGTCGTGGCGCAGGGGCACAGAGCGTAACTGTAAAATCGACTGGTTGTGGGTTCGATCCCCACACGAGGAGATGAAATATTTAATTAATTTTATATTTCCATTTCTTCGCTCTGGTGTCGAGGCAAAGCGCGGCGTTGAGTTCTGCCACTCAACACGCAATGCCTCCAATTCGGCAGAAAGTGGGGAACGGAGTGTCTTACCACTAGGTTCCCTCTGCCTACTCTGCTGCTTGCAGGATACAGCGTGAAGCTGATTTTTTTTTATATTACATCAATTTGAAATAACTGTCAGTTGCATAGGTAGGTACTGTATATTACCTAGGGGGCAAAACAATATAGATACTATTAGCAAACTCGTGAAAAACAAAGCAATGGAATTGATTCAATCGGAGCCACAAAGATTGTAAATTAGAATCGTTAAATAAATTCTGCCAAAAGCGTGCAGATTCCCACTCCAACCCACTCATTGTCGAAGCCTGTAAGTACGCTCCCCATCCGATTCTTCACCGCCCTCGCAGCGTCCTTCTGTATCCCGACGATCCAATTACTACAGCAAACGCCCAATACATAGGCAGGATTCATTCCTTAGTCTCACGACACACTCTTCGCCGCCGTGAGAGGCAGCGAGGCCAGTTCTATCTCAAGGCACCTCCGCGCCTCGGCGCAACTGGATCCAACGGGCAAAATCCCCCCTGATAAGCGTACGCAGGGCATTCCCCTGCGATCGCCAACTCTTCACGAGCAACCATAAAAACTCGTACTTTTTCTTCAGGGGCGAGCTACTCTCGCCCCTCCCCGCCCGGTGACGCTGTCAAGACCAGTCCAGGTCAACAGCAATATAGGACTATATTGCTGTTGACCTGGACTGGTTTCTGGAATTCGGAAAAAAAAGGTCAAGAGGAGGCAGTTGCTTGTAGGCAAAGCCCCTTATTGGAAGGAAACTCGTGTGGAGTATTATTATAGGGTGATACATATGACTTACGCAGAATCTCTTTCCGAATAATTTAAAAATATATAGAAAGTTCTTCTCCTTCTTTAAGTTGTTATCAACCAAAATAACAAACAAGTTAATTGTGATGTTAGTGATATTACCACATTTTTATTACCGTAACGCTGTTTACCACATACCTAGTAGGCAGAGCGAACCTAGTTTTACGGCAATCAAATTGGGAATTGAGTGCCTGAACTCAACGCCGTACTTTGTCTTGGTAGCAAAGCGAGAATATGATAATAATAACCTAAACACCCATGTAGAAATCGAATCCACAACCATCGCGCTTACAGTCATACGCTGTGCTGATGCGCCACGACGGCGTCAATTTATTAGCGCATTTAACTTAAATTTCAAAATGTAAGTATACAAACACGTTTCGCTTTATTCCCAATTAAATAATAAAATGATAATGCCCGCTTAAACACCTTGCAAATTTGCAAACAATGGCCCCTTTTATACAAGACTTAAATAGAGGTACATATATTTAATATTAATACGAAAGTAATAAAATTAATGAAATCCAAACACATAAATATCGTCGTTATCGTCCGTTAGTCATGTTTGTTTATTCATTCGTTATAATAGATTTAAAGTTGTGTTTTTTAATAAACGTTTTAAGTTTCCGCTTTGAATATGCACGGCAGGTTTTATGGGTCAATGTATAATGCAGTGGGTAAAATACACATTATGTAGTTGTTAGTATGTTTAAGATTTATACAGCCAGAGTAAGTAAGAAAGGCTTCTCCTGCCTTTTTTCTGTTGACCTTCAGGAGCACAATGTCAACAATACTGGAGGATGATACCTAAAAACCATGAAGGAAGTTAAATAAATTTAATACACAATGTAATATTTTTTTCTTGTAATCTTTTTGACGTTTGGTAACAACGTAAAAAAGTTAAAATTATGTGTCCAAATAGAAGGGGAATGATTGACCATTTCCTCGTGTTTCAGCCGTTCGTTGCTATGATTTATGTATGTAGGTATGCATCAGTAATAAAAAAAACTCTTATTTTATTCTGATCTCCATTACTGATTATATTTGTAATAAAATCATTTTTATTTGGTTTTATTTTAAACGTTTTTGTTTTGTAAAGGCCTACCTGACACATTTGACTAGACTTTTTTTTAGCTTAACGTTGCGTCGCGCATATAGATGGATAGACAGAAGGAACCTAGCGTATAGCGGATATAGCTGTTACCAGAGTGAGAAAATAAAAATAATTAATTCCCCAGAATTAATTTGAGGCCAGACGAGGAGATGAAATATTTACTTAAATTTATATTTCCATTTCTTCGCTCTGGTGTCGAGGCTAAGCGCGGCGTTGAGTTCTGCCACTCAACACGCAATACCTGGAGGCAATTCGGCAGAAAGTGGGGAACGGAGTGTCTTAACACTAGGTTCCCTCTACCTACCCTGCTGTGTGCGGGATACAGCGTGAAGCTGATTTATTTTTTTTACTTATTTAGAATTTATTTTTTTATTTATAATTCCCCAGAATGGAAATCAAATCAACCGACACAATTTCTGTCAGATATCTAAGTTTTTTTAATTAGAAAATCGTACTTGAACTTTACTTTTATACAATCGGGATTTTATCTTTATGGAGAATATTCTTCATTTGATATGAATAAAGAATTAAACAATTTTATAATTTTATTGCAGCCATGTTCCATAAAGAAAAACCTGCTTGATTGTAATAAAAGAGATTTATGAATATACTTAAATAGTTAAGTTAAAGTAATTAAAATGTTTGATGCGATACTTAAAGTATGTCATAGATAAAACTATGAGTTTGAAAAATCGTAAATATTTTGTTATCTGAAACGTGAGTATTTTGCCACTAATTTAGTCATTATTTATTATCTGGAACATAGATATGCTTATAATAAAAAATGCAGTTGTATGATTTTGCTGTTCAATGGAATTAATGTTGAAAAATTCTGTCACTCACGTTCACGTACGTTGAGTGGGGGTACTAAACGCCGCATTTGGTTTATCAGGCCGAAGAAATTGAAATAAATCTTTCTCTCGAATAGATATCGAACCCATAACCGTGGCGTTTATAGTTAGACACTGTGCCACGACTGTCTCCCTTTTTTACCTTTTTAAACTTTATTACCTTAACATATGTATCTGTAAGTATAATATATTTTGTATTGCATTCAGTATTATATGGATAAAATACACCTAATATATTTTTTGAGTACAAAAAATACCACCCATTTAAGCTCTCCTTTATAAATAAAGTTAACATAATATGTTTTTTCACTAATGAAGGAATATCATCAGTCATGCTTAATCGTTTACGTGCGGACAGATGTTTGTTATTCGATTATAAGTCAATTTATAAGTTTTTTATGTAACAGGGAAACAATCCTACTAATGTAGCTAATACATCAGAATAACACGTAGGCTAGAATTTATATAAAGACTTTGTAGAATATAACAATAAGTGTGGACGCTGGAATAAGTAATACGCGTGTGGACTGAAAATAATAAAATAATATGGAATGAAAATAGACATGATACGCAGCAAGACTCTATTTATTATCGTTTATTAATATAAATATCTTTGTTAAGTTTCTTTGCTTTGTTTCGTCATCAAATAGATAGGATTTCCAATTCCCATATAAAAGGGACGATAGTTCACTGGATTCGCAAAATGTATTATAATATTTAGATTGTAGGTAATGATAAAAAAATAATTATTTTCCTTTATTTTTCAAGTGTCCTTTTATCCTATTAGATATGAAAGGTGCCTGAAGATAATCATTTTTTATACATAAATATAATTGAGTATTTTTTTGTTTCTTCGATACACTGTGAAACTATCATGCTGTTTCTCTTATCTAAGACAAAGTGAACATATTGTTTAGACACTCACACTTCGCTCAAATATTCGAGATATTGTGTCTTTGAATGGCATAACTTAACGTAGCGCTTTGCCTATAATATGCAGAGGAAATACAAATAATTTATTCTCCCGAGTGCGAATCGAACCAACAACTGTCGCGCTTACAGTCAAACAATGAGCCGCTGCGCCACGACAGCTTCAAAATTGAGTTATTTTATGGTAAATACTTTAAAAAGATATACTTATTCGTTTATTTATACGTGTCTACCTTCGTTATTTGCAAATATCCGTGTGCTATTAATAGCGGTAAATGTAATCAATTATAATATGTAAAGGTCTTCTGTCAGACGAACGGATTGCCTCCTACTGGGCTATACAAATATACATACATATATGCAATATAAGTAATATAAACAATATCTTTATGTGTAATTATAAAAGCTACTTAAAACTCCTCTTTGTTCAATATGTGGAATTTTACATGAACATTTGAAAAAATTATTCAATTAACTAGTTAAAATATTGTTAAGAAAAGTGCAATAAATGTTTTTTTTTCATTGCAATAGTGACATTTTTTTTGTTTTAATCGAATAAAGAAAATCGATAAAAGGTAATTTAGATGTATAGGCGATAACGATAAAACTATTACATTTAAATCTATACTTATAATAAAATTGGAACGGATCTATGCTTGAATACAAAACAATGATTTTTTTAAATTTTTGTCTGTCTGTGCGTTTGTTATCGTTAATCTCAGAATTGGCTTAACCGATTTAAATGCGGCTTTCACTATTGGATTCAAGCTTTCGTTAATATATAGGTTTTGTTTTATTACAATCGGTTCATAAATAAAAAAGTTATTGTAACAGTATGTACCTTGAGTATAAGTTAAAAATAAATAAATAAATAAAATAAAATATGCGTGGCAATATACATAAATAACAAAGTTAATTATGAATAATACAAACTATATATTTTTAATAAAATATTAATCGAGACGAGTTTGTGTATTGTCGTCCCGAGTGTCGCGACCGTCGTTCTGTCTATATAGGTGGGTGCAGAACTCGGAAGGCAGCGGTCGAGTCAAACTATTAAGTACTACGGTACTAATAAATATGATGCACATAAAGACTCGTACCAAACATATTATAAATATAATATGATAATTTGAAGCCTATGATGGCACGATCTTTTAGGATCGAATTTCTTATAAAGGCAATATATGTGTAGGGGCGACACATATTGTGGATCCAAGTGATCTTTGACCAATATTATGATATTGAATGTTGCTTGACGTCGCGGAAGCTGACGTGATGGGCTTATGCGAACTGTTATAGCGACATTAACTATGTCGTGGCTGATGCCGTCTCGCAGTACGCTCGCGATACGTAAGCTATGCTTGTATGGCGTTGGTCATTGACATATTATATACCACTTCTACGACTTGGTATACGACTAGTAGGTGTGTGGTGCTATTTTATGTCCCAGCTCCGGTGTATGTAGTAGTGTCCGCCTGTCTCATACGGGTGTGTGGTGCTATTTTATGTCCTGGAACTCTGGTGTATGTAGTAGTGTCCGCCTACGGTTCGAGACACGACTGTGGGGTGTGTGCCGTGCGTTTATTTAACATATCGGCCGCCTAGCGGTAGTGCGTTCGTTCCAACGACTTATATTGATCTCACAAATCAATCAACATCACGAATCACCATTCTAATACAATCTTAATATAAACAAGCGTAACAAGTACCTTCGGAAAGATCACACACAAACGTCCCGGAGGGTTCAACGATGACTGTAAAGCCACGGTCTGGTCGGAACTCACGGTGTAGGGGCGGGGCGGTGCCCGTACTCTTTCTTCCTTTTATTATAACTAGTTCGCAGTTATAGTGGAGAGGAAGATAGGACGCGCTCTTGGCTTTTCTTCGGACGAGCTTCGAGTTATGACAATGTCATATTGTCGAGTTTCCAGTTATCTAAATAACTGACACAAGAACAACTTCTGATGGCAAATATCTTATTAAAGCGATACCTTCTAATGGCATAATATAAAATTCTTAATACTGTTACCTCTGAATCTCTAAAAGATTTTGGGTTCTTCACGATCACAACTATAAACGGTTCTAACCACTAGACACATCACGAGCCAAAGCATTATTTATTAAATAATATATTCAAAGGTGTTTGGGATATCAGTTACAGGGACAGCAGCACCAAGTGTGACTGAAAATCGACTGGTTGTGGGTTCGATCCCCACTCGAGGAGATGAAATATTTACTTTAATTTATATTTCCATTTCTTCGCTCTGGTGTCGAGGCTAAGTGCGGCGTTGAGTTCTGCCACTCAACACGCAATACCTCCAAAATTCGGCAGAAAGTGGGGAACGAAATGTCTTAACACTAAGTTCCCTCTGTCTACCCTGCTGTGTGCGGGATACAGCGTGAAGCAGATTTGATTTGATTTGATTTGATTGCGTATCCTGCAATATTTTGAAAAGTGCACAAAAGTAATTATTGCACCAAAGGAGCGGTATTTACACACATTTACAGTATTTTTTTACAAAAATAATGACAGTGGATGAGTCGCTGTGTGATCACTGCTACGTTAACATGTGAATATAAAAATAAATTGATAAAATGAAAACAGTTATTTGCAAATTCGGATGACGGACGATCAGTACATGAAACGTCATAAGAAAAAAATTATGAAAATTTGCATTTATTCACTCTTATGAATTGAATTGGATTATTATAACCGAATTGATAATTTGAGGCCAGTCGTGGCGCAGGGTAACTGTAAAACCGATTGGTTGTGGGTTCGATCCCCACTCGAGGAGATGAAATATTTACTTAAATTTATATTTCCATTTTTTTCATTCGCTCGCATTCGCTCTGGTGTCGAAGACAAGCGCGGCGTTGAGTTCTGCCACTCAAAACGCAATGCCTCCAGAATTCGGCAGAAAGTGGGGAAAGGAGTGTCTTAACACTAGGTTCCCTCTGCCTACTCGGCAGTGTGCGGGATACAGCGTGAAGCTGATTTTATAACCGAATTATTTC
This sequence comes from Heliconius hermathena, assembly GCA_013403705.1. Lineage (NCBI taxonomy): Eukaryota > Metazoa > Arthropoda > Insecta > Lepidoptera > Nymphalidae > Heliconius > Heliconius hermathena. Next base: position 277,634 of record JAAIXJ010001797.1, read on the forward strand.
ATTTAGTACAAAGGAGTTAGTAGTCTTAATATTTCAATTATTTGTTTATGTTAATTAAACAGATTAATTGCAAGTAACAATGTGCTATTATAATAACAATTTATTTATAATTTATAGGTATGCATAAGTGATATATGAGAGAGATAGATGCGTCACAAACCGAATGCTTAGACTAATCGTGCCTCTCTATCGCTTTTTTCGCGCTCCCTCTTGCATTTTCAACTCATACGGAACGTGACAATGAGTCATCCTATTTCGTGCCAGCAGCCGGCGTTCATGGATTTATAAGACGTTTTTACGTCAAAATGTACAGTAAACGTTAGACGAATTCGTCGTAAGAAAACCGCATGTCGGCGTTGGCGACGCATGCACCGCAGGCGCCGGTAATTGCCGCCCAGTGTTTGTTTGTTTTGTTTGCCCTTCACTTTTTACCCTTTACCCCACTACCTCGCATCCCCCGATACCACTCTTATATAGCTACTCATTTATTTATTTATCATTCGATTCGGAGTCTTTTCAACTGTATATCCTTCATTGTGCTTTTTGTAACACATTTTATTAATTTTGAGCTAAAGTCCAGTTTTGATTGGACTGAAATGATGAAATAGTCCGATTTATGGCCCCAGCGGCCGGGTCACGAGCTGTCAATGCACAGATTAATAGTCGCTATTCGGTTTATATATAATATTATTGATTGTAATTATCATGGCGCCCTCAGTTAAATACGGGGCAATCACGCGACGCGAGCCGGATTTATAGCAGCGCTTTATAACTCTGATGCGGTCGTATTTTTGCATTCATGATATATTGATTGCGATCTGTACGTAGTTTTGTTGCTATTTTTAATGATCACTTATTGTTTTATATGTAGGTATGTGCATACCTATAGAATGTAGGGGACAAAGCTAACGAGTGTCTGTTGTAAATGTACACTTACTGTTGAATTGAATGCAAAATGTGTTTTTTTTTTATTAAAATATTTTAAAGTGGTTTTAAAGTACTGGCTAGATTACTTGTTTAAAGGGATATAAATCCTGCTACTTTTAATTTTTATATGGAATTTCTGAAACTGTGAGAAATCTCTGAGGTGTTCATTCACGTCAATAAACTCATTCTTAGTACATTCTCTCATTCCATACAGTCACTCACTCATGTGACTAAATCAGGATATACTAACAAACTTCCGAATCCTTACTCACCTTACACCTTATGAAAAACACACAGAAACATTAAACAAAATTTATTTTCATTTATTTGCATTAATGTTCCCAAATATGCAAATTTGTTAATAAATTTTAATATAGGTATAACCCAAAAATTAAACACGGGATAGTCCTTTAATTAAGATTTTTGTTTACATTTCTTATCGCCTCACTGCAAATATTGACGTGAATTTAATGAGATATTTCCTATTTTTGTGTTATAAATAATTATCTGATATATTTTTTAAATATTTTAAGATTTTTATTTTAGATTTAGCTTTACGCTGTGCCCCACACATAGCAGAGGAAACTTGGGAACCTAGTGTTAAGAAGCTCCGTTCCGATTAAGACACTGCCGTTCCCCACTCCGCTGCATTCTGAAGGCATTGCGTGCTGAATGGCAGAACCCAACCCCGCGCTTTGCCTCGTTACCAGAACGAGAAAATATTTTTTTTATATTTTATTTTCTCAAGTGGGAATCGAACCCAAAACCCGTCGCGTTTACAGTAGCACATAAATTGATTTATTTTTACTGTTAAACCTTTCTAGCGAAAAAACAAATGCTTTCTAGCGAAAAAACAAAAATATGACACGTCAAGTATTCGTAATAGGGCTTTCTCGATACTTTGTTTTCGATTTTCCAAACATTTCTGTAAATAACTACAATAAAAATGGACGGATAGTATAGGCAGAGGAAGCCAAGTGTTAATACATTCCATTAGCCACTTTTCAACTTTTGAGACACTGTATGTAGAATAACGGAACTCAACGCCGCGCTTCGTCTAAACAAATTATAAACTTATTACTATGCTCAGACTAGGTTTTAGATTAGCGTTATATATGATTGAAACTTTCACAACAACACTAATTTAAGCAGATTTGAGACGGAGGTGTGATTGTAACGCGATGGTTGTGAGTTCGATCTCCACTCGAGGAAATTAATTGTTATTTGTTAATATTTTCATTTATTAGCTCTGGCGCCCAGGTAAAAAGGCGCCGGCGTTGAGTTCCGCTACTTAACACGTAATGCCTCGAAAAATTCGGCGGAAAGGGGAGAATGAAGTATTTTAACACTAGGTTCCCTCTGCCTACCCTGCTGTGTGCGGGATACAACGTGAAGCTTTTTTATTTATTTAATCAGATTTAACCCAACTAAGCTATACTTTATATATCTACCTATATATAATATATACAGGCACCTTTTATATATTGTCCTTTCTAAACACGTCTCTATATCACGCGAACAATACGCAGTAAATCAGCAGAGTGTCTGTTAGTGGGTAAAAAAGATGGAAAAAGGGTTGATGCAGTCTTACTACGATGCCGCCAGTGAATCTTTGAGTATTACTTCTTTTTGTTTGAAGATCTTTAGTATGAATATTAGGATATTTTTATAAAGAAATATTATAAGGAATCGATCAACAAAAATTATCAAAAAAGTCTCTACCATACTATTGGTTTGATATCTACAATTCCAGGGACAAACATACATACAAACATGGTCTGATAATAAATAAAAAATATAATAAAAACACTGCCCTTCTTTGCAACGCTAAGTCAGATAAAAAAAGAGAATTTTCAAATCATATAATTTCATAATATATACTATATTCATTGTACCAGATGCCGATAAAACTCTGTGTGTAAGTATTTGCATTTTGCATATTTTTAAAAACATGTCACCTTCAAATGTGACATTATGAATAAATCTGGGTACATGGCTAAACGTCAGCTTCTTCATTTTATAAAAAGATTGTTCACAAATATGTCTAGCATCTCATAAGAGTAAGCAAAATAAGTCTGTAGAGATCTTAAATTTTCGTAATTTTTTATAACGTTTCGTGCTGAATATATAAACTACGCCGCGCGGACGCGCGTTATACTACATTATGTAAACATCTCCTATAAAGTACTTGTAAGTATCACTTGTATTACAATTTCATGGGTATTTTGTCATATGTATTTTAAATCACACGCCGATTGCTTTGTAGATTTGATTTCTTCATAAGATCTCAAGTGAGATGAGATGAGGATCGAATATGTTTGTTTTTACGTAGGCAGAGATGTATTAAACATGAAGGACACATGTTAGTATGATTGGTCCAGCGGCGTGCACGACACGCGGTCTGGCTTTTTGCCTAGCGATTCTTGTATGTAGAGCTTTCGATAGGATTGTGCTACAGAACACTTGCTGTAATATGTGACGATAGCTTTGATATTTTTTTTACGACGTATGCGTGCGAGGGGAATAATGAGTGATGTGAAACCTATCCTCGATTACATTAATGAATTGAAATTTTTCGTTTTTCAATTTTGGTATGTTGTTCTACAACTCGTTAGTTTTTAATTATTTTGAAATGTTATTTAAGTGTATTTAATTTATTTCAAATTATTAAGGTAGAAATATTTTTAATCATCAAATTTTTCAAACAAATTTGAAAACAAATACAGAAGATGGAATGTTAGGTGCTAGGTTCTCTCTGCCCTCAATTACCTTGATTTTGCTTAGAAATATAAAAGAAGAAATAATAAACCTTATATAAGTGGAAAAATTAAAAACCAAAAATAGTTAGTGTAGGTGTACCTTTATCGATATGGAATTCACTTTAATATTATCTATGGTACTAAGAATTTCTCAGGATAGTTTTTTGTCTAATATTGTAGCGTGAATCTTAGCTTAAATTGCATTCGCAGTATAAAACATTCAACCTCGTGTCTTCATTTTCATTTTATTTTGAATTTCGAAGTTTTTGAATACTATAGCACGACATTTTTAAATAACGCTTTTATTTTAACAAATATTTTTGGGTTGTTAATAATATATTGTTAATTAAAGAAGAAAAAAGTGAATTTCTTAATCACGCTTTTATGAGGAGAGAAAAATAATTTACAATTTTTTTTTGTTTATCTTATTGATATTGCTGTATTTTACAAACGTACAGCTGTTAAAAACTTTATAAATGTTTTCTTATGAAATACTAGTTATTTTTTTTTTGGTTGCATGATATCTTATCGCATCATCTAAACGGACATCCATCTTGCCATCTAAATCAGAGACAAGTAAAAATAACTGTGTATGGCGTTGTTTTTTGTCGTTAAGTGCAAAGCCTCACGCTGTTCGCGTTGTCGCTGGACACAGACGGACGTACAAAAACTGCATAAATATGAAACGAAAGGACAGTCAATGTTGTCAATGTTATATTAATCATAAAAGTATCGCGATGAACGTATTTTTATATGTACTTAGTAAGGTTATATTAGAATAATTTTGTTATATCAATTCATTTAGTGTATATTATATAAATAAACTAGAATATAAGTCTTCGATAGTGCTATTAATATAGATATAGTTATTTAATATTATTGTTTTTACTTTAAACATATTACTAACTAGCTGATCTGCATATATAAAGTAAAGCAACTGAAGACAACGAGACTACAGGATGCTTACAACTCTGAGTTTGATCTTGAGTTCGTTTTAATTTATAGTTGATTAAAACGGCATCTTAAGATAGATCTTAAAGGTAAGAGTGATTTTTAAATACTGGCCTAAGTATAATAGTCAGTAGAGTAACAAAATAATTAACTTATTTTTTACTGTATAGGGGATAACGTGACTCAAAAGCCGCGGCTCTTGGAAACTGTACTGTCCTGTACCTACTGTAAGGAAGCAAGTAGGTGGGTTCGATTCCCGCTACACACAATTTTTTGTATGTTTCTAATTAGAGTGTGATTAACACTAATAAATTATATAATGCGTACAGCGTTTGTAGCGGCTGTGTAAATAATAAGGCACTATCCCGACAATATAAATAAATAGTGAAGCGATGTCGGTGCGTCTGTAGTACTCATCGATCAAACTGTGAGAGGTTACATTCTGATAAATATTAATATCGTTAATCTCTAACATTAATATACTTGGTCGCTGCTTACTGTTTTAACTTTGTTGATAGGTGAACGTGAGAACGTTGACTTTTTATGTACTTGAATAAATAATTATTTTCTAATGTCTATCTTCTGCTTTTGAAGCAGATATATGTGTATACAAAACTTATGTTACTAAATGCTTGTCAGGAAATGCACAGTCGTCACTTCGTCTCTAGGTAGGTACTTTATTAAATTAAAGAAGATTTTAAAATCAAATATATTATAAAAACAAACTTTAGTGATCTTATTTGAAAGCTCTGCTTGTTTTTATTTAATAACATTTAAGAAATTGCAAATTATTCTACTATTTTGCCTAGAACATTTTGTTTTAAAATATATAAAGCTTTCATTGTAAAATGTTAAATACTACTATAAAGTTAATTACTTGCTTACTTACTAAAATTAAATCAAAATCAGCGTCACGGTGTATCCCGCACACAGTTGAGTAGTCAGAGGGAACCTAGTATTTAGACACTTTATTCTCTACTTTCCGAATTTTGAAGGCATTGCGTGTTGAGTGGCGGAAGTCAACGCCGCTCTTTTGCCTTGACACCAGAACGAAGAAATGGGTAATAAAAATTTAAATGAATATTCCATTCGAGTATTTATCGAACCCACAAGCAGTCGCGTTTACAGTCACACTTTGTAACCCTGCGTCACGACTGGCCTAAAATTAAACTAGATTTTTTTTGTTACAAAATGATAGTGCATTTTTTTTTACAAAATATTATTTTTATTTGATATTTTACACATATCTAAATTAACTAAGCACTCCAAACTCCTAAACATTTAAGCAATGTGTGATAAACTATTATCGTTTTTTCCGTTTAGATCTCTGGACCCAGTTCCAACGTTTAAATTACCCCAAAAATAAATAACTAAAAGTTAAACAAAAACACCACAGTTGCTTCATTTAACGATTAATCGGAGAATCTTGAATTCGACACGACGAAATTACAGGCCACATAACTTTCGACCAAAAATGTTAAAAAATATTTAGGTTTTTTTTTTCGAGGTAAGTTTATCTCGTCGCCTCATCTGGAGTTTCCCGGGAGGATGGAATTAAAACATTGCGTTTTTAGTCGAGATGGTATCTCTTGGTCCTTCGGAGATGCCTTCCAGATTTATTTTATAGTACCAGTTCGGTTTTGTATTACTGTGCCTTTTTGTTAATGATCAATAAAATATAATGTTGTTTTTTTTTTCGTGAAAATTCTCTTTTTTATTTTAAAATGTGTTTGTTTGTGTATATGAATATACATTACATTATATAATTCTGAGTGCAGTCATGTTGTTTTATTATTTTTATAGAATTAAAAATAGATAAATGAATTATCTATTAACTATATATTTATTAAACTATATCTTTAATGAACAAGAAAGATAATTTAATAACTCCTTCTTATTTTAAACAGTAGACATGATACGCGTCTATCTATAGTCAAAGTATTCCAATTCACACCTCATCTTATCAATGATCTAATATTAAAAAAGGAAATGTTGATAATTTGACACTCCACTAAGATTATGTTACGTTTATTCCGTAGATTAAAAACCGGTTGGTTAGCTGAGTTTATTTCGATTTGATTTACTAACGAGAGAACGGTATCGCTGTCATATATAATTAATAGAACACTGTGTGTTTAACTATTATATAAGCAATAAATAGATACTGATAGATTAAATTCAGTGTTGAATTTTGCCACCACCACGCGCTGACTCTTAAAGCCTCTTTGTGAAAAGTGGTGAACGGAGTGTTTTAGTCATAGATTATCTCTGACTGTGATGTCAAGATGTGGTTAACCACACACACAGTACACTTAAGTGTAACATAATATTTATTTGTTATTTTTGACTAATTCTTTTCTTATTTTTTCAGTAAAAAATGTGTTATGTTTTTTATTCCGCGAAAAGATGAGATCTAACTATATTGAGTTATATATGAACGTATGTATTTAGTTTTAAAATAAGACGAAATAAACTGTATTTTTAATTATATTTGTGTATTTAGCTGGCTTTTTTTATAAAAACCTTCATTGGAAGATACTGTGTTTTTTTTCTCTTTTATCGATAGCTTTATTTATTATTAAGACAACTCGGTAAATTAAACACTATTTACTGTTAAGTAAGTAAGTGTACAACTCAATTGACAGCTTTAATATTTTTTTGTCGCTTAAGTAAACAATTTACATTGTACCTACCTTTACACAAATTAAATAAAAAAAAAACAAAACCAAATTACAGTAATTAATTAAAAAAACAAGCGCGCCAAAACAGAACACGTACCTACTCGTACATACACCGCGATCTTCATTAATCAGTGTTACTTAATTTTTTTGTTTCTCTCAATCATTTCCATAGTTTCTTGTGTTGCTCATCGATTTATGTATTGTAATAATAAATCATGCGCGTGATCATTATTGATAATAATTTATAGTAGATAGAGTTAGATGTAGGCAGGCGTGCGCGGGCGCAGCCGTATTGCCCATAAATCAATTCTGTAGCGTGACGTCCTCGTAGGAAACCCGTTCGAATCCAATGGACAAGTAATTTCTTGGTTCCGCGGTTTCGTGTAACGTCTAATTGTAGGCGCATGTTTACTATTTTATTGCTAGAATGGTTTTATTTATGTTTGCTTTTACGTTTTTTTTTTCACTAACTTTTCATACGCTTGTTAGTGAAAAAAAAACGTAAAAGCAAACATAAATATTATATTGAAGTGCTGACATGTTATAGGCAGTTTTCGTCATAATATCAACACTAAAAAGACAATAATGTCGTGAAATAATTATTATAGGCCGCATTATAGCACAGGCGCCAAAAGAGTGCGACTAAACGCAACTGTTGTTTGTTCGATTCCCCGAGTGGGGGAAATTAAATATTTAATATTTTCATTTCTTCGATCAATGACAATGAGGCAAAGAATTTCCCAAATATCCTCTGCCTACCCTGCTAAATGCGGGATACCGTGACCTTTAGTTTATAAAATCGTTTTTCTTTTTCTAATTTATATTACATTTAAAGGAGCAAACGCTGTTTTCTCACATAGCGGAGTAGGCAAGGAAAGAAAGTAAATCGATTAAGTATATTAAAAACAATATAATATTTTGATATGAAAATACTTAATACCTACTTAGGTATATGTTGCAAGCCTCTGTTATTTATACGTCATTTTATAGTTAAGTTTTGATTCATCTAAAAAGATACTATCTAATGTATTTAATAAGGCGAAACGTTGGTCTTACGTATCATTGAATAAATAATCAATAAATAAAATTCTCGGACGATGCCTTTGAAGCCGCCGACTGTTTAACGTGGTGTATTTATTGTAGGCATATGAAGTAGTCTTATAAGTTTAGCACACGATTCATCATATTATGGAGAATACAATTAAGTAAGTTACCTCATACGTACCTATTAACCGCCGTAGTGGTGCAGTGGAACAGCGTCTAACGTTAACGCGATGCTTGTGGGTTCGATAGCCACTAAGGGGAATGATTTTCTTTAAATCATATAATATTACTTTACCTTTCTGGTTAACAAAACACGACATTGAGTTAGAAATATATAAAATAGAAATATATAAAAGAAGCGCGGGTTTGAGTCCCGCTATATTAATTTAGTTTATAGGTTTCTATGTTCTTAATTGTGAATAACATTTTAAAAATGTTGAAAATATCCAGGATATAGATTTAATTACTTCTAAAACAATCATGATATAGAAACACAAAACAGAGCAGGGGTCGCTTGTAATGAAATCAGAATTACATTAGATGGGCTAATGAAGCAGGGGGTAGTAACGAGATTACACTCTTAAACTGATTACAAAGACATCCCGGAGTCTGTCGATGATTTGTGACTCATTCACATAAAGGCATAGATACTAGTATACTACTGTTTGACCTATCTTCATCTGCATAATAATATAATTATTTTTATTAATAATATTTTTTTTGTTAGCAGAGCAAAGAAAATTGTTAATTTCCCCGAGTGCAAATCGAAGCCTTAACCGTCATGCTTAGTCAGGTCCCGGGCCGTGCATTTGTGCCATAACGACCTTAAACTAAATAAGGCTAGCTATCGAGCCTAACTCAGTACTATGACAGATTTTTTTTTAAGTCCTATTATTTTGTCTTTTTGAACCTCTCACATAAAAGATATTGTGATATTATTAAATAAAAAAATATACAAAAAACCTCAGAGGAGAAGTGAACCTATACACCTCCCAAATGGCCTATAGTTTTATATATTTGTACATGTGTAATGTGCATTATTCTTATAGGATGCATCAAATTCGATTAAATTCAGAATTACTTCCGGCTCACAGCACTCCCTATACGACATTAGTTTTCATTTTCGGCCCTTCACTTCGTGATCTAGTTAGTGCGGCGGGGGCTTTGTGATCAAATTACTGAACTTATGGAATGTTTGCTTTGTGTATATTGTCTGTCTGTACCTACGTACTTTATTTTATGCTTTTTTTGTTCTAGTTTTGTAGCGTGGCCTTTTATATAATACTCAAGTCTGAGATCGATTTTGAGATATTGATTTCATTAATAAATTATATATCTACGAATGAAAACGCCATCTCCAGATCGATATCAGACTTGAGAGCGATTTATAAATACGAGCCCTAGACAGGTCAATCATCCACCGAAACTATAAATATCTATTAATTGTTTTTTTTGTACAGATTGTTACTTTCAAAATCTTGAAAGTACAAAAGAATCATCTCATTACTATTCCGTATATTCTAATTTTCAGCATCAGTAGTTACGTTCAGGGTAGCGTTAAAGCGAGTCAAATGGGCAAAGTTACGCGCGTGGCGACTTTCGCTACGCCTGCTCTGCGTTAATGTGAAAGATTATTGTATTATGCATATATTTTGCTTAACAACTTAGGATGTAAGTTGTTAAGCAAAATATATGCATGTGTTTATGCATATACATTTTTTATTATCATATAACTTGTTGAGGCCGTTGTGGCTTTAAACGCGACGGTCTTGGGTTCGATTTCCTCTTGGAAAAATAAAATATTTGCTTTCATTGCTCCGGTAACAACCAGGAAGAAACCAAGCGCTCTGACCACTACGCCATATATTCGTTAGTGGTCAGAGTGCCTAATCGATTTCCAGGAGGCGCGGGTTCGAGTCCTGCTACATTCAAATGTTTATACGGTTTCTAAATAAGTATGTTACTTTTCTAAGTGTGGAATAACATTTTAAAAATGTAAAAAACCTAATGATTCATTACTCTGTTCTATACTTTATATTATATTTTAGATTTTATGTATTTGAGACGTAATGTTGGAATTTGAGACTACGTCTTTTCTATACAGCTATATTAAAATTACAGTAAAGGTTTTATTTAATATTATTATTTTTCAAACGTAAAAATTTTAGATATAATATTTTTATTTTCAGTCTTATAAGATAAAAATACCTAATACCTAAAAACCAAAACTTATATGTAAAATGTTACAACAAAATGGCACTCAAATAAATTTGATCTTGAAATAAACACAAATAGCTGTTGACTTCGATATAATCTTGAAGTAAATCAATCTAGATTGGTATCAGTTACTTTGTAAACGTTAGAGGTAATATAAAGTTACTATTTTTTACTTGCAGCTTTACCCGCGTTGTCGAATGGAAGTAACTTAGAGCTGTGTACGCATTCTAAATTTTATAGAGTGTTTTTATCTTCACCACTTTAAATAAAAACAAAGTTTTAACTATTGTATAAATTATATAATACAATGAAAACGAAAATATTAAATATTTTCATTTTTCTGCTTTGGTAACGAGGCAAAGCGCGGCGTTGAGTGCCCACCACGCTATGTGCGGGATACAGCGAGAAGCTAAAAATAAGAAAAAGAACCAATAGTTCCTGAGATCAAACAAACTCTTCAGCTTTATAATATTAGTACATGTATACCTATATTATACGCCACAAGGCGCATTGGTTGCGTGAAATGAGATGCAACTCGCGTTCCAATAAATTACTCCACAGTTGCTACTACATAGTAAATAGAGTAAGAACTATTGCTAATCACGAATAATTTAAATCACTACACATTATTTAAAGATTTTATAGCCTTCGGTATAAATGTATGTATGTAAGTATAGCGTGTGAACGTATTTTAGTAGTTTCCGTACTTATGCATAAAATATTTATGGATTCCTATTGTTACTTGGTTAGTTGATTTTTAATCGTTTTTCGCGGAAGAGTACGTTGAAATTTTATATATGAAACTAGTGGCCCTATAATACTTTTATTATGCTGCCAACAGATTGATACATTCAATCATGAAAACTACGTGTGGCTGTGTGATAGGACATCATCAGCGGCAAGGGCGCCCCCCGCGGGACACGAGCCTAGGCTTGCGGTCGTAAACAGAGCGTCGAATTATTTTAATTTTATATTTTCTCGAAATGTCCAAATAACATGCTATAAAAGCCGAAAATTATCTTCATTAAATTTTATTTAATTTAATTGATGATGAAATAACTTTTGTTCGTAAGTTTCAATATACATGTGAAATAAAAATCGATAAAATATCACCATATAATTTTCAATTATTTTTTGTCACAAAATTTCTTATTGTCACTTATTTATAAGAGATAGGTATATGGCGTCGCGGACTTTTTTTTAGAACTAATAAAATTAAATATTTTTGCCATACAACGTACTGACATACAATACTTAAAGCAATTCTATGGCGTCCCTTATTTTTTTTTATTTCGTTCCTTATTTTTGATATTTCGTTACTTAAAGTTAACTAAGACTTAGACCTTAATGTTATATATAGCCTATAGCACTTCTAAAGAATGCAGCTTTCATACAAAACAAACAGAAAGTAAATCGGACTAGTAGATCCAGAGATCTTAGCGTTTAAACGAATAAACAAACTCTTCCGCTTTATTATATTAGTATAGATGTTTTAAATAATAGTTTTACCAAGTAGCAATTTTTATTTGATAAATTCGTTACACAGATAACACGATGTGGAGACGGTGTGGGTTCAATTACCCGAGGGAGTAAAATATTTAATATTTTCATTTCCTCGCTCTGGTAACGAGGCAAAATGCGGAGCTGAGTTCCGCAACTCAACGAGCAATGATTGCGGCGTAAAGTGAGGAACTGAATTGTCTTAATAGGAAATGGAATGTCTTAACACTAGGTTTCCAGTTTTCTTCTGTACGTGAACGTGGACCTAAAAAAGAGTGTCAAAATCTTCACACAGCTCTCGAGACATAGAAATATTTATATAGGTTATCTTACTCTATGTATTATTCCCATTCTTTTGTTTTTACACTAATACATTTTTTATCTTCACGCGCTATCCCTCATATAGAAAGTCAAAGTAAATATCCCTCATATACAGTGGCAACCTAATGTTAAGACACTCCGTACTCCACTTTCCGCTCAATTACCGAAATAAGTGACGGAGCTAAATGCCGCGCCTTGCCAGAGCTAAGAACTGCCTTTTCTATGTTTTTAATCATAAGAATAAAAGAAGGACGCCTTAAAACTGATTATTAAACTTAAAACTTCCTTTTTTTGTATTTATAAATTGAAATCTTATGATACGACGGATTACAAAGGAAGTATTAAGAATGTATTTTTAAATTTTTAATTATTTTATCGTATGTATATATTATCTACAGCGGGTTCATTAAGATAATGCAAGCATTTTTAATGTATTTTGTTATCTTTTCGCCATATTATATTTTATTGTAAAACGTATAATGGCGTTTTTATGGTAATTTGTAAAAATTAGGGCCATTGTGGCGCAGTGGAACAGCGTGTGATTGCAAACGTAGTGGCTATGGGTATAAATTCTGCTATAAGGGTATGTCACAGAAAAGCTGACACATTAGGGTTATGACATTCGATTGTTTCTGCTTATTGTGCAATATGCAAGATAAAGCTATAAAATAAAAAATAAAGTTAAAAAGCGGCTTCAGTCACTTTTGTTACAATTTGTTTACTATATATTCGGGTGCATTGAGCTTTGCTCGTCCAATGCAAGATCGTATTGGACAACGTTAAAAAAAACATTGATTTTAGTTAAATTTCAATACGCAATATATTAAATATTTTTGTATAATCCGGCACCAGATTGAAAACAGAGCATATACTTACTATAGTATCTATCTCGTTAACTGATAACATAAAGATAAACATGTATCCTTACATTAATATATACGTAAATAGATAAATTCGTTTATTATATATCTTGACAGAAAACGGCATCAACATCCGTTTCATCATCATCATCATTAATATTTTTATCAGTTTTAAGTGACAATTATATCACCTAAGCCTAATCATATCGATCACCTGCGGCTTATCAGTAAGAGATTACTCTAGTGGTAGATTCCCACCACTGCACCAATAGTTATAATAAGTAATCATATATTTCCATAATCATTGATATAATCATTATTATTTTATTGAGCTTAATTGATTAGTATTTATTTACACTTTACACGTACGATTGTTGAAGTTATCTAATAATTATCTTAATAGATTTATTATGCGCTATTTTGGGGCATAATACTTCCTGTATTTGATAATTTGTGATGATTGTGAATTTGATTTAGTTTTGTAGAAATTTTATCTATATAAAACGTTCATGTACAAATATTGATATTACCTATAACATATAGTACAGACAAAATTCGATGTTCTGTTCTGTCATTTTTGCAATGTGTCCCCATAACCGGCGCGCTTTTGATAAAAACTTTTCCACTACGTCTATTTATTTTATTCATTTTCTGATTTGTAGGCAAATTGTAACGATAGCTTCTACCATTTCATATGCAATACATATTTTTAAAACAAGCGGTAATAGTAGACCAGAGTGATACATCACTAGGCTGCCGCTGCCTCAAATGTTAAGCTCATCTCAGAAATGAACACTGTTACCAGTTAACTTCGAATATATCAAAGCTCCAAAAACCACTAATCCTGGGGATTTATTCCGATGCAATGATTTAGTGACAGCAGATGTCATCGCTCTAGCGATTGAGATGTGGGATGCTGCATTATTACTAAAGATGTATAGAAATGGTAGTTTATTTTAAAAGAGAAATATATTTTTTTAATGAACCTTGCAAATTATGCGATTATTTTATATAGTTGTTACTTGTTACGTTTACGTTGACTTAAAAATACTTCTTTAAAATAAAAATTAAATGATGAAAAATTTTATGAAACTTTCATACTACCTATACCTAGGTAAATATAAGTTTTAGTCTATGAGTAAAACTCATAATTTAACCTTTGTTTTTTAAACTGCATTATTACCTCTTTATACATATCCTTCTAGGTAAAATTATTTTTAACCTTTTTGATACCTTTGACAAGTGACAAAATGTTCTAATGTCATTTTTTTTTAAATTTTCTTATATTCACTGCAATAACAGCAAAGAAAAAAAATGTCTCATCTACACCACAATTTAATAGACCACTAAATAGACGTTAGTAATGTTCACGTGATAGAAACATCGAAGCTTATTCCACTAAGCGTCGCTAATCCCGGAGATTTGTTCGGAAGATTTACCGAGAGCAGATGTCATCATACACGTCCGCCGCGTTATTTGTGACAGCTGGCTGGTATTGCGTCTTGATAGTCGAGTGTTTGGAATGTTATATGTAGGTATGTACTAATGTAGGTACCTACTATATCCTGTGTTAAATGTTTTAATCTATTACATATTTTATAAGTTATAAGTCACTTTTTATTCAGACAATGATATAACGTACATGTTGAAAGGGAGAACCAACTGCAGTACTTTGTCTGAATAGACTAAGGAAATAATTCCATGTTTTAGTTTCTGGCGTAGATAATTCCTTGTAAAATTAAAGTAAGGTAAGGAAAAAGTAATTTTATGTTTTGAAAAATTATTTTTTTTTCTTTTTGCTCTCAGATTCATATTGATAGTTGTGTCCTAGGTATGCATGCTGTATGGAAAAACTAGAGGTCGTGCTATATGTAAAATGAAAAATTATGCGTTATATGCTCGAAATTCAAATCTACAATTGTCAACGTATCTATGTATGTGCTAATTAGTGATAAATACATCACTACGTAACTAACTAATGTCGGTTCCAATTACTTACTTCAACACTTTTAAGTTATTTATTTATCTAACTTGACCATTTAACCGTATATTAAAATATCAATTATTCCATAAACAAATGGAGATTGACTCTAATTACCAGTAGACCGAGTCTCGTCGGTTGGAAAGGGACGTAATGCAATTACTCAGGCACGCACTGTATCGTTGTATGGGCGTGGCCGCGTGTCGTTACGTGTCGATGGATCGCAGAGCGATTGTTTTGTCGATAGCAAAGTGGTTTTAAATTAACTACCTAGGTTAGGCAAACATGGTTTTGGTATTTGTCACAGGTGATACAATTGGAAATGTCGAAATTATTTTAAGTTTTTATTTTCCGACGTCGGACATTCTGTTTTTTTACTTATGTGTCTCGATGTCCCCAAAGATAGCACCGGAGCGTAAAATGTCCTGTTTTTCAAAATGGCACTAAAAATTTGGTCGACCGACCAACCGCCACAAACAATGAAAGCATGTAAAATTTTTGCAAACCATGGCTAAAAATCCCGATGCCCCATTTTGTGCCGAAAAAAGTCTACTTAAACTGTAAATTAAATCAGATTCACGCTGTATCCCGCACACAGCATGGTAGGCAGACGTAACATAGTGTTAAGACACTCCGTTCTCCACTTTCCCCCGAATTATGGAGGCTTTGCTTGTTGAGCGACGGAACTCAACATCGCGCTTTGTGCCTCGACACCAGAGTGAAGAAATGAAAATATAAATGTAGATAAATATTACGTTTATTTGGAGGTAGACTCTTTTAAAAAGTCTATTTGGTCCTATTCTGGTCCTTTTCAACCCGATTGTCAAATTATTAATGGATCGAAATTGTATCTATCCATATAAAATCTAGTGGATCGATCGATCCACACCGGTCCTGGATCGAATTGACCATCCCTTATCAGATATCAGTCAACTGCACCTCAATGGAGTGACATATCTAAGTATTATTATTATTAGATTATATTATTGAATAAATATCTACATATTTGTGTAGTTTAAGAATACCGAATGAACCCTGCTAAACGCTTTGTTTTCCTTACACGAACACAGCTTACTATGCAAATATTAAATATTTTACTAAAAATAATATCGCACACATACAATTTTCCTGTCAAAGTTGTAAACCTTTGGCTAAATGACTCTACTCCACGACTGCTTCGCCTTATTGGTGTACATAAAGGCACTGACGGAGGCGTTTAGGTAAGAACGCAAGTACCTATATAATTAATATTTTTTTCTTTTTTTTTAGCTTCACGTATATAGCACGGGAGACAGAGGAAACTTATTATTAATAAATTTTAATAATACAATATTAAGTCAATCTGTTTCCCACTAATTAATTTCATCCTAATTTTCGATTTCGTCTTGGCGCAGCGGCACAGCGTGTGACTGTAGACATGACCGTTGTTGTTTGTTCGCTCTGTTAACAAGATAAAGAGCAGCGTTGAGTTCCGCCACTGTCTTGAAAATAAAACATTTTATAGATAATATTCCATTTTTGCTCGCCCGCTCCGGTTACACTGTGTTATAATGAATCGTAAACAACGGATACCCGTGGGCCGATACTGGTCCGCATAAAATCACAACGGGGTGCTTCCTAGAAATTACTCGCAGCTACTTTATTGAAACTGTTTTAATTAATCCGAAGAGCAAATTATTTATGTATCTACGGTGCGTTTATATTGCGCTGGTAATTAAAAGCCGTTTTGAATATTATAGTCGTTTTATCGATCTAACGTTGAACCAGGCTGAAAGGCTGTTGGTGAAAATAACATTTTTCAATATGCACTTTTAGTACATTTTAGTACATAGTAGATTTTAATCTACTATACTGAAGGTTGAAGGTTTTTAATCTACTATACTGAAGGTTGACAGATATAGGTAGGCACCTATCGCAGAGTAGCCAGAGAAAACAAAGCGCTTAGACACTCCGTTCCCCACGGACCGTCTGATTTTTGAAAAGGTAGTCGAACTCAACGCTGCGCTTTGTCTTGTTACCAGACCTTGGAAATAAAAATAATTCATCCCTCCTAGTAGGAATCGAACTCGTTGCGTTAACAGTCAGATGACGTGCCGACGCACCACGACGATGTCAAAAAAATCACACGTAATGTTTATCTTTCGATAATTGTTTCATATATTATGTTTATCTTATTATTAAGTTTTGGTAAAATCTATAAATATAATAAAAAAATGATTAAAAATTTGTAAGTAAAATCAAGTCCTAGTTGGAGTTAGTTCAAAAGTAATTGCAAAAATAGTATCTATAAATATAGTAAAAATACTACTAAGTAAAAAAATATTATGCAGACGATGTTATTATACAGGATCCATACATTTCAAGTAAACAAACATTGAAGACATTTAAGAGGACAAGAACACAAATAGAGTCCAATAAAATAAAGTATCGAGCTCATCTAAATTATAAAATTGACCGGCCAATATTGTCTCCCTTTTATCCACAGCATCGGTTTCACATTGCATTTAAATATCAATTGAAAATTCCACCCAAGTTATTCACATAATGAAAAGCTGAGTTTATATTCAACGATGAGAAATCCACATACATGGTGAGGATGTCGCTTAAATTACGTTTCACCTGTTTGTTTGTTTTTAAATCTACCTAAGTAATACATTTTAGAAAAATATTTTAGAAAACATAATAATAATACATAATAATTTGTACTTAGCGGGACTCGAACCCGCGCCTTTGCGTAACCCAGGACGGTTTCCTAAAGGCGCGTGTTCTTGATTGGTATGAACTTAACTTACTTATCTAACTACCTAATAACGTAACAAATTTCTAAAATGACATTTTAAAGTATTATTACACAGTAAGGATAAAGAAAGATACTTAGAAAATGTATTACAAAAAAGAAAAAGCGCATAGTAGCAGGCATTATAGCATTAAATTATAACAAATTTATGTTTTCCTTCATATCTATTGACAAAATATAAGTTTTAAAAATATGTATATTTTCATAAATTGATTAAGTAGAAGGAATTGATACTTATTTGAATACTTGGATCTTTTTATGGAGTTAATGCTGACATATACGAATACATGCTCGTATATGGTATGGTAAAGTGAAGGACATAATACCATAGCCATAAATTTTCATATATTTATTTGACGTAAATACGCAATGTTTTATTTTTTTTCTATCACAATTTAGCTGTAAAGAATATACTCTATTGAATATAATGATAAACGTGAACAGAAAACGTGTACAAAGCCTAGTCTATCCTTCTTGTATTTATAATTATATCCTATGTATATAATTTTATTTCCAGTTCAAATCACCAATTTCCTATTTTATACGCAACTTGTACCACGACTCCTGTGTGAATGAAGTCATTGGTTAGTAAATACCAACAACTTTCTTCTTAAAGTAATATGCCTCATGAATATAATAATATTTTAGTATTTTCATACTGCTTCCTTGAGCACATAGAAGTCATGTAGATGTGATTTTTCCATTTGAACCGCGTTCGTTTACATAGAATAAACTAAAATATATTAGATTTTTTAAATTACTATCGCTATAGATCTCTAGTATAGTACCCAGTATTGCTCTAGATACAGTTCTTTAACAAAAAGCAGGCTCTACGACGCGATTATAAACTACTACAAAAGTTTTTATGCTAACTTTTGTTACTGTATTAGTATTTTAAATTTTATGCAGTGTGTACCTCATATAATATTTTGTATTCCTACTTTATTCGATCAAAGTCAATGTAATTATGTGTATATTTTATATTGAATAGGATTTTTAGCTCTGAAAATCTCAAAAAATCTGTCTTTACATCGTTTTTCTATTTATATCTATTTTTTTAATATTTATTTGAAAATAGTGTATCATGTTAGTGCGGCGCAGGCGCAGGCGGGCGGGTCACACCGGCGCCGGCGGCATTACGTCGGGTCTAGTGCGCGCGTGCGCTTCACTGAACTACATTATCTGCACGCCTTACGATTTGTGCACAAGTTATGCGCTTATACTATCATATTACAATAGATTCTTTTTTCTATTCACTTATCTACCCGTTCTTCGGGATAGATAGTGAAAAATTGTGTTGGCATTAGTCACTCTATACTTCATTTTATTTAGTATTATAATTCCTTAGTATTTTCATAGAAAAATAACGTTTCGCCGATAATTACTGTTAATATTAAACATCCAAAAAATGATAAATATACCAGTCAAGTGCGAGTCTTCCTTGCCAAAGACTCGGACAACAAGTGATCCTTATAAGGGTTCCGTTTTTAACTTTTGAAATACAGAACCCTAAAAATCGACACGATTTATGTGGTTGAAATACTACAAAAAGTTTAAATTAGTTTTTATTTTCTTTTGTTTATCTTTATTTTATATAATGAAATTATGATCAAACGCTGTCAGGACATTACTTGATACTGTATAATGTTATATCTTGATTACCTTCTCTTTGTCAGCGCCGACCTTTGTCTCCTTCACTTATCAAATTCTCTATCAGCATAACCACTTCCATCTAAATGAACAACATCAAATTTGAAGGGTTTTGCCTTTTTCCAAACGATTGGATTTCATACGTCCGACGTGACGGCGTCGTATCGAATTACACATTTTCCTCGAATTGATTAGAATATTTATTTAATATTGTAATTAGATTAGCATATTATGTTTGTGTGGTAAAAGAATGGTAAAGTTTTATAATATTATAATAGATAGAGCAACTTAGAAATATATTATAAGGCAAATGCACATCTGTAATAAATATAAACAACGATCAATAAATTATAATTAAAAGTATCATTTCAGTTTCATGACTATATTGAATTTGCATTTAAAATAGACTTCTATACGATTACTAAATATTTTTAATAACAATTTTGATAGAAACCATATGAAAATAGATTATAAATTATGTATGTATGTACATATGCGAATACTATAACCTAAATCTTAAGTAGAATCTAAAAATAATTGACTGAAGAAGACGTATTATTTTACTCTTATGTTTATTGAAATGCTTTCAATTAAACCCGAGTCGCGCTCGAGCGCCGCCTTTTTATCGCGCATACGCAAAAAAATACCCATTACTCAGTATTACGGGACGCCTTTTCAAGTTTGCACAAAGAAGTGCCGACTGAAGGGACATTCGAGTACTTTGAAGGTATAAGGGTATGGTGGCACTTGCGTAGTTTAAGTATCAATTGTACCATATTTGGTAAAATCGAGCTTTGTATTTTATTTTATAAGTTGGTTGAACGTAAAATGTTTATTTGATTGATGTGCTTTCTGTTTTGGTTTGGTTAAATAGGTTGGTCTTTGGTTTTTTTGTAGTTTTTAACTAACGAGCTATAAAAAATTAAATAAATTTCTCCTAATTTATGATTTTACCCTAGGTCAAGCAGATCCTAAATTTAATGTTTGAAGATAGCTAATATGATTTGGACAGACAAAACAAACAGCTTTGTGAGTTTTCTTTTTATCTTATTATAATATTATGTTGGAATCCACAATAAATTAAAATATATGGATATATTCCAAAAACAAATCCCAACCCACAACAAATTAAAATAAATTAAAGTAGTGATCATAATTGAAACGTAGAGGTCGTGACGCAGTGGCACCAGCGCGTGATTAACGACTGCGTGTTTGATTCTCACTTAAGGAAATGAATTGTTTAAAAGTTGAGTTCCGCCACTTCAATGTCTCAAAAAATCGGAATAAGATAGAGAATAGTACATCTTAACACTAGGTTCCCTCTACCTATCCTTATATATGTGGCAAACAGCGTGAGTCTAAAACTATCACGATTAAAACGCTGTCCATGCAAAACGCTTACAATACAACCCCACACATCCAGTTACCTCAAGATTCCAATTTTATAAAAGCCTTATAGAAACAAAGAGTTGGACCCTTTGAATCCAAATCCCGTCTTAAACGTCTATTGACTATTGTTCCCGATACGTTTTTGTACTTTCTATATGTATTAACGTAATGTAATATTCTATTGTGTAGAGTTTTTGATATCGGATGATCTGTTTGCTATTTTTGTATTGTTGGGATGAATTTGATGTTCAAAGCTTGTACGTGAAATGTTGTTAACACCTGGTTAAGGAGATGAGATTTTTTTCAGCTTCACGCCGTATCCCCCATATTGCAGGATAGGCAGAGAGAACAATTTAAGAAAATCCATTTCCGACTTTCCGCTCAATTTTTGAGATGTTACATATCGAGTGGTGAAACTTATCACCGCGTTTAGAGTTGTTACCGGATGGAGGAAGGCCTTTAGTAGATGCCTTTTCAAGTTGATCGATGTGACGCTGCGCCACGGCGGTCTCATCGGTATAAAACATTTATCAAAAAGTTTTTCAACTGTACAAAAATATTAACGTAGGATTTGAAAATGAGCTTCTTTCTTTTCGGGTCGTTATATATTAAACTATTTAACATCTAATTTTATTTACATAATGTATATCCATAAATTAATAAGCAGACATAAAATATTTATCCTCTGAATCAAAAATATTTAAATATAAATAGACACCAACAACTAGGAAACGAAAATAAAAGGTCTACGTAGAGTCACATGATTTCCATCTACAATTTCCTTAAATAAGTTTTCAAAAAACGTATAAATGTCATGTTAAAATAAATTTACTATTATTCATAACATGTCTATCAATTGTACCGAAAAAAATGACAAAGGCTTTATTACTTACCCTCCCCTAACCGCTAAACACCGCTGTTCCTTTGTAAGTAACTGTCACGCCCGTATTGCGTCAAGCACAATGGCTATGTGTTGACAAGTATTGTTGGAGTGCGCGGGCGCACTCAGATTTTTTTGTATATTTTGTAGTGATTTTTATTTTTTTTCATACATAGTAAGGATTCGAAATATATGCAGAGTGATTAATTTAAGTAGTTGTTTAATAATAATGTTTTGTTTATTGTAGGTATTTGTCTTCCCCACGTCTCCTATATTTTTGCGATTAATAAACAAAAACAGAATATATTTTAGAAAACTTCAATGGTCCAATACCATATATATATTTTTTATAGTGTGCTTTAAATGTGATATAACAATTTTTTTCTGACATTTAAAAATATTACATAAAAAAAAATTTTGTATGTCTGTATTTTATAATTTAACCGAACCGGATTTTTATTTATTAATTACAAAAATTTTTTCGAACGTAACATTCTAGAGCCACAATCATAAATATTATCATTTGTCCATATTGAAAAAAAAAGTTTAAAATTAATTATCAATTACACAGCCAATTCATAAAATCATTTAAAATACGACTACACTTAATAGCTATACAGCATGATGATATGAATTAGGAAATAGACGCGTTAATGGCTGGCATTTGTTTGATAGATTCCACTAATTTAATAACCAATGCTTCAACAAGAGTCGACGACACCCGAGATCGTGGCTATAAAAACGTCGAGCTGTGCCCAATCAATCTTGGTCCGTACCTGCGACCAGAGATCGGATCCGCGAGATAACCCTTCCTCAATGCGTAATACCATTAAAACAACGGTGACAAACAAACCAAAAAATATTCTTTAACAGCTTTTACCTATACTTCTAAAACGCGTTTCGTCTGTACACACTTATACGTAGAGTTGCATTTTGAATGATCATTTCGTTTTTATGTCCGATGATTAAAAATGTGAGATGATGATCATTGCGGGGGCTCCCACTGTGAAGGTTTGTTTAAGTTCTTTGTTTTTCTGGAATCCTCTCGTGGGTCCGTTTTAATTAATGCCCATCACGTATTTTTTTGGACGTTCGCTTTATCGTCGTCGTCGTTGTTTTATTTCTCTCCCTGTGATTTTTTGTGTCCATATTTGAAATATGTCCGTGGGTAGCGGCGTGTGATGCGATATCTCTGTGTCTCCTATTGTTTTCGATTTGATATATTTATGCGATGCCTTCTCGGGAGTGTTTGTTGATTTGTTTTTACGCAGCGGTGCGGTGACTTGGTGACGCGTTATCGACGACCATCGATTCGAAAATACCGATTGTTGACGTTATTTATGCATAGGTCGATACAAATGACAGTTTATGTTTAAAACCTATTATTGTAACCTACACTAAAACTATTCGAATTGCGTTTTTATTTAATTAACATAATACTTACAATGATAATCATCTTTTTATCTTATTCTACAAAAAATACCTTCTAAATATGACTATATTTTAAGTTATCTTCAGGCTCAGGCTCCTCAGGCTTTTTACAACCACTACTGGACATGTGCTCAATTCAGTTGTACATTTACCAATACTATAATAGTATTTTTCTTCATAAGTTACTTAATAATTATTCACAAGTAGCTAATTAACAGAGTGAAAGTTAAAATAAGGTATACATTCGATCAAACCATATATCAACGGTGCCGACATAAACCACACTATAAACCTACCATCGATGAGACGCGTATTCAGATAAATGAAGCAGTTATTTTAATTAACTTATCTTGGCTTTACGCTGTTTGTTCTATCAAACGCCATACAAAAACTTTTGGTTTTAAAATGCATAGTTTTGTGTTAATTGTTGATATTATACATGTCTAAATTATTCAAATTTTGTTTTTAATTGTAAATGTATCGTAGGGGAATGTCGTCTTTACACTTTACATATATTTTTCCTGCATATAGTAGGTATTCGGGGGATACCCTAATGAGGGGAAGGGTTTTGAGTGTTTGAGACATTCCGTTCCCCACACACCGCCCAATTTTTGAGACCTTATGGTTTGAGTGACGGAGTTTAACGCCTCGTTTTGTTACGTTACCAGTAAAAGGAAGTAATAACAATTCATTCCACCTAAATGTCAATCGAACCCACAACCATCGCGTTTACAGTTAGGTGCTGTCCCGCTAAAGCCATTTTTATTTTTGGTGAAAAACTTGAAATCAACATTGTTTTCGAAACTGAACTTTTATGTAGTAACAATTCTTTTTTTTAAATAAAAAGTAAAATTATTTTCATTTCTTTTTATATTTTACACATCATATCATTTAAATAACATTATATAAGACAGTTACTTTTTACATTTTTCTCTTTAACTTGTAACGACTGTGAGAAATAATAATAATATATTATTCTTAATTCCAGGTAAGTCAACGAAATTCGAGACCACAAACTGTAAGTAGGTAGAGATACATAAAGCTGCTGCCATACGAGCTGTAGAATTAGTATTCAACTTTTTCAACGAGCTATTTATTTAAATTAAAACTAATAATCAACTTCTGTTTTGTAATAGACAGTAAACACTACAATATATTGTCATAGACGTTATATTGACACACAGTGGGTACGATGCAAACGTATGACAGCAGTGTAAGCTCAGTTTAGAACTATGGCCGTGGTATTGCCGGGTAGCCATTCTTTTGTATTTGTTTGGATAAATAATATTATTTTGGTATTGAAC
This sequence comes from Heliconius hermathena, assembly GCA_013403705.1. NCBI lineage: Eukaryota > Metazoa > Arthropoda > Insecta > Lepidoptera > Nymphalidae > Heliconius > Heliconius hermathena. The sequence continues at coordinate 302,326 of JAAIXJ010001797.1, forward strand.
CTCTTACTAGGTAAGTCTTGACAGGTGGTTTAATTAAATCGTGAATTAAAATTAGAAAATTGTAATATATATATTACAATTTTTCTTATTTTTTTTAGTTGAACTAATTAAATAAAATAACTATTGACAAACAATAATTTTATTATAATATGTCCTTTTTTCATCTAAAACGTGTGGAAACATTATAAGCATCTGATCTCAGATAACATTTGGTCGTACGGTAATCGTCATATTAACTTATTTACATACAAACTCGTCGAGATGCGCCTGCGCAGATAAGCGCACAAGAGAAATATCCAGTATAATGAACAATTAATAGCATTTATACGTAAATACTTCGTAAATTGACGTGACATTTACGTTAAGCGCTGTTTGTTCAAGTATATATTTTAAATTTTCGAAGTACATTTTTTGTATTTTGTATTATGTATTATTGAAAATGGCTTATTTCTTATACAGATTATGTAAGCTAGTATTTAAAATTATAATATTTAATCCATTACCCGCCATTTTAAGTTATTGAATAGATTGCTTGATGATGAAAGTTCAGTTCATTTCAGTTCTTCATATGTGGCGTTTCGATAGTGAATACCGCGCTTTATAACATAACTTGACAAGGAATTTTACTTTGAAAATTTCGAGAATTTTTCTTCGGCGCAGGAAAGGCGTCAGTTATTGTGTAATAAAAAATACTAATTAATATTTTTTAAATACTATATTACACAATAATAAAGAGGTCATCGTGGTACAGCGGGATGGCGGCGGCGGTGTCTGATTGTAAACGCGATGATTTCGAATTCGATTCCTAGTCGGGTGGTAGGTATATTTAAATAATTTTGGTTTCAAAAAGAGTGGTTTCAATTTTCGTCCCTCGACAACCCTATCGATCTCGCTATATTTCAAATTCAGGCGGAACGATGAGAATAGGGCTCGACAATCGGATCTCTCCGCCTACCCAGCTTAATGCGGGATACGGCGTGAAACTAAAAAAAATTAAAGTCAATCTAGCATCGATAATAACTCTACCATATGACAATGTGGGAACATAAAATTGTTGGAATTACTTCAAGGAAAGTTGATACTAGTTGGCGTTTGACATCGCGTGACTTGTTACACGCGATTCCTAGTTTTATAGACTGCACGCCCGATCGGAGATACGCTAGTGGGTAATATTTATTCTACATGCCTGTTAAGTGTATGCCTGTGGTACAATTTAGAAGTGTCGCAATGGTACTCCATCTGAGTGCAGATACGGTGGTTGTTGGTTCGATCCTAACCAGCGGGAATGAGAATGAAGCGGCGTGAATGAGAGAGAATGGAGAATTTTGATATATACAAATAAAAAGAGGCTTAATATAATATTATTAATAATATTAATCGTCATTTCATCCTTGTGTCTCTTCACCACAACGGCTACGGTTGTTCATTAAACTTTAGTTAAAACACAAAAATATGTCAAATTCAAGGGATTACAGATAATGGATTACGAGACAGTAACATACTGTAATGTGTGTACAAATTTATCTATTCGTGCGTCGGTCGGGCGCTCGGGTTACAGCTCCCCGGGGCCCGGATTTGCCCCGATAGAGTGATGCATAATTTACACATCAAAGTCTACACTCAGAGAATTATGCCAAAATTGAAAACATTTCTATAGGAAATTTAATATTACTTCTAATATGTAGGGTTAGTTGACGAAATACGTACAAATAATCACGTACCTATAAGTTAAATCTTAACTATATTTACCCTTGAATTTCACACTATATGCTGCAAGTTGTAATGTAGGCAGAGTAGAGATCGAAATTTATAATGTAGATCTAGTGGCTAGGCATTCCATCCTCCACTTTCCCACCAAATTTGAGATTTTCATTTCGTGTTATGTGATAGAACTCAACGCTGCACTTTTCAAAGATGGTGAAAAATAATTGCCGGGATTGGCAATAGAACCTACAGCCCATCGCACCACGTTTATGAGAATACAGTCCCACTGCGCCGCGATGGATTTTGCTTTATCTTTACCCTGACATCGAATGACTATATATTTTTCTCCTTTATCTTTACCCTGCCAGTTATTTTAGCTTTAATAGAGTCCACCAGGCGTTACATTTCATAAAGACGATAAGTCAAAAAACAAAATTACATCGAAATTATAATCGCAATTTACAATTTTCGCTAACATCTGCAATGTTTCTATGCAGCTCCAATCCCGACAGGCTCCGCTGATCCGGAAAATTGAAACAAGGGTCTCTATCCTAGCTTTGGAAAATTATTTTTAAAATAAATTAGGTCTTTTGCTTGTAATAATAAGGTGTATATTGGCATTATTGTCCGTGTGTAGTGTTTTTTTGGCAAATTTTGACGTTCTTTTGTTTGCATTCATATGTGCAATAAAATAAGAACCATTTTAGTCGAGATTAGTGATAGAAATGTTTTTGGTACATGTTGTACTTCCATGTGATTTTGTGGGCCTAAAAGATTTACAGTGGCTATTAGTAAATAAATCAAAGTGTAGTTTGTAGAATTATATTCCTTTTATATAATATGTACACATCAAATTATTAGTAATTAATTTATTGTCATTTAGATATGATTATTATTAATTCGGCCATTTTTTTATTCTGTAGCTGTAGTTTTATTTTAGATAGAATTTTGCCAAGTAAACCTATTTCAATATATTAATTATTTTAAAGCTATGAGTACACATGTTACAAAACATATTTTTGTATAAATAAACTGTTTTTTTAAATGAAAAGAAAAACACTACATATATATTACACTTGTCTTAAAAAATCCTAAAGTCAAGTAATTGTACATTATAACAAAAAAAAAAATATCGTAATATTTTTAAAGATATTACTATAAAATGATTAAATAAAGAAATACTACTTACGAAATTGCATCTAAACAATAAATCACGAAATAATAACAAATGTTCAAGAAAAAAATCATTTTCCACCCCTCCGGCCCTCGACAGCGGACAAAATCGCAACACGATCGTCATTTGTAAAATAATGATGTCATCAAACACTAATCCGAAAGCTTTCATGTGGATTACAGGGAGACAAACTTTAAATTGCGTACAGAAAGGGAAATGCTCTACAATTTTCAACCTTATTTAATTGAAATAAAGCACAAGTCTATGTTTACAAATTGCAATATAAATACCCTCTTAAATTCACTACGCATTCGCATTGTTGAATCGCAAAACCCTAACATAACTTAAACTCTACAGTTATTTATATAAAATTCAACTTTCCCTTTCTGTACTGAGAGAGACTCTACGTGTAATCTTATTTGATATGTGAATGTTTATTGAAGATTTTATTCCTTTAGTATAGAGTTCGTTTTGTGTAGAGACGACTCGTTACCGGCCGATGTGCTTCGATACATTAGACGCGTGATTTATAGGCGGGAAACGGCAGAGTCAAAACAAGAGCGGGGTGCGGTGTTTTGGTGTTGCTATCTGCTTTGCAACGTTTATTAGGGTGACTGCGGTCAAAGAAATTGTGTATTTTTCTGATACTAATTGTCTAAGATAACATTTTTTTTCTTATATTCGCTTAGAAAAAAATAAAACAAAATGGAACTTTAATTTCGGTTTATTTTGTAAAATTACCATAAGTGATAAAACTTCACTTTTTATTTTTCATCTTTTTTTTTATTTTTCTTGGTACTTAGTCAGAAAACGACTATCAACAATTTATTACTTATTTCCTTACCATACCAACTACGAATATAATATATCTACTTCAATTTTTATATTTGCTTGTTCTTTACAGCTACAACTCCAGAAGTATGTAACTTTTAAACTTAACTTTTTAAGCACTTTATTACCAAGCGAATCTAGTCCTAAGACACTCCTTTTTCCACTTCATCAATTATTTTAATTTGTAATAATATAAAAATGTAATGCTCGTACAACCCTAATTTATCGCAAATTTTCAAAGAATATCTCCCGCGAGGTCGCGCCACCATCTCAAGAGCTCTCTTCCGAATTATCCTCTAGAGAGTAATAATACGAGCAGAATAACTATTTTTTTATATTTCCTACATTATATTAATAAAAAAATAGCCGTCTTGAGGCCCTCGTGGCGCAGCGACAAAGCGGTCTGATTGTAAACGGGACGGTTGTGGATTCAATCCTATTTCAATTTCGGAGAAATGAATAATTTTTGTTTCCACTTTCTGGTAACAAGAGAAAGTAAGGTGTTGAATTTCGTTACTCAACACACTCACTTACACTTTTTCTTATCTACTGTTTAAAGTCTACTGTCTATATTCATATTTAAGTGATTCGAAAATTCTAAATTTCGACATTACCAAAATCTATCAGTGCCCGTTCTAAAGGAAAAATGTATTAAATTGTGGATGGATGGAGCAAAAATTGTCAGTCATCTAAAAGCAAACGCAATTTAAAAGCATTGGGGATGTAGAGAGACACGACGCTAGGGTAGCATGAACTCATTCTTAGTAATTTTATTTGAGCAAAGGGTTAACGATGATCCTGGAATTGAGTTTTATGGGTTTTAATTTGTTTTCGGGTACTTTTGAAGGGGTGCTACCCTTTTTCCTTAGGTGGTGGTGGATGCTAATTTTGTTGTATACAAATTAATGCTAGCATGTGCTTTGTTTTAGGTTAGGAACAAAAGATTAAATGTTAAGTAATAAAGTCTGTTTAATAGAAGTTATGCGTACTTAGTATATATATAGTTATTTCGTAATAGTTTGTATAAACCTACATCTTTTGCAAAAGTTTTGAACCCGTTCATGACATTTTGTCCTAAGTTAGATAATATTATAACTACCAAGAAATAAAATAAGTAGCCTTATATATTTATTTATTTTTATACAAACTGCTTGCCACCAGTAAAACATAATTTTAAAATTTTGTAGTTTATTGTATTTTAAGTAAATAATTGATTTTATATTAATTCAAATGTTGTATATGTTTCAAAAATAAAGTAGGCATAGTAAGAAACCATTTATTATAGCTTTTCTATATATTAGGTTAAATAAACACTTAATATGTGTATATTTAATACGTGTATTAACATTTGAAAACAGATGGTAATCTTTGACTTTTGAACGGTCATCAGGTTGTAATCCCTAGATCTCGTTAGCCTTTAGTGCTCATCGTCGTTAAGGTCACGTGGCGGTATAAGTACGAATGTATCTATTAACACTAGAAAAAATTATTCTTAGATATATAGCATGATTTATAAGAAGATATCATGGTAAGATTACTGGTAGTGACAAAAAGTAATATTATACTTTAAGTGAATGTAGTCAAAAAACGCTTATCTTAAAAAAAACTCTAATCTGATGTAATCCTACCTTATCTTTGCGTAATGATGTCTTTGTTATTTTATTTCAATAAACCGTAGTGAACGTTGTGTTAAATGCTTTTTTAATAAAATATATTAAAATATATTTTTTCTCTGTCACGCTTTGTGCCCTAGCGGGCTAACCAGAAAGAACGTCGCGCCTAACGCTACGGTCTCTGCATACCTCCACCTCCTCCACCTCGTCCACTGTCATTAACCTGCACATACATGCCTTCCCCCCGGACGGCTTAATTTGTTTTAAGTGATCTTCCTCCAACATCATCGACGCTCGGTTCTTGAAGGTCAACTGAAATCTCCCCCTTTGCCCTCTTACTACTCACCTTTGCTAAAATATTAATTTAAATTGAATAAAATATATTATATTGTATATAATATATATCCGGACGTAGCGCAGGGGCACAAAGTGTGACTGTAAACGCGACTGGTTGTGGATGCGATTCCCCACTCGAGGAAACGAAATATTTATTTAAATTTATATTTCCATTTCTTCGCTCTGGTGTCGAGGCAAAGCGCGGCGTTGAGTTCCACCACTCACTCACTTTTTTTTGTATAATATAAAATTGACGAAAATAAAAACGAATTACAACTTTCTACTTACCTTACTTACTACTTACTTACTATATATATACCTAATTACTATTATTTTCTTTAACATTGCTACTGCAATGTTTTATATTAAGAAAGTAAACATTAAAACCATTTAAATCAATAAAATAGTCATAGAGAGCTGATAGTTTTGTATTATATTTTTTATTAACATTACGCCAAAATATAAAGTTCCCCAAAAAATATCTTATTTTACAATTATGGCATAAAGAAGGCACACTTAAAAATAGCGCGATCCCCACTAATTTCGTAAAGTGTCTTAAGCTATTAAACGCACCTCCAGCACCTGGTGTGTACTGTATTCTATTAATACGTTGTTTTAGGGAGTTTTAATGCCCTCCTTCCATTAAGTACTGTAGTAAATTATAACCTACTTAGCCTCTACGGCGTCTGGTGCTGGCTACCGCTCGCTTGAGTGACAGTTTAGATGTAATTTGTAGACAGTGATAGATGGTGGTGGCAACTATGCTTATTATTTATTAGATTTGTTACCTGATTTTATTTTCAGTCAATAAAGATATTATTGCTTTTGTTTTATATAAGTTGATAGCTTTATTTTAAGCTTTTGCTGCTTGTTGTTCGTTTTAAATTACATACTTTGAGCTTTTTTTTATTTTTTAAATGATATTGAAAAAATATTACCTATGTTATATTATTGGATTTAAGTATTATTTCATGAATTACTATTTAGGCTTCGAAGAATATGCAAATATACTTCGAATATACAAATTTGAGGATATCAAATTTGTCAGTAATATAAATCAAAATTCGAATCAAAGTTATCCTTCTTTATTTAAATAAGATATATTTTATCTTCTGACAGTTTTTGATATATGAATGCCCACCATATTTACGCATTTCAGAGAAGAAGGTACTATGTATACTACCAAGCTAAATAAATGATATCGTTAATCATAATTTTCCTTTTCATTTGACAGGTTTGTTTGAAATCGGTTGAATACCTTAAATTATTTTTATTAATATTTTGAATATAGTTTTCTTGTATCTTTACAAAATTTGTACATAGAAGTAAATAAAATCATATTTTTTTATATAATAATTTCTGTATATTGAATTTGATTTTCTTCCTGTAATTGTTTCAATAAGCAATCATCTTCGTGTCAACCAATAACGCTATCAACTTCAACCACTTCATACATCCATAATAATAAATAAACAATTTTATGATATGAAATTCAAACAATTTCAAGCAAAGAAATAATTTTCAAAAACAAAAATTGTATTTCTCTTTTAAAAAAATAACCTGCATATTCCATGATACATTAAACTCGGTCCTATTCTCGACGCGCATCAATTCAATTTTTTATTGCACGCGTGTGTCGCTCTGTCATTTGTTTTCATTACAGCGCACCCTTAAGAAAATTTTTTTTAATGCAATGCAATACACTATAGTTTTGCATCGGCTTTCGTTGTGTTAATATTTAATTTTATGAGTTATGTGTTTCTATAGGTTCACGCCATTTCCCGTATATAGCAGGGTAAGCACAAGAAACCTAGTGTTAAGATTTATTTCCTTAAAATAAGATACTCTGTGTGCCGTTTTAGACGCGGCGCCCAATTTTTGAGAAATTGCGTGTTGAGAAATTAATAACTTTTTCCCCCGAATGGGAATTGTACTCACAACCCCGTGCCGTTGCGCCGCGACGGCCTTAATGCTATATTTCTTAAACTGGATCGCAGAAATCGGCTAGGTGAATTACTGTGATCACTTCGCCCAAAACACAAATTTATTAAAAAATATATAATTATCTTTATAAAATCAAGGTATTATCTTTGACATTAAGTAGGTTTCGTTAGTTTCATTGGAGAAGGACCTTCATTGCAAACCCTAACTACGACTAAATTTAGACAATGGACAAAATATCCCCACGAAGAGGATTTCTATTTACAACTAAATATTTAATAATGAATATCATTATACTTTATTACTTTATTGTCACTTTGTTTTTAGTAGTTTCCGAGCAATTTGTGGACAAACGTACATACACTTATGAAATTTAGCACACTTGCTTGAAAGCTTAAATAGATTATCATATTCAAATAATATCCAATTTTACATTATTGCGGTCTGATAAACCTCCTTTTTTAAAGTCGGTTACAAAAAAAACGAAACTCAAGTCCAAGGATATTTTCAAAATGATTATTTCAACCGTTTAGTAAATTACTGCGCACATTTACCTCGTTATTTATAAAAAAGAATGTGCTCTCGTTCCATGCATTTTTCAACATTAACATATTCTACTGTTAACATATTATTGTTATTATTATTTTGTGGTTTCAAAAGACTTTATTGCAAGTTTTTTTTTAAATGACAGTTTCATTTTTTAATATATTTTTGTATATTTTTTAATTAATCCGCTTTTCTTTTGTTTTTATAAATGGCAATACCGTAATTACATTTATATATTATTTTAATAATATAACCCTACAGATGCTTGATCAGTATAAAGGATACCGATAAATATCTTTCATATATATTATGATAAATTGAGGCCAGTCGTGGCGCAGGGGCACGAGGTGTGACTGTAAAACCGACTGGTTGTGGGTTCGATCCCCACTCGAGGAGATGAAATATTTACTTAAAATTTATATTGCCATTTCTTCGCTCTGGTGTCGAAGTTAAGCGCGGCGTTGGGTTCTGCCACTGAACACGCAGTGCCTCCAGAATTCTACAGAAAGTGGGGAATGGAGTATCTTAACACTAGGTTCCCTCTGCATATCCTGCAGTGTGCGGGATACAGCGTGAAGCTGATTTTTTTATTATTATTGTTTGTCAAATGATATCTAAGCGAATTTTGTATATAATTAAACTATATTTACTATTAAAACTAAATACCTATAAAGATATTTGCCAAGTAGATATATCTCCAAGCCGTATTTGAATTCATATCCATCGAATTTACTCAAGTACCTACGTGATATTTGGACCACAATCGCTTGAAGTGCACCATAAAGTGGCAGAGGGCACGCGCCACCCACTTACTTATTCAGCAGCGGTCGTAATCATATTGTTTGCACTTGAAACCACTTACCGTCAAGTATTCTGTGTCTATACTATGTCATAAATATAGGGAATTTGTTTAAGTGTTGCTCTCCAGCGATTTGTTACAGTTAAAGAAATTTTTTTACACTATTTTTATTTTCTATAAATTTTCTACACTTCATTATATAAATTTTCATTTCACACACACACACACACACACAAAATGCATTACCTCGCTACCAGAGCGAGGTAATGCGTTTTGTTATCTTCTGCCATTCAACACGCAATGCTTTGAGAATTCGGCGGAAAGTCGGGAACGGAGTGTTTCAACATTAGGTTCCCCATTCCCTCTGGCTACCCTGGGAAGTGCGTGAAATTTCTGGTTTCCCTCTGATATAGTGAAAAATAATAAAGCTGCTAAGGTAACACATGTTTCTTGTAGTAGGTATATAAAGACATCAATCTTTTTCTTACTAATATAATAAAATCATTAATTTTAAACCACGTTTTGATACTTTAAGGAGAAGACATATAAAATATGCATCATATAATATAATGGTTATATTATAAGAAATTATAAACAAACATTTCATGATTTATGAGATATAAACATTTAATAGTAAGTAATAGCTTCACACTGGCATCGAACCCGGGTACTGGCGCCTACCGCCCGCCGCGTCTCAGTGCCCGCCTAATAAAATATTCCTTTAGTATAAATAACAACGGTTTCCTTGTAATGATTCTATATTAGAGCTTTTATATAACATACATATTTTTGTTGTTTTGTATCGCTACAGTAATTAGATAGGTATGTAGTGTTTCAGATGAACGGTTATATTACTAAAGCGTATTTTCTATATTTAGAATAGCATAAACAGAATAAGTCAATCCGTTTTCCTTTTATTCTTTTTTTTTAATGGCAAAACTCTGCAGTGTATATATTCAAACATTTCAGAATTAGAAAAGTTCTTTAATTGCGTCAAAATCCATGCACATGTTTAGCATTCGTTTGCGGCTTCGCTTGCGTGGCCAAATCAAAATAACTAAAAGTTGTATTTAAGATATCTGTATCGTAAATGTACTGATGTGTGGTGATGTAATATTGTAATCCTTTCTTGATAAATTTGCTAACTACCCGAAAAATATTTTTTCAATTCCTGAGATAAGCGCGTCCCACTAAACAAAATTCTTTAGCTCTATAATATTAGTATAGATAGTACCTATATACATAACATGATGAATTACTATATTCATTGACGCTGTCAGATATATTGATATTAATATTATAAATAGATTTACAAGCATCTTAAGCAGTATTGACAATTTACAAATGTGAATACATTTTCTATAGATAGTAGGTATAGATGTGAACCCATTATTAGCTCTAGTTTTCTTACTTAGTGTGACCACGATTGATTTTCCCATAAAATTTGTAATCTCTATATTTAACAAAACGTATGTTAGATCATTGTTATTAGTGATATATTTAAATTTCAAATTATTCTTTTAAAAGGATATTTTCATGGTAGCCAGAGAAAACTTAGTATTGAAAATTCTGGGGTTCTGGATTATTTGTTGACTGGCGGGACTCAACTTTGCGCCATGTCCTGCAAGATACTAACTCTTTTGGTTTTTAATTGTATCTTTAGTGTAACAAATAGTTAAATAAACAAACGATTCCATAAATATATGTCCTGTCCTATGTAATATTATAACCTGTCTGTCAGTTTCCTATTTTTCTAAATCATGAAATCCGTGTGAAGGTATTAATAGTTATATATTAATAGTTATAAATCCTTATCTCTAGACCTCCATGTATTAATTGATTGTAATTTGATACCATGTAAACATTTTACGGTTTATCTCTCATTAATATTTACATATATTACATATCCATTACCTTTAGTATAGGTACGAGTATTTCACCTTATAACTAGTTCTTCTTCTTCTTCGTCGTTTCACTCTTGACAACGGTCGCGGTCGTCGTTTTAAAGGTTAGTGGTGCGCCACACGGTCGGACCGCGGATGGCTGCCTGCCTGGTAAACTCGTGAAGAGTCGGTTCGACGCATGGCGGATCTGCCGCGTGGCCTGCTGCCTTTCACTCTCCCTTGAACTACAAGGCGTTGCATAGAATAATTTTGACTTCTTACAATTTTCAAAATCAGCATATTCAAAATAGATATGTGTCTGTAAAATGGCCAGATCGGAGATTATTCCTATCCTGGAAAATAAGAGAGAATAATGCTCACTTTAGTCACAAACAAAATTAATATGTATGAATTCTACTAATATTTTAGTAATATTATAAACATGAAAATTTATGAGGATGGATGTTTTTTCTAATTTAACGCAAAAACTACTGATTGGAGGCTAACCGTGGCGCAAAGTACTGTAAAATCGACTGGTTGTGGGTTCGATCTCCAATCTAGAATATTAAATATTTATTTACATTTACCTACCTAATATAGCAATTATCATATATACACCAGAATGAGACATAGGCTTCAATTTGTGTCGGTATGTGTTAACATTTTATATAATTGGTTGCTAATATTTTAATATAAGGAAAAAAAATGCAAAAAATTAAAACTCAAGGTACAATTTCTGATATTTTATATTTGTTTATTTTTTTTTGAATAAAACATAAATAAATCAAACCGCATCGCATGTTGCTTGTTAATGTATTATAATTAAATCTGCCGTTTAACTTAAGTCTTAACCCATGACGCGCATGCCTTTTGGTAATTAGCTAAATTGATACATTTAGGTACTCGTGCTCTGTACTGTAGCAAAGAGTTTTAATTAAACATAATATTAAAAAATGTAAACATGATGAATGATGTGATATATTGAAATAAATTTAACATTGTACTAACTTTAATTTACTTCAAAATCATAAATATATACTTTTGTCATTGTATTTATTTGGTTAGGTTTTTGAGTTGTTCGAAATTTCAAAAGTGCAGGATGTAGTGTATAGCAGGGTAGGCAGAGGCAACCTAGTGTCAAGTACTCTATTTGCCTGGACGAAATTATCGAGACATTGCGTATTTGGTTGCGAAAATCAACGTTTCTTTCTGCTGCCCCCGATTGAGAAACGAGCCGACAACCGTCGCGCTTATAGACAGACGCTGCAATGCGATTAAAAAAAAGCACGCCTCAAACAAAAATCATTATGAATAGTGGAATGCTATACCTATATATTAAAGTTGCGTGAGTATTTTTCAAAACAACTACTACGGTAGCAGCGCGCGGCGCGACCAAGTAAAATTCCCTCTCGACACAATGAATTATTCCGAAAGGGTACCAAAAAGCTGAGGAGTCGGGCACATTTTTGTTAATAACTACACCGGAAGCCAGTAATGCGTCGCGCTTAATATAAATCATCCACTTAACACTTTTTTTGTATACTCAAAAATAGTACGACAATGTGTTCTAAATATATACGAATATATATATTTATATATTGGGAATATAAAAACTGTGAAGTTTATTTGAGTGCGTGGATGAGAAAGTGTGTCCGCTCCGTAAAATACGGGATACGTCGCGCCCGCGGACGCGCGCCGTTCGTCATATATATATACGCGTCTCTCTTACGACTATTGGCCCCTATACGCCGCCTCTTTCTGCCGAGCCACGCGTGTACCACTTGAAACAATAACGAAAATTTTTAACCGCCATGGCGCAGAGGGACAGCTTGGGACTTGCGAACACAACGGGCTTAGGTTCGATTCCCATTTGGCGGAGTGAATATTTAATTTAATATTTTTATTTCTTTGCTGTGGTAACAAGACAAAGCGAGGCGTTGAGTTCCGCCTTACGCCAAGCAATGTCTCAATGAGGAACGGAGTGTCCTTACAGTAGACTACCTCTGCCTACCCTGCTATATGCAAGATGCAGTGAAACTTTAAAAAACATTTTTGAAATTCATACCTTACGCTTTTAGCGGCGTGATGCAGTTTTGCTCCTTTTACGGTGACAGAAATCATCCTTCGATAAAGGCACGTCAAGATAGTATACACTTTAAACTGATATTTTGCCTAAAACGCGTTTTTTTTTTCGCCGATATTGAAAAATGTCGCCGGTCGTGTCACGGTCGATCGGTGTTTTTGTTTTTCAACTTTTTTTTCTGTATCAAATACACCGAAAAGCTTTTTAGCGCTCGTCCGTTATCGAAGGAAACAGTAAAAAAGTTTGCGAACGCACCTCGATGCGCTATCTACATTTTACATTCAAATTCCCGACGGAAATTATAAGATTATTGAGTCGAATACCAAAGTGGTATATAATGGTAGGGAGGTGCAAATGTTTTCGTTAAATTTTTAATGTAACTAATGTATTTAAATTAAGTGTAAACTTATAGTGTTTTGATGCAGATTTTTGAGCTGCTGAGGAATTATGCCGTATTTTAATGGGTAATATATGAAATTTCATAAAGAGAGACAACGAACATATTAATTCTTATAGATATAGATATATATATATATATATATATATATATATATATATGTATATGTATATATATACATATATATATATATATATACATATATATATATATATATAGTCTATTTGTAATTCTAAAACCATTTACCAAATATTTTATTTACTTTATTTATTTACCAATTATTTCGGACCTAGATACGAAAAGCTTAAAAAATATCTGAAAAGATGAAATTATTGATATATCATATATTTGTAGATATTACTAAACAAATATCCAAGCAAAGTCGGGCCGTAACGTTATTGTTATAATATAATAATACAAAAAAAAAGTTATTTGAAGTATTTGTATTACACATATTAACATTTCATACATATTTTGTACGTAACACTCGATATTGTTAACAAAAATATAATCCCCCCTGTTTGTTATCATATCTATAACCGTAACGTTATACGCCTATTGTTGCTGAAGATATTTTTTTTCCATACATTATAAGGTATACGTTATGCAAGTTGATCCATTTAAAGTAAAAATTTAAAGCCAAGGGTGATTTTTTTTTATGTAGAGTCACATTTAAAGCTAGTTATTTGATTGAAACTTTTTTTATGACTGTTAAAGAAAAACAAAACATTTTTTTTTACTTAGGTATATATAACATCTACATATTATTTTTACGAACGAAATATGTATGAGTTATATTAACTTTTTTTTTTCATTCTGTGTCGTATTGTACACAGACTGTGGTAGAATTATTTGATTACTTGCATGAAAATATTTTATTGTGGCCAGTCGAGGTGCAGGGGCAAGTGTGACTGTAAACGCGAGAGATCGTGGGCTCGATCCCCGCCCGAGAAATGAAATATTTAAAACAAAACTTATTTAAATATAAGCATTTCTCTTCTAAAGGCACTTATAAATTTAACATTTTGTTAACCAATAACTTTTAATATACCTTGTTATATTTAAATGTAACTTTCCCATACCTTTAAAATGCAAATTTTGATTTTATTGAATTAAAAGACTTCAAATATTAGTTGAATTTTAACTAATATTGATAAAATAATAATTGTTTACCTATTTACATAATAATATTATATGATTTATATTAATATTATCTATATCATTTATTTTTAACAATTTTAAAGAGTTATCCCACAATTAGAAAAGAAAAGAATCATTTATATGCTTCTTCTTATTATTAATAACTATAACATAAAAATCGCTATAACTAAGACTCCACTCTCATACACGTCAGCCCACATTATCCGCACCGACTAACACTGCTCGCTTCGCTTGCCTTATTAAACATTAAACGTTTTGCGATGCTCCTCTCTGCAATGTTAGTTTACTTATGAAAATATAACTAGGAAGTTATATTAACTTATTACTGGGAAAATATAGCTGTTGAACGAATGTAGATTTTATAGCGGATGCAAACATCTATTTTATTGTGTAAAAGGTGTTTTAAAATAATAGTAATAAGAAAAGAGAAACAATAAAAAAATATAAATATTTTTGATTTCCGTTATTTTTTTAAACACATTTTAAATTAAACTTTTAAACGGGATTATTAAACATGTATATTTAAGTTTTTTATATTTTCGGAAACAACGTTCCGAACACATTTAGTCAGTGGTCATGGGTAGACAAATTGAGGTGGCATTGGTCTGTTAGTTGACAAAATCAGTCGGGTACTTCCCTGGATTCCCTTTATTGGCGAAGTGATTTTGTGCTCAACTGACACGCTTGGAACGCCATAATTAAAGTACTGAACTGAACTGCTCTGCATTCTTGCAAGATGAGCAGTGAGTGTTTTCCAGGTGGTACAAAGTTTCCAACTCTCTTCTCTATTGAAATTAGGACTTTTTTGTATTTCAATAGCCTCGCGGATCACTCTATGAATATACCTATCTATTTTCCGTAATGAGGATGTGAAGCTTATCCGTTATTGGGCTTATGGTCACACACAGTTGATTTAAAAACACGTCCTCTTGACATCGGAGACGTGTTCCTTAATTTAACACCGAAGCTTCTCTTTGTTTAGCCAATGTAAGATAAGAGCCGTTTAAACATTCTAGTTCATGCCAAATGTTCTTACGTAGATATTAAAAGAGGCGCGGATTCAAGGTCCACTACGTTAACATTTTAAAACGTTTTAATTTAATAAAATATAAAATGAATTATTGATTAGAAAAAGATTTTGCTA
Source organism: Heliconius hermathena (assembly GCA_013403705.1). NCBI lineage: Eukaryota > Metazoa > Arthropoda > Insecta > Lepidoptera > Nymphalidae > Heliconius > Heliconius hermathena. The sequence continues at coordinate 317,938 of JAAIXJ010001797.1, forward strand.
TATAGTAGAAATGTACATACTTATATATGTAATTTTCCACTTCTTATTATGTATAATGTATGTATACGTATATGAGTATAATAAATTTATTATTTTCCGAAGGATAACTCTTGCCGCGCTCTGTCATAAAAACGCTTTCAAATAAGACTTAGCGCACATTCTATAGTAACAATCTGTCTTTAATAAGAAATGCTCGTTACGGTCTTTAATTTTCAATTAGACGTATGGAATTTATAGCAAATTTTCTCACTTTTAATGAACATTCATAAAAGTAGATAACATCTTGTTATATATTTTTTCATGTGCATAGTTCCTAATAATAATATCTCACTTGCCATCCCTAGGCAAGTGAGATATTATTATTTTCCCGTTCTGGGTCATTAAATTACACCACATAACACGAATGATCTTGATCTATATTCTATCATATAGAATAATAATAATTATTATTATTACTATTGTATATACGAATATATTATAACTATTAAATTAAACTCTTAAGCGGATTAATCGCGTATATCTAGTATTATACAGTTTTGTAAATCCGACGTTTCGAACACTTGTCCCTGTTCACGAGCAGACCTCAAATGTTCGAGTTTCCAAATATGTATGATAGTAAATATACGCGATTAATCGAGTTTCTATTAAAATCTATAATAATCGTGAAAATTGTAGATTTTACCTTATTACAAAATTTGACGCAGCAACAACACAGATATTTACAATAGATGTTAAATAATTTGAATGTCTAGACAGTATAATGTATTCTAGTGTTTGTAATACAATAACTGAGCACTAAAGCAGATTGCCGCCTCCTAGGATCCTAGGCTTTTAATATTATGATTGTGACGTCAATTGGCTGAATTTTAATATTAGCTACAAGTATAAAGTTAAAAAATATGCGGGAGTGGGCTGAGGAAATTTTGTGTTGAGACACGCCGTTGCTCACTTTCCGACCAATTTTCGAAATATTGCGTGTTGAGTTGCGGAACTGAACGCCGCGCTTTAAAAAAAATAATTTTATTGTTTTTTATTTTTTTATTTGCGATAATTTCAGTTTTAATAAATATATTTACTTATGTCATTTCTAATGTAATAATAATATAAGTAAAGGTGTAAAGTAAATACAAACTCCTTCCTGTTTCTCCCATTGTATGGTTTCGATTTGATTTAAATTATAACTTTTTAATTAAAACTACTATTTAATTCAATTTTTACTTAAATTTTACTATAAAGTTGTCAAGTTATATTAGAAATATTTAAATTAAACGTGATTTATATGTTATACTCTATGTATTTGTGAAGTGTTAACTATAATGAATATTTCATAAAATATGCAGTAAATTATAAATATTCTAATACAATTTGTTTTCAATTATAATAAGTAAATATAAAACGACTTAAGTAGCTTTTAAACGTAAAACGCTACTGCAAGTCTTGTCTTGTCTTGTTTAAAACGGCATTATAGTAAAATTACTGGGCATATAAAATTTTACTGTCTCTATAAGAAAATGAGGATAGTCGCAGCGCAGAGGCACAAAGATGTGACTATAAAAGCGACAGTGAGTTGCACTCCCACTCGTGGAAATGAAGTATTTAATATTTTCAAAGCGCGGCGTTGAGTTCCAACACTCAACACGCAATGCCTTCAGAACTCAGCGAAAAGTGGGGAAATGAGTGTTTTAATGGGAATGAAGTGTCTTAACCCTAAGTGTCTAAGTTCCCTTTGCCTACCCTGCTATGTAAAGGATAAAGAACTTTTCAAAAATCAACCGCGGTCTCCCCCTACTTCATTGCTTATTCGATCAGCTAAGCTGACTCCGCATAGCCTACGAAGAGATTGCATCTCCATGGCATGCATCTTTCTTCCATACTTTTTCTGCAATACCCACGTTTCGCTGCCGCTTAACAGCATTGGTACCAACACTGCATTGTGTGCTGCCGTTTCGCCGTCTGATCAATGCAAGGCTCCGTTAACTCTGTTAACTCTGTTACCGGCAGCAATACGCCTTTCCACATGGTACATGGTGAAGTTAAAAAGAAAATATATATAAAAAAGTGAAGGCCATCATGGAGTTGAGTAACGGAACTCAACGCCGCAACTACTTCTATAGTTATTGTAAATTAGTATTTTTTTTTCACTTATGTCTCAAATTTTTTTAAGTGGAAAATAGAGAGCCTAGTGTCTGTAATCTCCACTTTTCACTTATTTTGATGACAGCGTGTTGAGTGGCGAGGCATAATGCAACAGGTTACACACAATAATTAAATACACATACAAACATACACACCTATCTATCTATTATATTGGAGCTTGGGTATTGAATAATTCATTCTTCAAATTGTAATATTATACAAATTGCTTCCACTGTGTCCATGTTCGCATCCTCGTATAATCGAAAAGTGTTAAAACTGTTTTGCAGTGATTATATTGTAAATAATTTAGAATAGATTAAGTATTGATTGAAGCCGTCGTGTCGGTGGCCCGGCGTCTGACTGACTATAAACGCGACGTTTATGGGTTCAATTCCCACTAAGCTCATAATATCTCGAATATTAGACGGAAGGTCAAGGCGGAAAGTGGGAAGTCTTAACACTAACTGCTTACCATGCTAAATGCAGGATACAGTGTGTAACTAAACACAAAGAGATTATATTTAAAATTTAAAAAAATATAATTATTATAGTTTAATTTATATTGGACAGTTTTTGTAAAATATATTATTGGTATGGTTGACATGAGTAACACTAAAATGTATTTTATGTAATTTATTCTATACTTACTCCAAAACTTATCAATTATTTAATTTGGAATTAAAAACTTACTCTTTGATTAGAATTAACCTGTAATCATTGGCCGATAAAATTTTAATACTTTTCTTACTTCTGTAAGCTAAATGTAATATTTGATATCATGAAATCTTTTTTAAATAAAAGAAATCATTTTGCTAAGTAGGTAGAAAAAAATAATTGATAAGATTATGGTTTTTCATCTTTGAGCTCATTTGTAATCTTTCTAAACTTGTATATATATATATATATATATATTTAGCCTTCTAGGCGCCAATTTGAACTCAACTCGTTGTCCGCATTCTAGCTAGGCACCACAGTAAGCGTATATTAGGTACCAGCGTATAGCGTACCTGCGAAGATCACTGTGTTCATTATCGGCACGAAGGCCTAGAACAATTTGAACATTTTTAAATATTATATATGCATTTAGTATAAACTTATAACCTGTCTTCACTCACCGTTCAAGTACTTGAGCGTCAGTATCACGTTCTATAACGGTTTCTTTTTAAGTTTCATATTAACCCGATGGCGCCAGCAACGCACTAGCGATGCATACAAATGCTGTAATATGGTTATAATAGACGTTATTATTTGAATATTTAATGAGGTGGCTACCAAGTTTTTTGGGTGCGGAAGACGTTTAATATGTTTTATGCGAGAAATATGCATTTTCTTTCTGAAACTATTAGGTGCTACGAGAAAATATTTTGTTGAGCTTGTGTGAATGATACTTGTTTTATGTGTGTCTTTTTTATGTGTTTTATATCTTAATAAATTAACTACTTACTCATCTACTGTCACCAATTTATCTATACATACCCAATTACACACAGATTTTTCTGGACGGAAATTAAACCCTCAACCACCGTCCCGTCAAGATGTCATATTTCAAAACAAACTAAAATAAAATAAATCCTGACTATCTAAAACAAATAAAAAACTTAAAACTCTTCTAACTATCGCTCCACATACAGCTATCATTAAAAGGAAAGGATGATTTACGTGCCTTTTGTGGTGAACAATTTTTTCGAATCTATTTTGACAGGCTCCCCGCCCCGTTTCGCCTCCTCATTATTATAGTAATTTGTGCACTATTCAATTTTTCAACGATACGTCCGCCCAAACTATTATTTATATATTAGTGTTAATAAAAAAAATTATAAATCGCCTACAGTGTGACCTGAGGTGCCAATTTTTACATTTAAATTTATTTTTTATTTGTCTTTACATACATCATGATCAAATTGAATATTTGTTATAAAAAAAATAGAAAGAAATAACATAATACACAAACAGAACGAATAGAGATAATTATAAGATAGTTACCGCCGATCACTATTTCATAGTTTTTGCATATATTTTTTTCAATAATAATAAATTTGATGTATTTATACAAGTAATGTAGTGACTAACTGTAAACGCGACAGTAGAAGGTTTGATTTACACGGGAAAAGATATTTTTCCTATCCCGGTTTCATAACAAGACAGAGCGCAGCGTTAAGTTTCGCCGTTCACGCAATGTTTTGAACATTGAGCAACCCGTGGGAAACTGAATGTTTTAACACTTGGTTCTTTCTGCCTACCCTGGTATATGTGGGATATGACGTAAAGCAAAAAAATACAAGTAAATTACATTACTTATACTCTTTTCATTCATAAAAGTAGAGCAATAGTAATAAAATCAAGTCGTATTCAGACATTTACTTGAGAATGTGTGACATTAAAGAGCTTTTTTAGATAGCCGCATCGACTACCATTTTGAAGTTAATTTTATATATATTGTTATCACTGTTATTGGTTATTAAAAACATCGTGGGTAATAATATGAGTCTTTGTGCGTTCCCTTATCTTAATACCCGCAATGCCGTGCCGGTCGTCGTGTTTACTGACCGTTTATTATGAAATTGAATATTAAATACAACTAAAACACTTAAATGTATAAAGTAAAATACAATTAAGATAGCATTTGAGTTAGAGGTGCAGAGTTATCTGCGAAATATAGCTTTTTACTGCAAACCTTCCATTAAATTTTGTTTTAAGTGGACCTTGATAGTTATATCTTTGATATATAATAATATGTTGTATCATTGTTTTAAGGATAGATAGATGTATTCAACATACAAAATCTCTTGGATAACGCTAAAGTAATATAGCAATTAAGCTAATTAAACAAAGTGTGGCGTTAAGCTCCGCATCTTAACTACTAATGTTTCGAATAATGGACGACAGAATGTCTTAGCTTCGGTCAATCTTGAACGTTGAAGTAATTGTCTTTGAATTTTTCAATTTTTGTTGGTTGTATGATGATTTTAGAAAGACTTATTACGCAAAAATTATTATAAAGAATATTAGTTGGCGAAAGAGAATGCTATGGATAACAACTATTTTATATTTTGTTGCATACTTGAATTATAATATTTTTTTGTCTTAAGTGTGCAAAAATTGCAAATCAAAATTACGTATATACCTATATTTATAAAATATTTTTATGGATAAGCCTATTATTAATTTTCCCTCGAGATTAACTAACTAACACTAACTAACAGTCATAATATAATTCATACATTTTTAGGTAAGTACAATCTGCCATTAAACAAAACCACATCGAAATCTGTCAAGTTTAAATAAGTTAATTTCAATAGCTTTTTAAGCGATAAAAGCAACATAATATCCTTTTTAAAAAATCTTTTATAGTAGCGCTCGAAAATAAAATATTATATTTTGTTCTCCTCAATTTATTTTCTTATCTTCTACGAATATATGCACGATATAAGATACCTTTGTATTTTATCTTTGAATTCTGCATTCTTGTAGTGCATTAGGACCCAGCTTCCATTTTTGGCATTTATAACGATAAAGTTCACTTGTTATTTATGTATTTGATATCCATAATATATAAAAAAATGAAAAACTCTTAGTCTAAGTTAATCATGACACAATAGAGTAGTGCCTTACTGGAAATAAGACGATCGTAAGTTCGAACAACAATCGGGGCAAGAATTTTTTTTTATGTCCTCTCTCTCTGGTGTGTCGAGACAGTGCAACGTTGAGTCCCGCCACCCATCCGAAAGTGGAAATGAGAAAAAAAAAAATTAAGATTTATAAGGATGTAAATTAGTATTGATTATTATATTCCACTAAAACACTAATACTTTATGTATTAAGTGTTTTAGTGAAATAGATCCTACCTACTAAGTAGATCTATTTGTTATATTATAATTACATTTTCTTCGTTTTAGTACCTAACCAAAATAAACATTTTTATTAATATATTAAATAATGCTGTGCTAAATATTCTAACAATATAAAATTACATTCACAATGTCAAGATCGTATTTAAATTTAATAATTTAGTCTCCAAACAACTATATTTTTAAATTCGTGAAATGACATATCATCGCGCATTCAAATTTATATACGTTTTAAACAAAACAAGAAAACCAGCGTATACATATATTATTTTGTATCAAAAACATACTTTATAAAGTTTATGCGCTTCGTCATTCCGTACATTTTGTAGTTTGTATAAATATAATGAAAAATCGATTACTATAACGTTTTTACCTCAATTGCCCATAAATTTTAGGACAAGGCTCAAACACAAGACGTGTAGGCGGCGTGCCCCGTCGGCTCGTGTACAACCAACAACGCAACGGTTTTTCTAACTATTCTTAATTTTTTTTTGTCTTGATGCATCTTTTTATATAATTATATAAAAAAGCTAGTCCATTTAGTAAAAATTAATGGAAAAATATAACACTATTTTTTGCATATATTTAACGGAGAAACGCTAACGTGAGAAATACAAATTGTGCCTCAATACTTTTTTTTTGTATTAAAATCTTTTTATTGAAGTAATTTCGTTTACTTCTATCATAGATAAAATAAGTAAGACTCATATCAAAACTTCATACGGCTGGTGTACGCTTTATGCGGACGTATTTAATTGTATCGCGTATTTGGTGCGTTGTTTCATTTAAATTATATAGTTTATTTATTTGTTTTTTCCATCGGAATCCTTGAGACGGGTCGCTGTGCTGCAGCTACCTGTGTGGGTTTACTTCGATCTATATTTTATTTATAATTAAAATGTTTTAAAAAGTAAATATTGGTTTTTTGTTTATTTGTTATTGTATGTATGTATAAAAACTAGTTTTAGCCCGCGCCTTCGTTAGAGTAGACTGTATAACGAAAAAAAAATTATTGCAGTAAAAATTTTGCGAAATCCTATCTTTTAGCCACCGTGGTGCAGTGGAAACAAATTGCAGTGAGTGCAATGGCTGCAGGTTCAATTCCTACTCGGTAGAATGAGGAGAATTTTCACTTTCCCGCTCTGGTAGAGAAAGCGCGACGTTGATTTCCGCCACTCATCATTCTATGTTTGAAAATTGGGCAGTAAAGAACAAAGTGTCTTAGCAGTATGTTACCTCTCTACCCTCCTATGCGCTGAAAAGCGTGGAACTGCCTATCTTTGTGCCATATAGGTATGTAGGTAACGGAAGAATTTAATATATGTACAATTGTACAGGTGCTGCTACCGTAAATAGTTAAACCTACTCATAGATAAACCCATTTTTATATAAATTTTGTTAGGGCAGATGTATTCGGGGCTAATTCTGCAAATATCACATTACGGTTCTGTACGGTACTATATGGTATTATTATTATTTTTTTTTATTTGTCAAATGAACCAATACTTTAGTCGCCTACTTTATCATCATCATCATCATCTCATTAGCCTTACTTAATTTGTATATTATAAATTACGTTCATACTACACTTGTATATATATTTTTGATATGTTCTATCTGTAATCATAACAATATTTTTCTAATAAATATCAAAAATTACCCATAAAATTATTCTATTTTCTATAATTAGTTAAACTAAACAGGTTAATACGTTTCTCAACACCATGTATTTATCGTATCTCGTATAATTGAATCGTTGTTTTCATACAATTTAATAGGATCGCCTACGTTTTGGAGTTGACTGTTATAGTTAGTGTTATTGGTTGCTTGTTTAAATAACTAAGGGAATAAATTTAATCAGTCTTTGAATTACACAGAGTTAAAAATTTTGTGCTAGATAGCGTACCGCTTTTAAAGATACTTTAGAAAAAACATACATTTGATTTATATATATATATATATATATATATATATATATATATATATATATATATATATATAAACTACTTTTAATATGATAGAGAAAAAGCAATTAAAATAGATCATTTCTAATATTTGTACAGACTTCCTATGCGAAGAGCTTATATAAATAAAATACATATAAACATACAAAATGGAACTATTAATGCGTATATACGGTATTTGCGGTATGATTCCAATAAGCAAGCAGGTAACGTACCGTATTTTTTTATATGAATAAAAAGTATATTTTCGTTTTCAATATTCATGGATAGTCTGTGGACATTAAGTGCTTACCTTGATGCTAAAATTTATAGATATATATAAAACTCTTCCGTTACCGAGTGACTGACTGATAACGCACAGCCGAAACTGCTGTCTTACTTAAAAAGTAGAAATATGGCAATATGGCAGTGTCATGTAATGTAGGAAAGCACTAATAAAAAAAATATATATATTTTTATATTTTTTTTCCTTCTTGTTAGTAATACGAGAACGGTGGCAATGTCATGTTACGTGATACGATATCATCATTTTGATGCTATAGTAGTTGACTTTGAATTTTTTGAACAATTGCTGAAGTGCGTGCTTTGAATGAGTATATGTGTAAGCCTTAACTGTACCTTTACTGAGCTTTAATGAAAGCTTTAGAACTTCATTGAATTTAATAAAAAGTCACGTTGTTATTCGAACTGAGATATAAATATTTAAATAAAATAGATTTTATTGAAATATGATTTTACGGATAACTCTGATCTGGTTCCTATTCTCGGTTTTCTTTCGTTTCGACCCTAAAACTTTTTTTTTAACGTTGATATCATTTATCTAAGATTTCAATTAAATTCTTTATTTAATATAATTATATAATTTTATTTAAACAACTACAGAATTCTTCAATAGGAGTTTTTAATTTGCCTTACAATGCTGTATAATGAATAGAAATACAATATCCGTAATAGTAGTAGAGTACAAGTATAGTAAAACTAATAAAATTTTTAATAATATGTTCGAAGCTAGAAGCTAGCATATCGATATTTCCATATATTATAAATAGAAAAAGGATAATAAAAATATGAAAATAAAATATATATAAATAGTTTAAGCTAGTAACTTATAGTTTCTAATGAATAAGATATCTCATTACATACGTTTTATAGCAATGTCTCGGGCACTCAGGTCGGCCTACGTGAAACGCGGCCGTGTAACTCGATATCCAGTGTAGGCGGTTTGCTTGTATTTTATGTGTTTTTTTTCCTTTTTTCATTTTGATTTTTAACAATGTTGTGGTTAGTTTTAATGAGAGACTAGCTATGTTTACAATTTTTAGAAGAAATGACTTATATTAAGGTTAACCTTTTGGTATTAAATGAAACTGTTGGTCTATGAACTAGTCTATTGTGTATGTTGTTAGCTTATTTAATATTCAATATAACATAAAAAAAGAAAAAAAATAGGTATCTAATATGAATGTTTTTGTTTAATATTTTTAAACGAAACGATCCGACTTTTAACAGTTTGGATAATCTGTGGTAAATTAATAAATTATATGTTTTTTTGCAAATTATCGTCATAGAATCTAATAAATAACGCAATAATTAATATTTAAATAGACAAGGTTAATTTAAAAAAATATATAAATTATAAAAACGTTTCAACGCCAATTGGGTAATGTTACTTTATCATCTGTTTCTGTATCATGTATACTAATATTATAAATCCGAAGAGTTTCATTGGTTAACCATAGCGTGGCTCTCAGGAACCTACTGGTTCGAATCAAGAAATTCTTATTTTGTACCCCATTTATCGAGGGAGGTCATAGGTTGTATTATGTCACGTTAATCTTTTCCATGTAACTAGCTCATTGTCAGGTCCTATTTACCTCGGGCATTTACAATGTATCTTGTGTAAAACTCATAACAGGAATACTACTTTAATACTCGTTATAGAAACACCATTTGACCATGCAGGCGAAGCCGCAGGTGAACGTTAGTTTTTAATATACGGAAATAATCAATTATGATGTTACTAACAATAATCAGTCAGTTTTACGTCATTAATCAAAGCAATTGTCTACTAAAAGGATGAAACCGAAAGTTTGCTTAAAACATTGCATTTATATACAAATTCGTCGTCGATAAGATAATCATTTTCGATGACTCATACCCACGCCAAAACCGGACGTATTTTATTCTAAAGTAGTACAATAAAAAGAGTGAATGGTTTTCATAATTTTTTTATTCATTATAATATAGATTATATTATACACCTACTTTTAAAGTCAGTCAAATAAATACACGAATTTTCGCTTCTTAATTTTTTTTCTTCAAAATAAATATCACTAAAATTGTACAACAACAAGCTATTTACATTATATCACAAATAATATTTAATGGGACCTAGTTTATTAGTAGTAGGTAGACACATCTACTTACAGTCAGTTCGATCCACATGGAATATTCGAAAACTCGAACTAAAGAACAAACGCTCACTTGTTTTAAAACCTATCGCACATCTAATCCGATATAACTAAAATGACTGGATTACTTAGCGTACACTAACTCACTCACTGCACTCGCTATTAAGTAGCTTCAGTTCACAGCTTTTCGAAAGCCCTAGAATTAGTAAGCATTTCTCTCGTCAGTCGCCACACCTGCTTTGCAGCGTTCTCCATAGCAGTCGGGGATTTCCCTTTGAACAAGTCGACATGTGGAAGAAAATAGTGAGGACACCGACGACACTGCAGTGAGGATATCAGTTGAAGGAAGATTCCATTTATTCTGTCGCCGATAGCTCCTTCATCCCATTCGTGTTCTCTAGGATGTTTCTCACACTCGTACAACAGTAGTGTTTTCATATGATAACACGTGACAGGGTTGCCCGGCAAGTCCAGGTGCCTATCTCTGATGGTTTTCAGTATACTAAGGCATTTCCGCCGACAACCACCTTGAAGAAGACGATTTTCTGCCTCAAAGAAACTTAGCACCCACGCATCTCCCTCCATGGCGGAGTTCTTTCCTTGCAACGTTAAACATTCCTTTGAAAGTAGATCAAATCCTTCAGTTTTCACCTCAGCCACAATGTTAGGATGCGGCCACGGTATGGTCGGTAAGGGCCAGTGTGCCGCAGACCTGGGCCACAAGCCGGCACATTTAAAGGCTGGCGTTATTTGAACTATATATCTTTCGCGTATACGCAACTTCACTTCAGTAGTTTCTGCAATCATCTTAACACAATCTCTATAGGAGCACTTGTCGCAGGCCTGAGCCACCAAAGTCTGGAATCGCGATCTGATTTTCCTTGCAGATAAATAGCCCGAGGCGGTGATGAACTCGACCCACAGAGACATGGAACGCTTCCTTCCATCGCTGAGCTTCAAGACAGCGCAGCCAGGTAAAGAGCCGTCGTCGACGAAATTCAAAACTCCCATTTGATTAAGGTATATGATTATTTCGAACTCATGAGGCGAGACGACCTCGAGGCCGTCGAAGCGGCCATTGTAGTCGGTCAACGAGGATATAAACCGCGGCTCCTGCAGCTCCACCTCCTTGAGCACGTCCTGTACTATCCTGCATACTTCGTGGATGGTTTTCGCGATTTGAGCCTTGCGGTTCGCGACCCGCTCGTTGTAGTACTTGTTCATCTGGTAGACTAGCTTGGATTGAGCCGCCATCATCTCAGGTGGGACGAGCATGGTGGCTTCACCCGGTTATCATGGTCCGGCGGCGTAGCACGCACGCGCACGGCACGCAGACGTTCTAAGACTGAGCGGCTGCGACTCGACGGACGACAAAAGGCTGTATCCGCCCATGTCGATGCCGGCCAATGAGAGCAGGCTTTTCTTTCTCGCTCATTCCGAATCACATTCGCCGGAGCGAGACACAAACAGTTCTCTGGCGAGGCGTTTGCTCGGTATTGATCGAGTGTAGACCCCGCCTCTTCGCAATAGGTATTCGGCGCTAAGGTCGTGATCGTAATTACATGATCGGCTTAGAACGATCCTCGTTAATTCGGTAGCCGAAGACCGATACTATTAATGGCAACGTCTTGCGTTGCTTTTTTATCATGTTTTTAATTATAAGAGCTAATTTAATTCGCTGTTGGCACGCATGTCATAACTTGTGATATCAGATGAGCTTTTATATATAATTTGTCGCAAGTTTTTTTCCGTATGTAGACAGATATGTATGTACGTACAGATGTGCTATGTTGTTTACATCGTAACGCCTGGGATTCTCTAAATGGTCTGTTAAACATTAATTTCATAGTTTATTTAGATCCGAGTCACGTGTAATGAAACTTGATTATGTACATATTTTGTTTTTGTAATTCGATGCTTTAGCTAATTTCTATGCATAGTTTACCTATTATAGGCTTACACAAGAACGGAATAAATTATTAATGTTTATATTTTTAGCCTTAAGACCTTATTTGTTTAATAAAGGCCTTTTTTTACCTTAACCTGCTGTAAAATGTATGATCATTACAAACAATGGTATTTTTAATACCCATATTTCTGTTAAAAAATAATATGCCTCATGTAAATAAATGTTATTCTAAAGATAAATAATAAGATTTTTCATTGTTTTACAATGCACTCAACCTTTTATCGCTTATTGTAATTTAGTGAAAACTCTATTAAAATCTGTAATAATGTGTAATTTCGGTCATCTTTATAAACATCTCAAAAATCAAATCTAACTTGACTAATCAAACTTCAATGTAATATTAATGTACCTCCATTCATTCTAAAAAAATACCTATAGAAACTTCGCTACAATAGGAATAGGTATTACTTACTTCGTTAAACGAAAAAGTTAGTAGGAAAGTAAACCAACCTATTTTGTTATATTTAGAAATAAATATAAGATTTTTCGACAGAACTAGTCATATTGTGTTAAGAATAATGTTGACAAATTATTATAAATAATCATATAGGTACGCTTATTGTTAACAAGATTAAAATTTTAACAATTTAATGTATAAATTAGAAACGCATTATTATGCTAAGCTTACTATTCAAGTATGAGGTATACCTGATTGTATTAATTTTAGGCAGTTAATGCTGTTAATGCTCACTCGGTAAGATAGTGATTATTATACACTTATTGCAAAATAATATTTTAAAAGAGCAACTGTTGAATTGGTCCTGTTCTTGAAGGCTCTTCTCAGCAGAAACTGCCTTCCAAACCAGTGGTAGGTGGTAGTCCTGTAGGACTTACACTAACAATTTTTTACCTATAGTTAACTTGCCGATTCATTATTTTAGTAATAGCATGATTTTTATATTATTCTTTTTATTAATTTCAACAATTATTGAAAAATTGGTTCAAAATGTTACTCTCCCATTTACATATAGATTTATAATTAGTAACAAAAAAGTATAAGCATAACCGTGAGCGTGAGTCCCCTTCCGTACTGGAATGCCTATTTCGGTCGGGATTGATAGTGCCGCGCGTCGTGATGGATGACTCTAAGACGCTTGATTTACGCGACGTCCGCGCGATTCATGCCGGACGCGGGTACCTGGAGAATGGGGAACGCTACCAGATTTAGACTTTGTAGCACTTTGTAGCTCTATTTTAGATTATGGGGAAAAAATGTAAAAAAAAACGATTAAAATGTTAATATTTTATGTATAATAGATGTATTTTTAACATTGGCATGTTATTTGATATCTTCAGTGCTTGTTCGGGATATCAGTGGTTGTGAGTTCCTAATTTAGGTAGGTGTTGATTGGGTCGAAGGCCAAAAATGGAGTTTTTTTAATGACATGACATAATGATATTTAGAAAAAACATTGCATAGAGGAACTCAATCCTCCCTTTTGCAAACCATCCTGTTTTTATACGTTTTTTTTCTTAGTGTGGTAATAGCACTTAAAAAAAATAAAATAACAAATTTTATTTTATTTACATCTTATGGATAAGATGTTAAGTGAGGCTTAAAATTGAAACATAAAACTGCTGCGTAAAATGAAATTCTTGAATAAAATTAGAATTTTACTAATACTTAAACAAAAAGTTATTTCATGAAAATTTTATAGTAAGTTATTAAATGCCATAAAAAGGTGTGTAAAACAAGCTCAAATCGACTTCGAGAACTCTATTAAAGAACTTTTATCTTTCATTGGTTACATTATCACGTATACAAATTGTTATTCTTTTTTTTATTTGTGTAGGTACCTGTCTAATACGAACTGTGAATTTAATGTTTTATTGTATTATATTATTTTTTATCATTTAATAAACCATGTTGTGATAACATTTTTAAACAACATAATTAGGTAGGTATTTAGATTTATCATTTTATTTTTATCTATCTATTTTTTCAATGTTTCATAAGAAAAGTGGTCTATAAACTTCCCCAAACGGGATCCATATTTTATTTTTCATAATATTTTTCTCGACCCAAAGCTATTTACCTACGCATAAAAATATACGGCTTCCATACTTCCCATCAATTGTAATAAAGCCGACGGCGCATGCTCGCTCAAAATGGCGGCGATAAAGACACGCCTACTTCCGCCGGACGTCCGAGCGAAGCCTACCCTTTGACTTCCCTTATTGATAAGGGTGGTTTTTATTTATTGTAACAAAAACAAGGAATGATTAAATTAGGAATATAAAATGAATAATGGGCTATTAAGTTTAATTTTTTTGATATATATATTTAATTAAGATTTATTGTTTCCTTTTGGTTTTGTATATTTTTGTAGGTACTATTTAACGTGAAAATTTTGAAATGTTTACAAATTTATTAGAATTTAGCATATCTGCGTAGCCTACTATTCTATTTATTAATTAATTTATTATTGTCTTAAAAAACTGTAAAATGTAAGAAGATATCAAAAAATATTAAATATATTTATTAAAATTATAAATAGACTTATGAACAGGTTAAATATGGTTCTTTTCAGTTTTAAAACGTTACATTAATAATTAAATTGTTTTTATAATTTAAACTCCTTAATTTACTCTTTTTTATAATTACTTTGACTTTGATTTACTTATGTCCTAATGGTCATGAAATTTTAAAATAACAAGGTTTGTAAATAGTACAGTGACTGCATATAGAGCCAAAGAAATTAATGTTTTCACTATAAGTTTAAGAAATATAAACAAAACATCTTAATGCAGATATAATGTCAACAAAAAATAATAGAACTACAATTTTGATATTTGTAAAACTCAATTCCAGCTGGAAAAGCTTTAAAATATATTTCCAACGACCAAGTTAATATAATTTTACAAACTCTACACAGTTTTGTGGCGACGCGACGGTCATTAAAACGCAGTGCCATCCAGAACTATTAAAATCACGTCTATTAAACATATAACTCTTAAATTTAATTTATGATGCGTATACAGAAACACAACTTGAAACGATTATTAATAAAACTAAACTATTTGTACGTCACAAAAACGGCGAAAAAGATGAATTCCATCAACGAATGTACCAACAGAATGACTGAGTGCGTTGTAAAAGGAGTACGCGATGATATTTATGGTGTATTGAATTTACTATCGTGTAGTATGAAAGATGGGCCCGGACGAACATCTGTCATCCCCCACTGCCGCCGAGCGACTGACAGCGCGCCACCCTCCGCCGCTAGGGGAGGGGATACAGACCCGCCTACTACTTAAAAACGCCCCTGACAATAAGGGCGCATGTCCATAATACTAATGTAAGCGAAAGTTAACCTTAGACGCCATATAAATGAGTTCTATTATTTATATACGTGGATATTAGGGTTGCACGACAAGATACTTTTTTCGGTAATTATTTTTCTTGCCATGCAAAATTATTTCAGTGTGCCGTACAGTAATTGGATTCAAAAGTAACAATACGCCGAACGTAGAGATATTTTTATGCAATTCTGAGCTGTATTTTATATATTTTTTAGTGTGAAACTGTTTCAATAATGTTTATAAATGCAGTGCAGATGCTTTTTTTAACCAGCTCCGGTTCGCGACGATTGAGTCGTCCTGTCGGGTGTAATTATTATAAAGATTCCAGATAAGGTACACGTCTTTGTTTAAGATTTTTTGTTTGCATTACTAGCGGGCCTTTTGTGCATTTAAACGAAACAAATTTAAATGGAACAATGCGACCCGATATAGTTATGAAGACTTATCGAACAAAAAAATATGCAGTCGACTAACGATTTTAATTGAATATGTGCAGCAAGGTGCACAATTAATGTTTCTTTTTAATAAGAAAACGTGACAAAATGTCAGCGAACCCAAACCGTAATTATAAAAGGACTTGGTTTTTTAACGTTGGTTTTTTTTTAAATAATCGAATAAGATTTTTGAAATATTTCGATAATAATTAATTTGTCTCACAATTAAGGCTGTCACTCAAGGGGTAATGTCTCGAAAAGTGGACGGTGCTTGCGGAACTGTCTTAACACCAACTATTCTCTGCCTACCCCGCTATATACGGGATACAGCGTGAAGGCATTTATTTATACTATCTATTCTCTTGTATGTATTTATCGCCTAATTAAAGTAATTTTTCTCTGAAATCCGGAAGCTCGATGGCGCCACATCTAATCTAATCCACGTGTAGAATACGAACGAAATGCGAACATGTGTTTTAAGTTAAATCAATTTCAATATTAACTCGACTCTTTTGAAACGCCGTTTTCTAATTATTTCCAGTTCTCAAAATATTATCCTGATATTTTATTAAGTGGAACATAATAATAGCTTGAGACGGTCCAGTTGCGTGTAATGTCTTTATTATATTAGACATGTTTGATACGAGAAAATAAAGAAAATATTTCTTCCAGTTAAAAAAGACTTTATATAAAGTTAAAGTTATAAAATTTTTGCTTGGCTTGGGTTTTGCAATTGATAATATCCCAGTAGGATGCTTATTAACGAAGTTATAAGTACTTTTCTGAATTAACTTATGGGTATATTTAAATCGTTATTACGATTTGAGGATTCCAACAATTATATTATTTTTACTTAATTCCAGCACTCCTTTCTTATTTTCAACCCATTGGAAATTATAAGTGACATACCTAATACGCAATCGACATAAGAAAAAAAATATATAAAAGAGTATAAAAGTTAAATAGGTGTTTGGTAAAAAAAAAATTAATAATACATGAAAAATGGTAAATTACTAGTACTATCAGTCAATTTTGAAACTATATTATATTTAATGTTGGATATATGTAAATAAGTCGAAAACTATTCAAAAAACAATTAAATAGTAACAGCATATTAGATTTTACGCCGGTAGCGGCCGCTATCGCTACAATGTAAGTATGCAGCTAATCGTAGAGCCGTAAACCGTACAGAACAAGCCTGCCTTATCTTTAACGCTTGTATCTACAACCCACAACTATTGCTTATTTACAGCTTATTGACGCCTCGGTCATGTGGTAATACCACTAATGGGTGTTTTGTATCAGTTTGTAGGTTACTTTTGGTTTAGTTTTAAATTTCTTATCTTATTTGATAGAGACGCGCAGTGTGGCATTCATTCGGATTGTAAATGCGATGGCTGTAGATGCTATTTCTAATATGGACATTGATAATGTTCCAATTATTTATTTATATTTTGACCGTTCTGATAGACGACGCGTGGCGGAGAGTTCCGCGACTCTGACGGCTATGTCTCAAGAATGCAAATTGGACGGAAAGTGAGGAAAGGAGTTTAGAACACCAGGATAACTCCTCTGCCTAACCTGCTCTGCGGGAAAGCGCGTGAAGCTGTTTTTTTTATTTCTATGAAAGAAATTTATATCTACCAACAATCGTAGTGTAGAGTCAGTAAATGTTATAAGTAAAAGTTCATTAAATCGTATGTAGCTTATTAGGTATAATAATATTTCAAGGGGTGGATTTTAAAGGCGACGGTTGTAGATTCGATTCCCATTCGGGGAAACGAAATATTTTATAATTTTATTTTCCTCGCTCGGGTAGCAATTAAAACAAAGCGCGGCGTTGATTTCCGCCACTTACCTAACTTACACGCAGTGCTTCCAGATTCGGCGAAAAGTAGGGAGCGGAAGTGTCTTAACGGGAATGGAATCTCTTAAAATGATGTTCCCAGGTTCCCTCTAACTACCATGCTAAGTGAAGTAGATTCAGCGTGAAGTGAAGCGTGAATATTTCAAAGAAATTTATGTAGTCGTTAATTAAGTGAAGAATATTTGACTTAAGACTAAACGTAGGAAACTATTGATCCTAGTTAATCCCTACATGACAACGCGACGGTTGTAAACTCTGACTTTATGAGCATGTCCCACCCCTGAGCTGGCTGGTGGCTTTGGCTTGGTCGTTTTAGCTACTTCACTAGCTATTGTTCCCGAGTTCAGTTACCCGAGTTAGTTAGTAGGAAAAATTGAAATAAAATGTTTGGATTTCAATAATATTTCAATTTATTTATTAAACCAACTTAATAACTTTTATATTTATATCGTATAAAAAGAAGAAAATTTATATTATACAAAAAAATATTAAAGCATTATTCTCCAAATATTTACTAAACATATTGTTGATAGCGTCATTAAAATATAAGGATAGGCTTGGTGGTCAGAGCACTTGTACGGTTTCCAAAAGAAATTTCCAAAAATTATATTAACTATTTCAAAAAGAATAATAATATGTTTTAAAAATAAATAAAAAGTGTAAAATAAAACTAGGTATACTTTTTAAAGAAATAAAATATTTAAAAAAATCGAATTATAACAAACATACTTAAATTATATTATGCCAAACAAAACAAAATCAATACACAGACGTCTGTTCTCATACTCATGATAATAAAAATAAAGTCTTCATACGTCGCCTAAAGAAAACAAGCAATAATCAGATCGCGTTTAAACTAATTCCAAGTAAGCGTTGCGTCGCCACGGTGGCCGTCAAAGGAAGTCCTAATTAAATACTCGTACATCACCGTCGCTCGGGAATCGAACCCACTGCCTCTAGTGCTAGAAGTAGTACTATGGATATTCAGTGATTTATATATTTTTTAAGTTATATTGAAAAATTTAATAAAATAATTAATTATAAAAAAATTGATAGATAAAAAAATAATGCTTTCTATGTAAAGTGTTATAAAAAAATATATGCCAAATCTATAATTAATTTAGTTATTTTTTTTTTATTTTTCGAATTTTCTATAGCTGTTGTTTACCTAGAATGATCTTGACAACTCCCCCCTCCCTAAGATAAGAGCTGTAGTACCTAATATACATACATACATCAACACGACCATAAAATTATTACTTATAAATTAAAAAAATACCTTAGATGTCTCATTTCTACTCCTCATTCTAAACTCGAAAGTGAAATTTGGGACCGTAGTAACGTCAAGATCCTGCATCCCGCAGTTTGTCACCCGGAATGGTTCATAAATTCCCTGTCATCGCATCTCTTGTGTATTTTCGGAGCTGATTTTTTTCAGACGCCCTCGTGTCGCTCGATTTACATAAAAGTTGCTTAATATAGTTAGGTATAGTAGGCACGATGAGTCGTGGCCGTACTGAAGCTAAGTTTACGCTCAGTTGTACTTTTATCGATTATTTTGTTGCTAAGTGTGCAATGTGCATTTACAACATTAAGCAAGCCTAACTTAAAGGCCTAACGGCCACGACACATTGGCCGTACTGTAGGTAGGTACATGTTTGTAGTGATGGCGGTGAAGAAAAAAAAATTGATTTAGATAGTGTATACCTACTATAAACGCCATAGTTAAACGTTCGATCGAAATGGAATTAATACTTACATTTAAATGCTTTTCATTTCCTCGCTCTATTACGAACGACGACAACGGACTATGATGCTTGTGTTAATCAACACGGGTTGTCGCAAAGATTTAGCGGAAAATAGTGAACGGTTGTAATTAGTAAGTTCCCTCTCTCTACATACTTCACAGATAAAAACGTGAAACTGCTTTTTTGTATTTGTTATTAATTTAATTTTTTTAATGAGATTTTTTTAAATATCCTTGTAGTGGCTTAAAAAAGATGCAATTTAATTAATTTCTTAAAATAAATGATAATGTAGTTGTCTTTGGTAGGTTATTTTCTTTAGTTGTTCGGCATTGTAACTAAAATGCACTGCCTTCAGCATAATTATGCTGCAGACAGCACTCTGTATACTTTAAGTAAAAACACGAAAAGAGACAATAAATAGCAAAAATGGAAAGGTAATCTATTTCGAACTTTATATAATTGATAAACATAACATTATTATGATATATGTTTATGTACAACTAAATACTTGTACATAAATAGATGCGTTACACTCAGTGCTTTCAAGGAGTACAGATATTTACTAGGAAATACTGTTAATTTAAACATGTTTTTAAACAAATGTAAAGCTGTCTCAACCCTTAGTGTTTTCATCCATATATACGATGTCTACCGTAAACTCAAATAACGTTACATTCCCACACTGGCACCGTACCGTTCATTCCTAGAGACAATGCACGACAACAGGATATGTAAGTCCCAGCGGGTTCGTGGAAGCGATGCGGAGCTGATAATCCCACGAGATGCTCAAGATTAACATGAAATAGTGGCAAAATATTGTAGAAGTTATTATCTGGAAAAGATTTTTAATTAGAAATATGTATTTATGTTTGAAATTATGATCCATTATTAGAAATTCACATTCCGGCCAAGTTTCGTAACATTACCGGTGGAACTCAACGCTGCCGCTGGCGTGAAAATGTCGATCCTGCACATGGATAATTAACTTACCTAATAACACTTGCTTAATCTTAATAATAGAATAATATGAAAAAGACTGCCACCACCACCTGTACTCGTCATATTACAAACCACATCTTAAAAAATAAAAATAAAAATTTCACCTTTTTTATAATAAACAAAAAATAAAATAAGGACAAAAAAAACATATTATGACTGCAATTAAAAAAAACAGAACACCGAAAGTAAACAACCATCAAGATATAGAGATATTGAACTTAAGCTTGTTATTCCTTAAAAATATCTTTAGAAACAAAAATGGCCCATAAATTATGTTCTAACACAAATAAATTGCCAATTATATTAATGAAAAGCTTCACCGAGTTAATGATTTTAAAATTTAATTAGCTGTGAATAGAAAAGGACTTTTATATGGGAGTCGTGGTATAATGTGTTATAGCATTGCTCCGTCTGTTAACAATGTCTACTCATTTACATTTCCTATAACCATTATTAAATGTAGCGTTAGCATGAAAATTTTAAATTATATTTTTGTTTTACAAATTTTGAAAAGTATAATAATTATTTATAGCATTATTTTATTTGGAGGCTTGTCGTGGCGCAGTGGAACAAAGTGTAACTAAACATTGTAAACGCGACTGTTTGTGGATTTGATCCCCACTCGGGGAAATTAAGTAAAACTAAACTAAACTAGCTTCACGCTTTATCCCTAGCGGGGTAGTCAGAGAGAACGGAGTGCCAAACGCTACGGTCTCTACATACCTCTTTCGCATTGTCCACTGTCATCAACCTCTTCATACATGCCCTCCTCCGGGGGATCCTCATGCTTTTTACGTAATCTTCCATTATCCAGTATCTTTGATACTGTGTTTTCGAAGGTCAACCGAGGTCTCCCTTTTAGGCACGTCAAACGAATGAGTGATGAAAGAATGACAAAAAAGATTTATAATGGAAAAGTGAGTGGTAAGAGAGGAAATTAAGTATTTATTTAAGTTTATATTTATTTAATTTATATTTATATTTACTTCGCTCTGGTGTCGAGGCGAAGCGCCGCGTTGAATTTCGCGCAACACGCAATACGGAAAACGGAGTGTTTAAACACTATGTTTGTTCTGCCTACCTTGCTGTGTGCCTTGCTAATTATGACAATGCATCTGTTATATTGCTGTGGGACGATTAGAAAGATTTTAGTGATGTGAAGTTCAAAGTTGTTTAACTTTTAATTGTATTTTTGTAGTAGTATACATTACATTAGTGTTTAAATTTTTGGTATCTATGCGTAACTGCGTCACACGAAATACAGGTATGGTATTAGCACGATAAAGATTCATTCTACTTAAAATAATGATAATTAACAAAGAGATACGAACCACAATATTAACGGTGTCTTGGTTATGAAGCCATAATTACTTAATTTTTATAATAATTAATTTTTTTTTTGCGGTTTTTGTATAATTACTACTTAAAATAATATATATTTTTATAGAAACAAAAAATTAAATTATTTTGAATTTTATTAATTTTATCTTGCATCTTAATAACTACGTCCTTAATTACTCAAATATATTATATATTTTTTTATCAATGGTACAGAGGTGTTGCATTTTTTCGCCGCTCGAGCTAATGGGGGCACTTGTCGCGGCATATTTACGGCACTGATACAATCACCTCGCTGGCTCTGCGCGCCTGGTACACACGACCGCCCAACGTTGATAATGTTATGTTATCAATTTTTTTTTTATGATGAATCTGTTTTGCATATGGCGGCAGTTTGGGTTTTGTCAAGGATTTATTTTATAAGTTAAGTTGCTTTTTGGTATAATACGAGTACATATTTTTAATAAAATAAAATGTTAATATTAGAAAACAAAAAAAAATAGTTTACTCCATATATTTTCTTTGTCGATATTAATTTTGTTACTGGATAGCTTATAATGGGAGATTCGCTTCGTCAATGCTGGTACATTTCACACCTATGAATAACGATATCTAAATATATACATACATATACCCAAATGCTTTTTATTTTATCGACAGGTAATGTTAATTTTATCGACTTTAATTTTCTTCCCTCTGGTAACCAGGGAAAACGCGGCGTTGATACCCGCCACTAAACACGCAATGCCTCAATTCATGGGAAAATGGGAAACGGAGGCGTCTGAATAGGAACAGGGTGTCTAACACTAGGTTTCCAAGCTTCCTCTGCTTACCCTGATATGTGCGGGATATAGCGTGACGCTAAAAAAAATAGATATATCTTTATAATTACTTAAGTTGTTGCGTTTCGACGCTGCAGCTGCATTTGCTTCTCTGAGTAATGTTGAATACTAAACATTAACTTAGTTCAAAGAGATTTTAGGTGCCTACTCCATCAAGTGGATGAAAAAGGATCGATCAAAGGTTGATCAATATTAAAATAGGTTTCTTCTTTGAAGTAGGTAGTGGTTAATTTGATTTTTATTCGATTTGATTGATAGTACTTCATGTTCTTATTGTTACTTT